>WNMW01000048.1:0-26392 GCA_009819605.1 Sterna hirundo
GGTCTCGGGAGGGCTGCGGGACATGGAGACGTTGGGGACGGGGGCTCAGCAGGGCCACGGGGACCAGGGGACGCCTGGGGGGGACGCGGTGGGGACGGGGGGGTGACGAGGCAGGCTGAGGGCGCGGGGACAGTTTCGGGGACAGCCGGGGACGCCGCGGCCATGACCGTCCCCTGTCCCCGCAGTCGACGACGTCCAGGTCTCCTGCTACCGCATCCTCTGCAGCATCTACTCGCTGGGCACCACCAGGAACCCCTACGTGGAGAGGTGGGGGGCCGGGGGGGTCCCGCGTCCCCCCAAAACCCCTCTCCCTGTGGGGCCGGGGACACTCCTGGGGTGCCCGTGGGGCGCCCGTGGCTTTGGGTTGCCCATGACCATGGTGGCGTCCATGGCTCTGGGGTGACCCTGGGGTACCGTTGCCCATGGGGTGCCCACGGAGCCGGGGTGACCATGGGGTGACCATGGGGTGACCATGGGGTGCCCCATGGGGTGACCGTGTCCGTGGGGTGCCCGTGCCCCCTGGGACCCCCCCCTCCCCGCAGACCACATGGTGCCCATGGATGTTCATGAGATGCCCATGACCATGGTGGGGTCCATGGCTTTGGGGTGGCCCTGGGGTACCGTTGCCCATGGGGTGCCCACGGAGCCGGGGTGACCATGGGGTGCCCCATGGGGTGGCCGTGTCCGTGGGGTGCCCGTGCCCCCTGGGACCCCCCCCCTTCCCCACAGACCATGGGGTGCCCACGGGATGTTCATGAGATGCCCATGACCATGGTGGGGTCCATGGCTCCGGGGTGGCCCTGGGGTACCGTTGCCCATGGGGTGACCATGGGGTGACCATGGGGTGGCCGTGTCCATGGGGTGCCCGTGCCCCCTGGGACCCCCCCCTTCCCCGCAGACCACGGGGTGCCCACGGGATGTTCATGAGATGCCCATGACCATGGTGGGGTCCATGGCTTTGGGGTGGCCCTGGGGTACCGTTGCCCATGGGGTGACCATGGGGTGACCATGGGGTGCCCCATGGGGTGCCCGTGTCCGTGGGGTGCCCGTGCCCCCTGGGACCCCCCCTTCCCCGCAGACCACGGGATGTTCATGAGATGCCCATGACCATGGTGGGGTCCATGGCTTTGGGGTGGCCCTGGGGTACCGTTGCCCATGGGGTGCCCACGGAGCCGGGGTGACCATGGGGTGACCATGGGGTGCCCGTGTCTGTGGGGTGCCCGTGCCCCCTGGGACCCCCTTCCCCGCAGACCACGGGGTGCCCACGGGATGTTCATGAGATGCCCATGACCATGCGATGCTCGTGCCCGTGGGACGCCGCGGGGTGCCGTGGGGTGCCGTGGGGTGCCGTGGGGCGCCGTGGGGCTGGGGGTTGAGCCCGTGGCCTGTGCCCGCAGGCAGCGCCCGGCGCTGGGGGAGTGCCTGGCCCGCCTGGCGGCCGCCATGCCCGTGGCCTTCCTGGAGCCCCACCTCAACCAGTTCAACCCCTGCTCCGTCTACAGCACCAAGTCCCCCCGCGAGCGCGCCAGTGAGTGGGGCAGGGCCCCCCCCGGGGGTGTCCCCCCCCAGGGTGTCCCCCCCCCCCGGGTGTCCCCCCCGGGTGTCCCCCCCCAGGGTGTCCCCCCCCAGCCCCGGGTTTCCCCCCCTCGGGTGTCCCCGTGGCCACCCCCGTGTCCCACAGTTGCTCCGGCTTTAGGGCGCCCCGCGGTTCTTCTTATCTCCATTTTTGGGGTACCCCCCCTGCCCCCCCCACCCAGTGGCTCTGGGTTTGGGGACCCCCCACGTCCCCGATGTCCCTCTCGCCTGTCCCCACTTTGGGGTCCCCCCACATCCCTGATGTCCCTCTCGCCCGTCCCCATTTCGGGGCCCCCCCATGTCCCCGATGTCCCTCTCGCTTGTCCCCACTTTGGGGACCCCCAATGTCCCCGATGTCCCTGTCGCTTGTCCCCATTTCGGGGTCCCCCCACATCCCCGATGTCCCTCTCGCCCATTCCCACTTTGGGGACCCCCAACGTCCCCGATGTCCCTCTCGCTTGTCCCCATTTCGGGGTCCCCCCACGTCCCCGATGTCCCTCTCGCCCATTCCCACTTCGGGGTCCCCCCACATCCCCAATGTCCCTCTCGCCTGTCCCCATTTCGGGGCCCCCCCATGTCCCCGATGTCCCTCTCGCTTGTCCCCACTTTGGGGACCCCCAATGTCCCCGATGTCCCTGTCGCTTGTCCCCATTTCGGGGTCCCCCCACATCCCCGATGTCCCTCTCGCCCATTCCCACTTTGGGGTCCCCCCACATCCCCGATGTCCCTCTCGCCTGTCCCCATTTCAAGGTCCCCCAACGTCCCCGATGTCCCTCTCGCCCATTCGCACTTTGGGGTCCCCGTTGCCCCTCTCACTCGTCCCCACCAGCTCTGGGGCACCCCCAAACCTCCCCAGCTTTGGGGCACCCCGACATCCCCCCCCCCCCAACACTGACTCAACCCCCCCTTGTCCCCGGGACCCCTCCCCTCGCCCCCACCTTGGTGCCACCGCCACGTCCCTGTTGTCCCCCTCCAAGGTCTCACCGCGCTGGGGTCCCCTCCTCCCCCTCGCCGTGGGGCGCCCCCCTCGCCGTGGGGTACCCTCCTCGCCGTGGGGCGTCCCCCTCGCCGTGGGGCGCCCCCCGGCCCGCTGCCAGCCCCGCTTTGTCCCCCGCAGTCCTGGGGCTGCCCAGCCGGGTGGAGGAGATGTGCCCCGACATCCCCGACCTGGAGCGGCTGATGCGGGACATCGGGGGGCTGGCGGAGTCGGGGGCCCGTTACACCGAGATGCCCCACGTCATCGAGGTGACCCTCCCCATGCTCTGCAACTACCTGCCCCGCTGGTGGGAGCGGGGGCCCGACACCCTGCCCCAGGGGCCCTGGCCCACCGCCGTCACCGGGCAGCACCTCAACGCCCTCCTGGGCAACATCCTCCGCATCGTGGTCAACAACCTGGGCATCGACGAGGCCTCCTGGATGAAGCGCCTGGCAGGTGGGGGGGCTGGGGGCCCCACGGGGGGGGGCTGGGGGCCGTGGGTGGTCCCACAGGTCAGCTGGTGGCTTTTGGTGGTCCCACGGGTGGTGCCAGTGGTCCCAAGGACGGTGCTGGTGGTCCAAAGGGTGGTGCCAGTGGCCCTGGACAAGTTCTAGAGATGATGCTGGTGGCCCTCGGTGGTCCCACAGATGAGCTGGTGGCTTTTGGCGGTCCCAAGGACGGTGGGGCTGGTCCCAAGGACAGTACTGGTGGTCCCAAGGGTGGTGCTGGTGGTCCCAAGGATGGTGCTGGTGGTCCAAAGGGCGGTGCCGGTGGCCCTGGACAAGTTCTAGAGATGATGCTGGTGGCCGTGGGTGGTCCCACAGATGAGCTGGTGGCTTTTGGTGGTCCCAAGGGTGGTGCCGGTGGTCCCAAGGACGGTGCTGGTGGTCCAAAGGGCGGTGCCGGTGGCCCTGGACAAGTTCTAGAGATGACGCTGGTGGCCCTCGGTGGTCCCACAGATGAGCTGGTGGCTTTTGGTGGTCCCAAGGACGGTGCCGGTGGTCCCAAGGATGGTGCTGGTGGTCCCAAGGGTGGTGCCGGTGGTCCCAAGGATGGTGCTGGTGGTCCAAAGGGTGGTGCCGGTGGCCCTGGACAAGTTCTATAGATGATGCTGGTGGCCCTCGGTGGTCCCACAGATGAGCTGGTGGCTTTTGGTGGTCCCAAGGACGGTGCTGGTGGTCCCAAGGACGGTGCCGGTGGTCCCAAGGGTGGTGCCACTGGTCCCAAGGACGGTGCTGGTGGTCCCAAGGATGGTGCCGGTGCTCCAAAGGGTGGTGCTCGTGGTCCCAAGGACGGTGCTGGTGGTCCAAAGGGCGGTGCCGGTGGCCCTGGACAAGTTCTAGAGATGACGCTGGTGGCCATGGGTGGTCCCACAGATGAGCTGGTGGCTTTTGGTGGTCTCAAGGGTGGTGCCGGTGGTCCCAAGGACGGTGCCAGTGGTCCCAAGGACGGTGCTGGTGGTCCAAAGGGCGGTGCTGGTGGTCCAAAGGGCGGTGCCGGTGGCCCTGGACAAGTTCTAGAGATGACACTGGTGGCCCTCGGTGGTCCCACAGATGAGCTGGTGGCTTTTGGTGGTCCCAAGGACGGTGCCGCTGGTCCCAAGGATGGTGCTGGTGGTCCCAAGGATGGTGCTGGTGGTCCAAAGGGCAGTGCCGGTGGCCCTGGACAAGTTCTAGAGATGACACTGGTGGCCCTCGGTGGTCCCACAGATGAGCTGGTGGCTTTTGGTGGTCCCAAGGATGGTGCTGGTGGTCCCAAGGACGGTGCCGCTGGTCCCAAGGATGGTGCCGGTGGTCCAAAGGGTGGTGCTGGTGGTCCCAAGGACGGTGCCGGTGGTCCCAAGGACGGTGCCGGTGGCCCTGGACAAGTTCTAGAGATGACGCTGGTGGCCCTCGGTGGTCCCACAGATGAGCTGGTGGCTTTTGGCGGTCCCAAGGACGGTGCCAGTGGTCCCAAGGATGGTGCTGGTGGTCCAAAGGGTGGTGCCGGTGGTCCCAAGGATGGTGCCAGTGGTCCCAAGGACGGTGCTGGTGGTCCAAAGGGTGGTGCCGGTGGCCCTGGACAAGTTCTAGAGATGATGCTGGTGGCCCTCGGTGGTCCCACAGATGAGCTGGTGGCTTTTGGCGGTCCCAAGGACGGTGGGGCTGGT
This sequence comes from Sterna hirundo, assembly GCA_009819605.1. NCBI lineage: Eukaryota > Metazoa > Chordata > Aves > Charadriiformes > Laridae > Sterna > Sterna hirundo. The sequence continues at coordinate 4,701 of WNMW01000048.1, forward strand.
CCCAAGGACAGTACTGGTGGTCCCAAGGGTGGTGCTGGTGGTCCCAAGGATGGTGCTGGTGGTCCAAAGGGCGGTGCCGGTGGCCCTGGACAAGTTCTAGAGATGATGCTGGTGGCCGTGGGTGGTCCCACAGATGAGCTGGTGGCTTTTGGTGGTCCCAAGGGTGGTGCCGGTGGTCCCAAGGACGGTGCTGGTGGTCCAAAGGGCGGTGCCGGTGGCCCTGGACAAGTTCTAGAGATGACGCTGGTGGCCCTCGGTGGTCCCACAGATGAGCTGGTGGCTTTTGGTGGTCCCAAGGACGGTGCCGGTGGTCCCAAGGATGGTGCTGGTGGTCCCAAGGGTGGTGCCGGTGGTCCCAAGGATGGTGCTGGTGGTCCAAAGGGTGGTGCCGGTGGCCCTGGACAAGTTCTATAGATGATGCTGGTGGCCCTCGGTGGTCCCACAGATGAGCTGGTGGCTTTTGGTGGTCCCAAGGACGGTGCTGGTGGTCCCAAGGACGGTGCCGGTGGTCCCAAGGGTGGTGCCACTGGTCCCAAGGACGGTGCTGGTGGTCCCAAGGATGGTGCCGGTGCTCCAAAGGGTGGTGCTCGTGGTCCCAAGGACGGTGCTGGTGGTCCAAAGGGCGGTGCCGGTGGCCCTGGACAAGTTCTAGAGATGACGCTGGTGGCCATGGGTGGTCCCACAGATGAGCTGGTGGCTTTTGGTGGTCTCAAGGGTGGTGCCGGTGGTCCCAAGGACGGTGCCAGTGGTCCCAAGGACGGTGCTGGTGGTCCAAAGGGCGGTGCTGGTGGTCCAAAGGGCGGTGCCGGTGGCCCTGGACAAGTTCTAGAGATGACACTGGTGGCCCTCGGTGGTCCCACAGATGAGCTGGTGGCTTTTGGTGGTCCCAAGGACGGTGCCGCTGGTCCCAAGGATGGTGCTGGTGGTCCCAAGGATGGTGCTGGTGGTCCAAAGGGCAGTGCCGGTGGCCCTGGACAAGTTCTAGAGATGACACTGGTGGCCCTCGGTGGTCCCACAGATGAGCTGGTGGCTTTTGGTGGTCCCAAGGATGGTGCTGGTGGTCCCAAGGACGGTGCCGCTGGTCCCAAGGATGGTGCCGGTGGTCCAAAGGGTGGTGCTGGTGGTCCCAAGGACGGTGCCGGTGGTCCCAAGGACGGTGCCGGTGGCCCTGGACAAGTTCTAGAGATGACGCTGGTGGCCCTCGGTGGTCCCACAGATGAGCTGGTGGCTTTTGGCGGTCCCAAGGACGGTGCCAGTGGTCCCAAGGATGGTGCTGGTGGTCCAAAGGGTGGTGCCGGTGGTCCCAAGGATGGTGCCGGTGGTCCCAAGGATGGTGCTGGTGGTCCAAAGGGTGGTGCTGGTGGCCCTGGACAAGTTCTAGAGATGATGCTGGTGGCCATGGGTGGTCCCACAGATGAGCTGGTGGCTTTTGGTGGTCCCAAGGACGGTGCCGGTGGTCCCAAGGATGGTGCTGGTGGTCCAAAGGGCGGTGCCGGTGGCCCTGGACAAGTTCTAGAGATGATGCTGGTGGCCCTCGGTGGTCCCACAGATGAGCTGGTGGCTTTTGGCGGTCCCAAGGACGGTGCCAGTGGTCCCAAGGATGGTGCTGGTGGTCCCAAGGATGGTGCCAGTGGTCCCAAGGACGGTGCCGGTGGTCCCAAGGACGGTGCTGGTGGTCCAAAGGGTGGTGCCGGTGGCCCTGGACAAGTTCTAGAGATGACGCTGGTGGCCCTCGGTGGTCCCACAGATGAGCTGGTGGCTTTTGGTGGTCCCAAGGGTGGTGCCGGTGGCCCTGAGTGGCCCCACAGATGGTGCTGGTGGACGTGGGTGGTCCCAGGAAGGTGCTGGTGGCCACAGGAGGTCCCAGGGGTGGTGCTGGTGGCCGTGGGTGGTCCCAGGAAGGTGCTGGTGGCCACGGGAGGTCCCAGGGGTGGTGCTGGTGTCCCGAAGTGGTCCCAGGGACGATGCTGGTGGTCCTGGTGAGGTTCTCGGGATGACGATGGTGGCCCTCAGTAGTCCCACAGATGGTGCTGGTGGCCATGGGTGGTCCCAGGGATGATGCTGGTGGCCATGGGTGGTCCCAGGGATGATGCTGGTGGCCACGGGAGGTCCCAGGAAGGTGGTGGTGGCCATGGATGGTCCCAGGGACGATGCTGGTGGCCATGGGTGGTCCCAGGAAGGTGCTGGTGGCCATGGATGGTCCCAGGGACGACGCTGGTGGCCATGGATGGTCCCATAGAGGATGCTGGTGGCCATGGGTGGTCCCAGGAAGGTGCTGGTGGCCATGGGTGGTCCCATGGAGGGTGCTGGTGGCCATGGGTGGTCCTAGGGATGATGCTGGTGGCCATGGGTGGTCCCACGGAGGTGCTGGTGGCCATGGGTGGTCCCAGGGACAGCAGTGGTGGCCATGGGTGGTCCCATGGAGGGTGCTGGTGGCCATGGGTGGTCCCAGGGATGATGCTGGTGGCCATGGATGGTCCCAGGAAGGTTCTGGTGGCCATGGGTGGTCCTAGGGATGATGCTGGTGGCCATGGGTGGTCCCATGGAGGATGCTGGTGGCCATGGGTGGTCCCAGGGACGACGCTGGTGGCCATGGGTGGTCCCAGGAAGGTTCTGGTGGCCATGGGGTGGTCCCATGGAGGGTGCTGGTGGCCATGGATGGTCCTAGGGATGATGCTGGTGGCCATGGATGGTCCCATGGAGGGTGCTGGTGGCCATGGGTGGTCCCAGGAAGGTTCTGGTGGCCATGGGTGGTCCCAGGGATGATGCTGGTGGCCATGGGTGGTCCCAGGGAGGTGGTGGTGGCCATGGATGGTCCTAGGGACGACGCTGGTGGCCATGGGTGGTCCTAGGGATGATGCTGGTGGCCATGGGTGGTCCCAGGAAGGTTTTGGTGGCCATGGATGGTCCCAGGGACGACGCTGGTGGCCATGGGTGGTCCCAAGGAGGTGGTGGTGGCCATGGGGTGGTCCCATGGAGGGTGCTGGTGGCCATGGATGGTCCTAGGGATGATGCTGGTGGCCATGGATGGTCCCAGCAAGGTTCTGGTGGCCATGGGTGGTCCTAGGGAGGGTGCTGGTGGCCATGGATGGTCCTAGGGATGATGCTGATGGCCATGGGTGGTCCCAGGAAGGTGCTGGTGGCCATGGGTGGTCCCCTGGAGGGTGCTGGTGGCCATGGGTGGTCCCAGGAAGGTTCTGGTGGCCATGGGTGGTCCCCTGGAGGGTGCTGGTGGCCATGGGTGGTCCCAGGAAGGTTCTGGTGGCCATGGGTGGTCCCAGGGATGATGCTGGTGGCTATGGGTGGTCCCAGGGAGGTGCTGGTGGCCATGGGTGGTCCCAGGGATGATGCTGGTGGCCCTGGTGAGGTTCTCGGGGTGACGATGGTGGCCCTCATTAGTCCCACAGGTGGTGCTGGTGGCCATGGGTGGTCCCAGGGAGGTGGTGGTGGCCATGGGTGGTCCCAGGGATGATGCTGGTGGCCATGGGTGGTCCCATGGAGGGTGCTGGTGGCCATGGGTGGTCCCAGGGAGGTGCTGGTGGCCATGGGTGGTCCCATGGAGGGTGCTGGTGGCCATGGGTGGTCCCAGGGACAGCGGTGGTGGCCAGGGATGGTCCCCGGAAGGTTCTGGTGGCCATGGGTGGTCCCATGGAGGGTGCTGGTGGCCATGGATGGTCCTAGGGATGATGCTGATGGCCATGGGTGGTCCCAGGAAGGTGCTGGTGGCCATGGGTGGTCCCCTGGAGGGTGCTGGTGGCCATGGGTGGTCCCAGGAAGGTTCTGGTGGCCATGGGTGGTCCCCTGGAGGGTGCTGGTGGCCATGGGTGGTCCCAGGAAGGTTCTGGTGGCCATGGGTGGTCCCAGGGATGATGCTGGTGGCTATGGGTGGTCCCAGGGAGGTGCTGGTGGCCATGGGTGGTCCCAGGGATGATGCTGGTGGCCCTGGTGAGGTTCTCGGGGTGACGATGGTGGCCCTCATTAGTCCCACAGGTGGTGCTGGTGGCCATGGGTGGTCCCAGGGAGGTGGTGGTGGCCATGGGTGGTCCCAGGGATGATGCTGGTGGCCATGGGTGGTCCCATGGAGGGTGCTGGTGGCCATGGGTGGTCCCAGGGAGGTGCTGGTGGCCATGGGTGGTCCCATGGAGGGTGCTGGTGGCCATGGGTGGTCCCAGGGACAGCGGTGGTGGCCAGGGATGGTCCCCGGAAGGTTCTGGTGGCCATGGGTGGTCCCATGGAGGGTGCTGGTGGCCATGGATGGTCCTAGGGATGATGCTGATGGCCATGGGTGGTCCCAGGAAGGTGCTGGTGGCCATGGGTGGTCCCCTGGAGGGTGCTGGTGGCCATGGGTGGTCCCAGGAAGGTTCTGGTGGCCATGGGTGGTCCCCTGGAGGGTGCTGGTGGCCATGGGTGGTCCCAGGAAGGTTCTGGTGGCCATGGGTGGTCCCAGGGATGATGCTGGTGGCTATGGGTGGTCCCAGGGAGGTGCTGGTGGCCATGGGTGGTCCCAGGGATGATGCTGGTGGCCCTGGTGAGGTTCTCGGGGTGACGATGGTGGCCCTCATTAGTCCCACAGGTGGTGCTGGTGGCCATGGGTGGTCCCAGGGAGGTGCTGGTGGCCATGGGTGGTCCCATGGAGGATGCTGGTGGCCATGGGTGGTCCCAGGAAGGTGCTGGTGGCCATGGATGGTCCCAGGGATGACGCTGGTGGCCATGGGTGGTCCCATGGAGGGTGCTGGTGGCCATGGGTGGTCCCAGGAAGGTTCTGGTGGCCATGGATGGTCCCAGGGAGGTGGTGGTGGCCATGGATGGTCCCAGGGATGATGCTGGTGGCCATGGGTGGTCCCATGGAGGGTGCTGGTGGCCATGGATGGTCCTAGGGATGATGCTGGTGGCCATGGATGATCCTAGGGATGATGCTGGTGGCCATGGGTGGTCCCAGGAAGGTTCTGGTGGCCATGGATGGTCCCAGGGACAACGCTGGTGGCCATGGATGGTCCCATGGAGGATGCTGGTGGCCATGGGTGGTCCCAGGGACAGCAGTGGTGGCCATGGATGGTCCCATGGAGGGTGCTGGTGGCCATGGGTGGTCCCAGGGATGATGCTGGTGGCCATGGATGGTCCCAGGAAGGTTCTGGTGGCCATGGGTGGTCCCAGGGATGATGCTGGTGGCCATGGATGGTCCTAGGGATGACGCTGGTGGCCGCGGGTGGTCCCAGGGAGGTGCTGGTGGCCATGGGTGGTCCCAGGGATGATGCTGGTGGCCATGGGTGGTCCCATGTAGGGTGCTGGTGGCCATGGATGGTCCTAGGGATGATGCTGGTGGCCATGGGTGGTCCCAGGGATGACGCTGGTGGCCACGGGTGGTCCCAGGGAGGTGGGGGCGTCCCCCCGGGCACGTCCCCCAGCTGCAGCCCCCCCCCCCCCACCTCGCCCCGTCCCCCCCAGTGTTCGCCCAGCCCATCGTCAGCAAGGCCCGGCCGGAGCTGCTGCGCTCCCACTTCATCCCCACCATGGAGAAGCTGAAGAAGCGGGCGGGGAAGGTGGTGGCCGAGGAGGAGCAGCTGCGCATGGAGGCCAAGGCGGAGGGGGAGGACGCCGAGCTGCTCATCCGCGACGAGTTCTCCGTCCTCTGCCGCGACCTCTACGCCCTCTACCCCCTGCTCATCCGCTACGTGGACAACAGCCGGTGAGGGGGGGGGGGGCGCGGGGTGCCGAGGGACGTCCCGGGGGGACCTTGGGCGGCTCCTGGTGGAGCCAAGGGCAGAAGGCGTGGGGCAAAACTGGGGGGGGCGGGGACCATCATCTCCTGATGGTGGCCCTGGGGACCCACCGATGGTGGCCCTGGGGGCCCATTGATTGTTGGCCCTGGGGACCCACCAATGGTGGCCCTGGGGACCCACTGATGTTGGCCATGGCAACCCACTGATGGTGGCCATGGCAACCTACCCATGTTGGCCACAGGGACCCACTGATGGTGGCCATGAGGACCCACTGATGTTGGCCATGGCGATCTACTGATGGTGGCCATGGGGACCTACTGATGGTGGCCATGGGGACCCACTGATGTTGGCTGTGGGGCCCCACTGATGGTGGCCATGGGGACCCATTGATGGTGGCCACAGGGACGCACTGATGTTGGCCATGGCGACCTACCCATGTTGGCCATGGGGACCTACCAATGTTGGCCATGGGGACCCACTGATGGTGGCCGCGGGGACCCATTGATGGTGGCCATGGGGACCTACCAATGTTGGCCATGGGGACCCACTGATGGTGGCCATGGGGCCCCACTGATGGTGGCCATGGCAACCTACCCATGTTGGCCATGGGGCCCCACTGATGGTGGCCCTGGGGCCCCACTGATGGTGGGGGTGGGTCCGGCAGGGCCAAGTGGCTGACGGAGCCCAACGAGGACGCGGAGGAGCTGTTCCGCATGGTGGGGGAGGTCTTCATCTACTGGTCCAAGTCCCATGTGAGTCGGGGGGGGGGGTGTCCCCGGGCCGGGGCCGGGGGGGGGGGTCGCTCAGCCCCACATCTTCTCCCCACGCCTTCCTTCCCCCGCTCTGCCCCACGGCAGAACTTCAAGCGCGAGGAGCAGAACTTCGTGGTGCAGAACGAGATCAACAACATGTCCTTCCTCACGGCCGACAGCAAGAGCAAGATGGCCAAGGTACGGGGGGACGGGGGGGGCCCCACACCTCTGTGTGTCCCTGTGTCCGTCCACCCCCCCCCAGCTGCACCCCCACCTCCTGCGTGGCACCCCCAGAGCCCCCCAACCGCCACCCCCCCCGCCCCACGCCCTCCCCGAGTCTGCCCAAACCCACCCGACCCCTGGGGTCCCCCTGCCCCCAACCCACCCCTGGTGCCCCCAAACCACCCCCACAACCCACCCCTGCTGCCCCCAAACTGCCCCACAACCCACCCCTGGTGCCCCCAAAACACCCCATAACCCACCCTGTGCCCCCAAAGTGCCCCAAAACTCATCCCTCGTGCCCCCAAACCACCCCACAACCCACCCCGTGCCCCCAAAACACCCCCTAACCCACCCCGTGCCCCCAAACCCACCCAACCCCAGGTGTCCCCGTTCTTCCCCACACCCTGGTGCCCCCAAACCACCCCACAACCCACCCCTGCTGCCCCCAAACCACCCCACAACCCACCCCTGGTGACGCCAAACCACCCCCAAACCCACCCCATGCCCCCAAACCCACCAAACCCCAGGTGTCCCCATCCCTCCCCACAACCCTGGTGCCCCCAAACCACCCCCACAACCCACCCCTGCTGCCCCCAAACCACCCCCAAACCCACCCCATGCCCCCAAAGTGCCCCACAACCCACCCCTGGTGCCCCCAAACCACCCCAGAACCCACCCTGTGCCCCCAAACCACCCCATAACCCACCCCAACCTCCAAACCCACCCAACCCCAGGTGCCCCCATCCCTCCCCACACCCCTGGTGACCCCAAACCACCCCCACAACCCACTCCTGGTGCCCCCAAATAACCCCATAACCCACCCCATGCCCCCAAACCACCCCCAAAACCCACCCCTGGTGCCCCCAAACCACCCCCAAACCCACCCCGTGCCCCCAAAGTGCCCCAAAACCCACCCCTGGTGCCCCCAAACCACCCCACAACCCACCCTGTGCCCCCAAACCCACCCAACCCCAGGTGTCCCCATCCCTCCCCACACCCCTGGTGCCCCCAAACCACCCTCAAAACCCATCCCTCGTGCCCCCAAAACACCCCACAACCCACCCCTGGTGCCCCCAAAGTGCCCCAAAACCTACCCCTGGTGCCCCCAAAGTGCCCCTCAACCCACCCCTGGTGCCCCCAAACCCACCAAACCCCAGGTGTCCCCATCCATCCCCACACCCCTGGTGCCCCCAAACCACCCCATAACCCACCCCTGGTGCCCCCAAACCACCCCACAACCCACCCCATGCCCCCAAACTGCCCCAAAACCCACCCCTGGTGCCCCCAAACCACCCCCAAACCCACCCCAACCTCCAAACCCACCCAACCCCAGGTGCCCCCATCCCTCCCCACACCCCTGGTGCCCCCAAACCACCCCCAAAACCCACCCCTGGTACCCCCAAACCATCCCCAAACCCACCGCGTGCCCCCAAACCACCCCAGAACCCACCCCGTGCCCCCAAAGTGCCCCAAAACCCACCCCTGGTGCCCCCAAACCACCCCACAACCCACCCTGTGCCCCCAAACCCACCCAACCCCAGGTGCCCCCATCCCTCCCCACACCCCTGGTGTCCCCAAACCACCCCCACAACCCACCCCTGGTGCCCCCAAACCGCCCCACAACCCACCCCTGGTGACCCCAAACCACCCCCAAACCCACCCCTAGTGCCCCCAAACCATCACCAAACCCACCCAGTGCCCCCAAACCACCCCACAACCTACCCCTGGTGCCCCCAAACCACCCCAAACCCACCCCTGATGCCCCCAAATCACCCCATAACCCACCCTCTGCCACCAACGTGCCCCAAAACCTACCCCTAGTGCCCCCAAACCATCCCTAAACCCACCCAGTGACCCCAACGTGCCCCAAAACCTACCCCTGGTACCCCCAAACCACCCCCACAACCCACCCCTGGTGCCCCCAAACCACCCCAAAACCCACCCCTGCTGCCCCCAAACCACCCCCAAACCCACCCCATGCCCCCAAAGTGCCCCAAAACCCACCCCTGGTGCCCCCAAACCATCCCCAAACCCACCCCGTGCCCCCATAGTGCCCCAAAACCCATCCCTCATGCCCCCAAAACACCCCACAACCCACCCCTGGTGCCCCCAAACCCACCCCAGAACTCACCCCTGGGACCCCCAACTCCCCCCAGACCTGGGTATCTCCATCCCTCCCGACCCTCCTGGTACCCCCAACCTCCCCCCAAACTCTGGCATCTCCATCCCTCCTGCCCCACCCGCTGCCCCCCAACCCCCTTCTCCAGGGGGCTCCGGCCCCCCAGAACCCCCCCCCGCCTCCGTGGGGCCGGGGACCTAACGCTGTCTCTTCTCTCCTGCCCTCGGCTGCGGGTGCTGGCACCTAGTCCGGAGACGGCCAGGTTAGCGGGGCCGCGCCGCGCGGGGAGGGGGCCAGGGACCCCGGCCCCCGCCCTGGGGCCCTGCCCTATGGGGCCGCCACGGCCGGGACCCCCAGGACCCCTCCAGGGTCTTGTACTATGGGGCCACCAGGGTTGGGACCCCCAGGACCCCTCCAGGGTCTTGTTCTATGGGGCCACCACATCTGGGACCCCCAGGACCCCTCCAGGGTCTTGTACTATGGGGCCACCATGGCTGAGACCCCCAGGACCCTTGTTCTATGGGGCCACCATCGCTGAGACCCCCAAAGACCCTTCCAGGGTCTTGTACTATGGGGCTGCCATGGCTGGGACCCCCCAGAAGCCCTCCAAGGTCCTGTCCTATGGGGCCACCATGGCCGGGACCCCCAGGACCCCTCCAGGGTCTTGTTCTATGGGGCCACCAGGGCTGGGACCCCCAAAGGCACATCCAGCCCCACATCTGGGACCTCTGGAGCCGCGCGGCACCAGGGTCCCGGCCCTGATGTCCCCAGTGGCACAGGGCTCCCGGTGCTGATGTCCCCCGTCCTTATGGGGGGCACGGTGTCCCCATCCCTGTGACATGGGGGTCCTGATGTCCCCCGTCCTTATGGGGGGCACGGTGTCCCCATCCCTGTGACATGGGGGTCCCGGTGCTGATGTCCCTCACCCTTATGGGGGACACGATGTCCCTCACCCTTATGGGGGGCACGGTGTCCCCATCCCTGTGACATGGGGGTCCTGATGTCCCCCGTCCTTATGGGGGGCACGGTGTCCCCATCCCTGTGACATGGGGGTCCTGATGTCCCCCATCCTTATGGGGGGCACGGTGTCCCCATCCCTGTGACATGGGGGTCCTGATGTCCCCCATCCTTATGGGGGGCACAGTGTCCCCATCCCTGTGACATGGGGGTCCTGATGTCCCCCGTCCTTACGGGGGGCACGGTGTCCCCATCCCTGTGACATGGGGGTCCCGGTGCTGATGTCCCTCATCGTTATGGGGGGCACAATGTCCCCATGCCTGTGACAGGGGGGTCCTGATGTCCCTCATCGTTATGGGGGGCACGATGTCCCCATCCCTGTGACATGGGGGTCCTGATGTCCCTCATCGTTATGGGGGGCACGGTGTCCCCATCCCTGTGACATGGGGGTCCCGGTGCTGATGTCCCTCACCCTTATGGGGGACACGATGTCCCTCACCCTTATGGGGGGCACGATGTCCCCATCCCTGTGACATGGGGGTCCTGATGTCCCTCACCCTTATGGGGGGCACGATGTCCCCATCCCTGTGACATGGGGGTCCCGGTGCCGACGTCCCCCATCCCAATGGCACGGGGGGGGGGGGTCCCACCACCGACGTCCCCGTGACGTGGGACTCCCACCCGTGACCCAGCCCTGGACCCCTTGGCCCGGGCTGGCGGTGGCCCTGACGCGCTGTTCCCCCGTCCCCCCCCCGCCCCGTCCCCCCCCCCACTGTCCCCGTCCCCGCAGGGGGGCGGCTCGGAGCAGGAGCGGACGAAGAAGAAGCGCCGGGGGGACCGGTACTCGGTCCACACCTCCCTCATCGTCGCCACCCTGAAGAAGATGCTGCCCGTCGGCCTCAACATGTGCTCGCCCACCGACCAGGAGCTCATCGGCCTGGCCAAGGGCCGCTACGCCCTGGTGGGTGGCCTTGGGGACAACCCCCCCGCACCCTACACCCCCCCCAGGGCTTGGGGACAACCCCCCCGGGGCGGGGGGACGGTCCCTGACGTGGCCCCGTCCCGTCCCCCCCCCGCAGAAGGACACGGACGAGGAGGTGCGGGAGTTCCTCAACAACAACCTGCACCTGCAGGGCAAGGTGAGGGGGGGCCCGTCCCCACCGTGTCCCCGTCCCCGTCCCCACCGTGTCGTCGTCATTGTCGTCCGTCCCCATCCCCGTGGTCCCCACGGGCATCGCAGTGCCTCTGTCACCGTGGTCCCCGTGTGTCCCACCACGTCCCCGTGGTCCCCACATCCCCGTCGTCCCCATGTCCCCGCCGTGGTCCCCACGGTCATCGTGGTGCCTCTGTCCCCATGGTCCCCGTGTGTCCCACCACGTCCCCATGGTCCCCACATCCCCATGGTCCCCATGTCCCCCCCATGGTCCCCACGGTCATCGTGGTGCCTCTGTCCCCATGGTCCCCGTGTGTCCCACCACGTCCCCGTGGTCCCCACATCCCTGTGGTCCCCATGTCCCTGCCGTGGTCCCCACAGTCATCGTGGTGCCTCTGTCCCCGTAGTCCCCGTGTGTCCCACCACATCCCCGTGGTCTCCGTGTCCCCACATCCCCGTGGTCCCCATATCCCCCCCCATGGTCCCCATGGTCATCGTGGTGCCTCTGTCCCCGTGGTCCCCGTGTGTCCCACCATGTCCCCATGGTCCCCACGTCCCCGTGGTCTCCGTGTCCCCACATCCCCGTGGGTCCCCATGTCCCCACCGTGGTCCCAACGGGCATCGTGGTGCCTCTGTCCCCGTGGTCCCCGTGTGTCCCACCACGTCCCTGTGGTCTCTGTGTCCCCACATCCCCGTGGGCCCCATGTGTCCCACCACATCTCCATGGTCCCCATGTCCCCACATCCCCGTGGTCCCCATGAGTCCCACCACGTCCCCGTGGTCCCCATGTCCCACCCGTGGTCCCGGTGCTCATCACGGTGCCCGTATCCCCGTGGTCCCCATGGTCATCATGGTGCCTGTACCCCCGTGGTCCCCATGTCCCACCACGTCCCCCTGGTCACCATGTCATCGTCGTCCCCCCCCCCCCCCGTCTCTGTGTCCCCAGTGCGAGAACAACTCGTCCATGCGGTGGCAGATGGCCCTGTACCGGGAGATGGCCGGCAAAGCCGAGGACTCCGACAGCCCCGAGAAGATCGTCCGGAGGGTGCAGGAGGTGTCGGCCGTGCTCTACCACCTGGAGCAGGTTGGGGGGCACAGAGGGTCCTGGGGGGGTCTGGGGGGGTCTTCATGGTCCTTGGGGTGCAGATGTTGGCCATGCTCTACCACCTCGAGCAGGTTGGGGGGCACAGGGGGTCCTGGGGGGGTCTGGGGGGGTTTGGGGGGTCCTTGGGGTCTAGATGTTGGCCGTGCTCTACCACCTCGAGCAGGTTGGGGGGCGCAGGGAGTCCTGGGGGGGCCCTGGGTGGTCTTTGGGGTGCAGATGTTGGCCGTGCTCTACCACCTGGAGCAGGTTGGGGGGTGCAGGGGGTCCTGGGGGGGTCCTGGGGGGGCCCTGGGTGGTCTTTGGGGTGCAGACGTTGGCTGTGCTCTACCACCTGGAGCAGGTTGGGGGGCGCAGGGGGTCCTGGGGGGGGCCCTGGGGGGGTTTGGGGGGTCCTTGGGGTCTAGATGTTGGCCGTGCTCTACCACCTGGAGCAGGTTGGGGGGCGCAGGGGGTCCTGGGGGGGGTCTGAGGGGGTCGGGGGGGTCCTTGGGGTCTAGATGTTGGCCGTGCTCTACCACCTGGAGCAGGTTGGGGGGCGCAGGGGGTCCTGGGGGGGGTCTGAGGGGGTCGGGGGGGTCGTTGGGGTGCAGATGTTGGCTGTGCTCTACCACCTGGAGCAGGTTGGGGGGCCACAGGGGGTCCTGGGGGGTCCCTGGGGGGGTTTGGGGGGTCCTTGGGGTCTAGATGTTGGCCATGCTCTACCACCTGGAGCAGGTTGGGGGGCGCAGGGGGTCCTGGGGGGGCCCTGGGGGGCCCTGGAGGGTCCTTGGGGTGCAGATGTTGGCCGTGCTCTACCACCTCGAGCAGGTTGGGGGGCGCAGGGGGTCCTGGGGGGGCCCTGGGGGGGTTTGGGGGGTCCTTGGGGTGCAGATGTTGGCCGTGCTCTACCACCTGGAGCAGGTTGGGGGGCACAGGGGGTCCTGGGGGGGCCCTGGGGGGGTCTTTGGGGTGCAGATGTTGGCCGTGCTCTACCACCTTGAGCAGGTTGGGGGGCGCAGGGGGTCCTGGTGGGGCCCTGGGGGGGTTTGGGGGGTCCTTGGGGTGCAGATGTTGGCCGTGCTCTACCACCTGGAGCAGGTTGGGGGCCTGGGGGGGTCCTGGGGGGGCCCTGGGGGGGTTTGGGGGGTCCTTGGGGTCTAGATGTTGGCCGTGCTCTACCACCTGGAGCAGGTTGGGGGCCTGGGGGGGTCCTGGGGGGGCCCTGGGGGGGTTTGGGGGGTCCTTGGGGTCTAGATGTTGGCTGTGCTCTACCACCTGGAGCAGGTTGGGGGGCGCAGGGGGTCCTGGGGGGGCCCCGGGTGGTCTTTGGGGTGCAGATGTTGGCCGTGCTCTACCACCTGGAGCAGGTTGGGGGGCGCGGGGGGTCCTGGGGGGGTCTGAGGGGGTTGGGAGGGTCTTTGGGGTCTAGATGTTGGCCATGCTCTACCACCTCGAGCAGGTTGGGGGGCGCAGGGGGTCCTGGGGGGGCCCTGGGTGGTCTTTGGGGTGCAGATGTTGGCCGTGCTCTACCACCTTGAGCAGGTTGGGGGGCCACAGGGGGTCCTGGGGGGGTCTGAGGGGGTCGGGGGGGTCTTTGGGGTCTAGATGTTGGCCATGCTCTACCACCTCGAGCAGGTTGGGGGGCGCAGGGGGTCCTGGGGGGGCCCCGGGTGGTCTTTGGGGTGCAGATGTTGGCCGTGCTCTACCACCTGGAGCAGGTTGGGGGGCGCGGGGGGTCCTGGGGGGGGCCCTGGGGGGCCCTGGGGGGTCTTTGGGGTGCAGATGTTGGCCGTGCTCTACCACCTGGAGCAGGTTGGGGGGCGCAGGGGGTCCTGGGGGGGCCCTGGGGGGTCTTTGGGGTGCAGATGTTGGCCGTGCTCTACCACCTGGAGCAGGTTGGGGGGCGCAGGGGGTCCTGGGGGGGTCTGAGGGGGTCGGGGGGGTCCTTGGGGTCTAGATGTTGGCCGTGCTCTACCACCTTGAGTAGGTTGGGGGGCACAGGGGGTCCTGGGGGGGTCTGAGGGGGTCGGGGGGGTCTTTGGGGTGCAGATGTTGGCCGTGCTTTACCACCTCGAGCAGGTTGGGGGGTGTGGGGGGTCCTGGGGGGGGTCTGGGGGGGTTTGGGGGGTCCTTGGGGTCTAGATGTTGGCCGTGCTCTACCACCTGGAGCAGGTTGGGGGGCACGGGGGGTCCTGGGGGGGGCCCTGGGGGGCCCTGGGGGGTCTTTGGGGTGCAGATGTTGGCCGTGCTCTACCACCTGGAGCAGGTTGGGGGGCACAGGGGGTCCTGGGGGGGGCCCTGGGGGTCCCTGGGGTGCTCGGGGGGGTGCCGGGGGTGGTGTGGGGGTGCCCAGGTGACCCCCCCGTGCCCGCGCCCCCCCCCCCAGACGGAGCACCCCTACAAGTCGAAGAAGGCCGTCTGGCACAAGCTGCTCTCCAAGCAGCGCCGCCGCGCCGTCGTCGCCTGCTTCCGCATGACCCCCCTCTACAACCTGCCCAGGTGGGCACTGGGAGCACTGGGAGCACTGGGAGGGACTGGGAGGGGCTGGGAGGGGCTGGGGACCGCCATGGGGGGGGACTCTGAACCTCCCGGGGGTGGCTGGGAATGCCGTGGGGCAACTGGGGGCGACTGGGAAGGTCCTGGGGGCAACTGGGAGGCAACTGGGGGCAACTGGGAAGCCTCTGGGAGGCAGCTGGGGGCAACTGGGAAGGTCCTGGGGCAACCGGGAATGCCATTAGAGCCCCTGGAGGCAACTGGGGAGCTCCTGGGGGGCAACTGGGGGTAACTGGGAGCCCCCAATAGCAACCCAGAACCCTTCTGGGGGCAACTGGGAGCAACTGGGAGCCCGTGGGAGCAACTGGGGGTAACTGGGAGCCCCCCCAGGGCAACCCAGAACCCTTCTGGAGGCAACTGGGAGCAACTGGGAGCCCCTGGGAGAAACTGGGAGTAACTGGGAGCTCCCCCAAGGGCAACCCAGAACCCTTCTGGGGGCAACTGGGAGCAACTGGGAGCCCCCGAGGGCAACCCAGAACTGTGCTGGGGGCAACTGGGAGCAACTGGGTGCAACTAGGGGCAACTGGGAGTAACTGGGAGCCCCTGGGAGCAACTGGGAGTAACTGGGAGCCCCCCCAGGGCAACCCAGAACCCTTCTGGAGGCAACTGGGAGTAACTGGGAGCCCCTGGGGGCAACTGGGAGTAACTGGGAGCCCCCCCAGGGCAACCCAGAACCCTTCTGTGGGCAACTGGGAGCCCCTGGGAGCAACTGGGAGTAACTGGGAGCCCCCCCAAGGGCAACCCAGAACCCTTCTGGGGGCAACTGGGAGCCCCTGGGTGCAACTGGGGGCAACTGGGAGTAACTGGGAGCCCCCGAGGGCAACCCAGAACTGTGCTGGGGGCAACTGGGAGCCACTGGGTGCAACCAGGGGCAACTGGGAGTAACTGGGAGCCCCTGGGGGCAACTGGGAGCCCCCAAGGGCAATCCAGAACCCTTCTGGGGGCAACTGGGAGCAACTGGGAGCCCCTGGGGGCAACTGGGGGCAACTGGGAGCCCCCCCAGGGCAACCCAGAACCCTTCTGGGGGCAACTGGGAGCCCCTGGGGGCAACTGGGAATAACTGTGAGGCAACTGGGGGCAACTGGGAAGCTCCTGGGGCAACTGGGAATGCCATTAGAGCCCCTGGAGGCAACTGGGGAGCTCCTGGGGGGCAACTGGGGGTAACTGGGAGCCCCGAAGGGCAACCCAGAACCCTTCTGGGGGCAACTGGGAGCAACTGGGAGCCCCTGGGGGCAACTGGGGGTAACTGGGAGCCCCCCCAAGGGCAATCCAGAACCCTTCTGGGGGCAACTGGGAGCAACTGGGAGCCCGTGGGAGCAACTGGGGGTAACTGGGAGCCCCCCCAGGGCAACCCAGAACCCTTCTGGGGGCAACTGGGAGCCCCTGGGTGCAACTGGGGGCAGCTGGGATCCCCCCGGGGGTGGATCCCCCGCTCCCCCAGCCCCTGCCCCCCTCCATGTCCGTGTCCCCCCCCATGTCCGTGTGTCCCCCCCCCATGTCCGTGTCCCCCCCCCGCAGGCACCGGGCCTGTAACATGTTCCTGGAGGCGTACAAGCTCTCCTGGCTGGTGACGGAGGAGCATCCCTTCGAGGACCGTATGATCGACGACCTCTCGGTGAGGGGGGGGGGGGAGAAAAAAAGGGTGGGGGGTGTGGGGGGTGTCACCCCCCCCCCCCTCCCCAAGCTGATGCCTGCGCTGGCAGAAATCGGGGGAGGAAGAGGAGGAGGAGGAAGAGGAGCGGGATAAGAAGCCGGACCCCCTGCACCAGCTCATCCTGCACTTCAGCCGCACGGCCCTGACGGAGAAAAGGTGGGGGGGGGGGTTAATTTGGGGGGGGGGTTAATTTGGGGAGGGGGGGGGGTCCCGGTGCAGCCACATGAGCCTTATGTGTGTGTCCCACCCCCCCGCAGTAAGTTGGAGAAGGATCATTTGTACATGGCGTACGCCGGCATCATGGCCAAGGTGGGTGTCCCCCCCCCACCCTGTGTGTGTCCCCCCCCCCCTCGTTGTCCCCTTCTACCCCCCCCCCCCAAAAAAACCACCCCGTGTCCCGCTGTGGGGCTGCGACCTCTCCCTTTTTTTTTGGGGGGGGGGGGGGGGGTACAGGGATTGTGGGGACCCCCGGGATGGTTTGGGGGGGGTCTGGGGGGGGGGGGGGGGGCACAATTGGGAAACCCCCACCCCCCCCCGGATCGTGTGCGTGTGTCCCCCCCCCCCAGACCCCCTCCCAAGTCCCGGCGTGGGGCTGGGATTTGCCCCTTCTTGAAGTGGGGGGGGGGGATTTTAGGGGTTGGGGGGGGGAATTTCAGGGCTTGGGGGGGGGGTCCTCAGGGATTTTGGGGACCCCCGGGATGGTATTGGGTACTGGGGGGGGGGGCACAATTGGGAAACCCCCCCCCCCCCCAGATCGTGTGTGTGTGTGTGTGTCCCAAACCCCCCCCCCAAGTCCCTTCTGGGTTGGGGGGCGGATTTCTGGGCTTGGGGTGGGGGGTGGGGGGGTCCTCAGGGATTTTGGGGACCCCCAGGATGGTATTGGGTATTGGGGGGGGGGCACAACTGGGGACCCCCCCCCCCCCCGGATCGTGTGTGTCACCCCCAAACCCCCCAAGTCCCTTCTGTGTTGGGGGGTGGATTTCGGGGCTTGGGGGGGGGGGTGGGGGGGGTCCTCAGGGATTTTGGGGAGGCCCAGGATGGTGGGGGAGGGGGACGGCACACAGACACACACCCCCCCCTCCCCACAACCTGGGACCCCCCCCCCCAAATTACGTGTGTGTCCCCCCCCAAGAGCTGCCACACGGAGGAAGGCGAAGAGGAGGAGAAGAAGGAGGACGAGAAGGAGGAGGAAGAAGCCGAGGATTCCTTCGAGGTGGGCGCGTGGGGGTGGGGGGGGCACCCTCACCACTCCCACCCCCCCTCCCCGCCCTCGGGACCCCCCCCTTGACCCCCCCTCCCCGCGGTGCGTTGGCAGGAGAAGGAGATGGAGAAGCAGAAGCTGCTGCACCAACAGGCCCGGCTGCACACGCGGGGGGCGGCCGAGATGGTGCTGCAGATGATCAGCGCCTGCAAGGGTGAGCCGGGGGGGACACACACACACACACACCCCCCCCACACCCCCCCGTCCCATCCCGAGGACGGGATCCGGGGGGGGGTTTCCCTCCTGGAGCGCGCTGACGGCCTGGGGCGTTGGCAGGGGAGCGGGGCGACATGGTGTCCTCCACCCTCAAGTTGGGCATCTCCATCCTCAACGGGGGCAACGCCGAGGTGCAGCAGGTAGGGCGCGTGTGTCCCCCCCCCGGGCGTCCCCGAGGTGTCCCCGAGGTGTCCCTGAGGTGTCCCCCTGTCTCCATGGCCCTCTGTCCGCATGTCCCCGTGTCCCGGCGTCCCCATGCCTGTGTGTCCCCCTGTTCCCTTGGTGTCCCCACGTCCCCGTATCCCCGTGTCCATGTGTCCCCACATCCCCATGCCTGTGTGTCCCCACATCCCCGTGTCCCCACATCCCTGTGTCCCCGTGTCCCCATGGTGTCCCCACATCCCCATATCCCCATCTCTGCATGTCCCCACATCTCCATGTCCCCATGCCCCCATGTCCCCACATCCCCATGTCCCCACATCCCCACATCCCCTTGTCCCCATGTCTGTGTGTCCCCACGTCCCCACATCCCCATATCCCCATGTCTGTGTGTCCCCATGTCCCCGTGTCCCCACATCTCCATGTCCCCATGTCCATGTGTCCCCACGTCCCCGTATCCCCATGTCTGTGTGTCCCCACGTCCCCGTATCCCCATGTCCATGTGTCCCCACATCCCCGTATCCCCATGTCTGTGTGTCCTCATGTCCCTGTGTCCCCACATCCCCATGTCTCCGTGTCCCCATGTCTGCGTGTTCCCATGTCCAGGTGTCCCCATGTCCCCGTGTCCCCCTGTCTGCATGTCCCCATGTCCCCATGTCCATATGTCCCCGTGTCCCCATGGTGTCCCCATGTCCCCGTGTCCATGTGTCCCGGTGTCCCCATGTCTGTATGTCCCGGTGTCCCCATGTCCACGTGTCCCCACATCTGTGTGTTCCCGTGTCCCTGCATCCCCACATCCCCATGTCCCAACATCCCCATGTCCCTGTGTCCCCACACCCCCACGTCCCCACACCCCCGCGTCCCCGCGTCCCCACGCCCCCGTGTCCCCACGTCCCCACACCCCCGCGTCCCCGCGTCCCCACGCCCCCGTGTCCCCACGTCCCCACACCCCTGCATCCCCGTGTCCCCATGTCCCCGTGTCCCCGTGTCCCCACGCCCCCGTGTCCCCGTGTCCCCATGTCCCCGTGTCCCCGCGTCCCCACGCCCGCGTGTCCCCGTGTCCCCGCAGAAGATGCTGGATTACCTGAAGGAGAAGCGGGAGGTCGGGTTCTTCCAGAGCGTCCAGGCCCTCATGCAGACCTGCAGGTGACACCCCGGGGACCCCCGCGGGAAACGGGGACCCCCGTGGGAATCAGGGACCCCCGCGGGAAACGGGGACCCCCCGTGGGAATCAGGGACCCCCGTGGGAACTAGGGACCCCCGCGGGAACTGGGGACCCCCGTGGGAATGAGAGACCCCCGTGGGAAATCAGGGATCTCCATGGGAATTGGGGTCCCCCCCGTGGGAACTGGGGACCCCCCGTGGGAATCGGGGACCCCCGCGGACTTCAGGGTCCCCCCGTGGGAATTGGGATTTCCCCCATGGGAATCGGGGACCCCCTGTGGGAACTGGGGACCCCCGTGGGAATCAGGGACCCCCGTGAGTTCTGGGGTCCCCCCCGTGGGAATCAGAGACCCCCCGTGGGAATTGGGGTCCCCCCTGTGGGAACTGGGGACCCCCGTGGGAATCAGGGACCCTGTGAGCTTTGGGGTTTCCTCATGGGAATCAGGGTCCCCCCGTGGGAATCAGGGACCCCCCGTGGGTATTGGGGTCCCCCCTGTGGGAACTGGGGACCCCCGTGGGAATCAGGGACCCTGTGAGCTTTGGGGCCCCCTCGTGGGAATCGGGGACCCCCCGTGGGAATCAGGGACCCCCCGTGGGAATTGGGGACCCTGTGGGAATCAGGGACCCTGGGAGCTTTGGGGTCCCCTCGTGGGAATTGGGGACCCCCGTGGGAATCAGGGAACCCTCGTGGGAATTGGGGTCCCCCCCGTGGGAACTGGGGACCCCCGTGGGAATCAGGGACCCTGTGAGCTTTGGGGTTCCCTTGTGGGAATCGGGGACCCCCGTGGGAGTTGGGGTCCCCCCCGTGGGAACTGGGGTCCCCCGTGGGAATCGGGGACCCCCGTGGGCTTCAGGGTCCCCCCGTGGGAACTGGGGACCCCCGTGGGAATCAGGGACCCCCCGTGGGAGTTGGGGTCCCCCCGTGGGAACTGGGGACCCCCCGTGGGAATGACCCCCCCACCCCACCCCTACAGACACCCCACCCCCCCCAGCCATCAGCCCCCCCCCCCGTTGCCCCGGGGGGCTCAGGACTTCGGGGGGGGGGTGTCCCCCCAAAAGCTCCGTCAGGGGAAAGGCAGCGGGTCCAGCCGGGGGGGGGGGGGGGGTGTCCCGGCAGGGTTTTGGGGGTGTCGTCCCCCCCCATGTGTGTGTCCCCCCCCCGCAGCGTGCTGGACCTGAACGCCTTCGAGCGGCAGAACAAGGCGGAGGGACTGGGAATGGTGACGGAGGAGGGGACCAGTGAGGGGGGGGGGGGCCCTGCCCCCCCCGGGACACCCCCACCCCCCCCACCCCCCCAACTCTGGTGCTGGGGGGTGGGGAGGGGGGAGAGGGGGGTGTCCCTGTCCCGCTGCGCTGCTCACCCCCCCCCCCTCTCCGAGCCCCTGCTATTAATTGTGGCTCTAAGCCCCTAATGACCCCCCCGAAATCCCTAATGACCCCCCCCAAACCCCTAATGGCCCCCCCCCCCCCCAGCCCTAATTACTCCCCCCCAAACCCCTAATGACCCCCCCCGGCCCCTAATGAACCCCCCCTCCCTTCAAAGCCCCTAATGACCCCTCCAGCCCCTAATGACCCCCCCAAACCCCTAATGACCCCCCACCGAGCCCCTAATGACCCCCCCAGCCCTAATGACCCCCCCAAACCCCTAATGACCCCCCCCAGCCCTAATTACTTCCCCCCAAACCCCGAATGCCCCCCCACCGAGCCCCTAATGACCCCCCCAGCCCTAATGACCCCCCCAACCCCTAATGCCCCCCCACCCCAAATGTCCCCCCAGCCCTAATGCCCCCCCAACCCCTTAATGCCCCCCCAAACCCCGAATGCCCCCCCAAACCCCTAATGCCCCCCCAACCCCGAATGCCCCCCCAGCCCTAATGACCCCCCCAAACCCCTAATGCCCCCCCACCCCGAATGCCCCCCCCGCGCCCCCCGCTCACTCCTCTCTCCCCTTCTCTCCCCGTCCCGGCTCCTGCTGACAGTCATCAGCCGTGAGAACGGTAAATACCCGCTACGGGGGGGGCGCAGAGGAGCTATAGGGCCGGGGGGGGGCGTATGGAACCTATAGGGCTGGGCTGGGGGGGGTCGTATAGGGGCTGTAGGGCTGGGGGTTATATAGGGGCTATAGGGCTTGTGGGGGTGGGGCATGGTAGGGGCTATAGGGTGTCACTGTAGGGTCTATAGGGTGTGTCTATAGGGTCTATGGGGCTGGGGGTGTCATTGTAGGGTCTATAGGGTGCATCTATGGGGTCTGTAGGTCTCAGGGGGTGTCACCGCGGGGTCTATAGGGTGCGTCTATGGGGTCTATAGGGCTGGGGGTGTCACTGAAGGGCCTACAGGGTGTGTCTGTAGGATCTATAGGGTGCATCTATAGGGTCTTATAGGGCTGGGGGTGTCACCGCAGGGTCTATAGGGTGTCACTGTAGGGTCTATAGGGTGCGTCTATAGGGTCTATGGGGTCTATAGGTCTATAGGGTGTCACTGTAGGGTCTATAGGGTGCGTCTATAGGGTCTATGGGGTCTATAGGTCTCAGGGGTGTCACTGCAGGGTCTATAGGGTGCGTCTATAGGGTCTATGGGGTCTGTAGGTCTGGGGGTGTCACCGCAGGGTCTATAGGGTTTCACCGTAGGGTCTGTAGGGTCTATAGGGTGCGTCTATAGGGTCTATGGGGTCTATAGGT
>WNMW01000049.1:0-25642 GCA_009819605.1 Sterna hirundo
CATGGGATGGAGGGGTGTCACCTTGGAATGGATGTGCTCATGGAAGTCCACCATAGCTCCATGGTGCTTAGTGACTTCCCCATGCCTGTGGGCACGGACATGGGGAGATGGGGACACTTGGGGACAATGGGATGGGTTGGGGACACTTAGGGACATGGGACAGATGGCCGTCCCATTGGCAGGGATGTGCTCATGGAGGCCCGCCATGCCCCGGTGGTGCTCATTGTCTTCCCCATGGCCGTGGGGAGCAGGAATGGGGCTGGGGTCTCCTTGGGGACACCTCACATCACCCTATTCCCTTGTGCTCTCCTCAATGTCCCTTTGTCCCCCCGTGTTCCCCAGCTGTGGCGCCAGGGGAAGGGCGACTTCTTCTTGGGGTGTCTCCTGATGGCCGAGCTCAGCACCCCCTTCGTCTGCCTCGGCAAGGTCCTCATCCTGGTGAGCCTGGGCTTCCCCGAGGGTGGCGGGGCCACCAACCCCTGGGGCTCCAGGAGGACGTCTCGGGTGGCCACGGGTCCTTCAAACCCCTGGGGTTCCCCGTATCAACACGGGGTGGCCACGGGTCCCTCCCCGGAACATCTCATGTGGCCATGGGTTCCTCAACCCCCTATCGCCCCCTCCCCCACCTCCTGGATGCCTGGGTTCCCCCCCCTCACCCTTCTCTTCTCCCCTCCCCCCGCAGTACCAGCGCCAACACACGATTCTCCACAAGCTCAACGGGGTGGCCTTGCTGGTGACCTTCCTCCTCTGCCGCGTCCTCCTCTTCCCCTACCTCTACTGGGCGTACGGCCGCCAGCGGGGGCTGCCGCTGCTGCAGGTGCCAGGGGCGCTGCCCCCCGCCTACAACGCCGCCGCCGCCGCCCTCCTGGCCCCGCAGCTCTACTGGTTCGCCCTCATCTGCCGGGGGGCCTGGCGCCTCTTCCGCACCCCGCCCCCGCCCCCCCGCCAGCCCCCCTGAGCCCACCCCCCCCCACCCCACCCCCACCCCCCCAACCCCTCTGGAGATCTCGGGAGGGGGGACGACTCACTGGGGGATCTATGGGGCATGCTGGGGGATGGGCCTGGTGTCCCTGCGGGGCACCCTGGGGTGTCCTCGGGGTCCCTATGGGGCACCTTGGGGATCTGTGGGGCACCCGGGGGAGGTCCTGAGGTCCCTATGGGGCACCCTGACGTCCCCGTGGGTTCCCCCCAGCCATGATGTCCCCAAGCTGCACCCATGGGTGCCCCCAGGGAGTGTCAGGGTGCCCAGGGCTGGAGCTGGAGCATCACCACCCCAGAGGGTCCCCAGGGTGGGGTGTCACCCTCCCCAGGTCATCCTCAGGGGTGTCACTGAACCCGGGGGGTGGCCCAGGCTGGGGGTGTCCCTGTCCCCCACCCCACGGGCACAGCGGCTGGACCCACATTAAAGAACTTTGGGGACATCATGGCCTCCTCCTTTTGGGGAGGGAGGGGGTGGTGTAGGGCACCGGGGACTGCGTGACGTCACCCACCTGTCCAGACTGGGAACCCTCCTCTGCCCCAGTTCTCCACCTTCACCCACCTCCCCTTGGTGGGCCGCCCCCGCCCCGGTCTTCTGCAGGGCTCGGGAGGGCTCGAGACTTGACCTCCTCAGCTGGTTCCAGGCGGCCACTAGGTCTTGAGGAGTCTCAAGGGCAGCCTTGGGTGTTGCTGGAGAAGACCCCTGAGGAGACACCGAGAAGACAACACTGATGGAGACATCAGAACTCCTCAGATCCTTTCAAGGGCGAGTCCAAGAGGGAGAGGTTGAAGGTGCAGGAGACCATTTGGTCAAAGTCCATCTTAGAGTGGACACCACCCTGGAGATACCCAATGGGCCTGGACTGGTCCAAGCACCCCAAAACTCTCCAGTGTCTCTCCTCTGGTCGGTCTGCTGCCCACGGGCACCTGAGATGTTCTGGTGCCCATGGTCGGGATCCTGGTGAGCCCCGGAGCCTCTCCGTCTTCTCACTGGTGAACTGGTGGCAACGGACGAGGAGAAGACCGCTTCCCCCATCTCTGCGGTGGATGGGCCTCAGGCAGGGACCAGAGAAGCAAAGTCCCTCCCACAGTAGGAGAAGAGCCTTCTTCTCGGTGTTGGAGAGATACGGATTCCAAGGCCGGATGGAGGAATTGCTCGGCTGGTGGCATCCAGAGGCTGGTGTTCAACGAGGCCAAGTGCAAGGCCGTGCATGGGGTGGGGCAACCCGGGACGGGAGATAGAGTGAGGGAGATCAGCCATGACGAGAAGAACATGGGGAGACGAGAAGCTGGTGGTGAAATGGTGGGCTATGGTGGGCTAGAGGTGGGGATGTGCTTCACTGGGGCCCAGGGGAACTTCTTGATCTCACGTTCAAAGGCCTACAGAGCTACAGGAGACGCTGGATCTTCTTCAGAAGGATCCTTTCCTTAGGGCCCAGGCTCTGAAGGACTCTTGACCAAAATCCACCCTCACTGGTCCACGGCATGGGAGGACCATGCTGCCAGGGGCGTTTTTGTGCCGGAGGCGACTTCAAACTGGGAGGGGAAGATGTAGCTGAGATCTCAGGAAGCAATTCTTGGCTGTGAGGGGGGTGAGCCCCTGGCCCAGGTTGCCCAGAGAAGCTGTGGCTGCCCCATCCCTGGAGGGGTTCAAGGCCAGGTTGGACGGGGCTCGGAGATGCCTGGGCTGGTGGGAGGTGTCCCTGCCCAGGGCAGGGGGTGCCACTGGGTGGTCTGGTCTGGTCTCATCTATCCTCATGTTTTCCTCACGGTCTCCTCTCCTCGTGGTCTCCCATCCTCATGTTCACCTCACGTTCTCCTCTTCTCTTAGAATCACAGAATGTGTTGGGTTGAAAGGGGCATTTAGTGGTCATCTAGTCCAACCACGCTGCAGTGAGCAGGGACATCCTAAACTCGAGTGTCTCTAAAGCGGCAGACGGAGGGCTCTCACGGTGGGCGGGACCCTCGGTAGGAAGGAGGAAAGGGGGACTTCGGAAAGAGCATCCCCCTGCCCGTGGTGAGCAGAGGGATGGAGAGAGAAAGAGCGAGAGGTCTCAGGAGCCCTGCCGAGAGATGGAGGAAGCTGGGAGGGGACGGGTCAGGGAGCAGCAGAGGGAGAAGGACAGGGAGAAGGAGAGGGACAGTGGGACACAGGATAAAAAACCACAGTGAGAGTAAGCAGGAGAGAGCGACGGAGAGAGAAACAGGAGCACAAGGGAGGAGGGAGAGGGAAACACAAGGAGAGGGAGCGGGACGTACAGGCAGAGAGACACACAAGGAGAGGGAACAGGGCGGAGAGAGTGAAAAACAGAGAGGGATGCCGATCAGGACGAAGAGCCAGAGAGGAAAACAAGAGCAATGGGCTGCAGGGCAGAGACAGAGGAAGAAAAAGAGAGGGACGGTGTCGTGGTTTTGCCTCAGACGGCAACAAAGAACCACGTGCCGCTCGCTCGGCTCTTCCCAATACAGGGAGAATCAGAAGAAAAAAAAAAACCGCAAGACTCTAGGGTTGAGACAAGGGCATTTTAACCGAATAGCGAAGGGAACAAGCAAAATAACAACAACAACACCACAGACAAAGGAATACACAAACGTGGTTACGAAACCGCCGCTCACCGACCCGACCCGAGACGCCTCAGCCCGCTCCGAGAGAGAGTTTCCTGCCCCCTCCCCCCGGCATTTCAAGGTTGGCATGGATCACGTGGTATGGAATACCAGAGAAAATTAACCCTATCCCTGCCGGAACCAGGACAGACGGGGAGCAGGAGAGAGGGAGAGCAGGAAAAAGAGAGGGGCGGGTAGAGGGAGAGAGGGAGAGCGCGGGAAGCAGAACCCAGTAGCAGACAGGAGAGGTATGGGGAAGCGAAAAACATGGCCCAGAGGGAAAGGGCAGGGAGGGACGGGGAGGCAGACGAGGGCTGACAGGAGCCCAGGACTCACCACAGCTCCTGCGCTCTGCGTGGCCAGGAAATGTTCCAGCTCAGGCACTTCTGTCCCCGGCCGGCCTTCGATGGGATAGAGGCGTGTTATTTCTTATGGACAGGGTCTGGGATTTTTGCTCGCTCTTTCATGCGTTGTTTGGTGTTGCTTTTTAACTGAACAACTTTTTCAGTAATGTTTCACTTGACGTGCAACTACTTGCTCTGCACATATCAGCTAAACGTCTCAGCTTCTAGCCAGAGGGTGAGTCTTGGCGAAGGAGAGTGGTGGGCTCTGCGCTGCCGGGACACCGGCTGGTTGTGTCTCCTGCCCTCGGGTTGTGCCCCGGGCTCAGCTCACCGGTTACTCAGCACCGACAAGGCTTCGGAGAGCCTGTGGGTGCCTGGGGGCAGATGAGCATCTCTCTCATCCTCTGTGTGTTAGGAGAAAGACTGCGTAATGTCTGGGGTGGGAATGTGAAAGACTTGTAAGGAATTGTGGATGTCAGCTTTGAATTAATTTTTTCACTTAGGCCAAAGCTTAAAAACATATTTGACTAGAGGAAATTATCCAAGGATGAATACTAGGGCTGCACTTTGACAGGAATGTGTTTCTATTATTGGAACGCGGCAATTTCTGATGGATTTGGCTGCTGCTTTTCCTGCACCTGGACGTAGATCCCTTTGATTAGTGCTTCTTCCAGGTGCAGCTGACTCCGTGATTTCACAACGGCCTTTCCCCGGCCCCTGCTCAGCAAATGCTGCGGCTTCACAGAGCGTCCTCCAGCGCAGGCTGTGCTGCTGGGTGAGGCTGAGGAGCTGGAAGTTTGAACCGGGGTGAAAACTCACCCGGCCCAAGCAGCGGTGTAGTTTTGGCAGCCAGCGTCACCCCCTGAGCTGCGTGTCACCTCCTGCAGCTCGCAGCGCCGGCAGGAGGGGAGGAGAGGCAGGAGCAGGCAGACGGGGGCTGCTTGTGCTCCTGGGAACCCCGCGCAGCGGGGAAGCCGCACGGGGAATCCTCTCTGCCGAAACTGCACCGATGGGGGTCCCCGGCTCTTTCAGTGGCAACCGAACTGGCAGGAATCGTTGCCTGCTTGCAAAAGCGGGCAGGGAGCTCGGGAAGTGTTTGTGTCAGAGACACATAAAGCGCAACTTTTACAAGTCCTCAGAACTCAGCTTGGTCACTGCAGTTAAAGACAATAAGAGGAGATTCTTTCAGTATATCAATAGAAAAAGGAAGACTAGGGGAAATGTAGGCCCACTGATGAACGAGACGGGTGCCCTCGTGGTGGAAGACACAGAGAAGGCAGAGCTACTGAATGCCGCCTTCTCTTCGGTCTTCACTGCTAAAGCTGTCCCTCATCCATCCTATGCCCCGGAGGCAAGGGGGAAGGTCTGGAGAGAGGAAGATTTCCCTCAGTTGAGGAGGACCGGGTCAGAGACCGCTTGGCCAAGCTGGACATTCATAAGTCCATGGGCCCTGACGGGATGCACCCGCGAGTGCTGAGAGAGCTGGCAGATGTTATCGCTCGACCGCTCTCCATCGTCTTTGAAAGGTCACGGGGAACAGGAGAGGTGCCTGAGGACTGGAGGAAGGCTGACATCACTCCAATCTTCAAAAAAGGCAGGAAGGAGGACCCGGGGAACTACAGACCGGTTAGTCTCACCTCTGTCCCTGGGAAGGTGATGGAGCGACTCATTCTGGATGTCGTCTCCAAAGATATTGACGAAGAGGAAGTTATTGGAAGTGGTCAGCATGGATTTACTAAGGGTAAATCATGCCTGACCAATCTGATAGCTCTCTATGACGTTATAACGGGTTAGCTGGATGAGGGGAGAGCCGTAGATGTCATCTACCTTGACTTCAGCAAGGCTTTTGACACTGTCTCCCATGACATCCTCATTAGGGAGCTGAGGGAGTATGGGTTAGATGAGGTGACAGCAAGCTGGGTCGAGAGCTGGCTGAGTGACAGAACTCAGAGGGTTGTGATCAGCGGCACAGAGTCTAGTTGGAGGCCTGTGACCAGTGGTGTCCCCCAAGGGTCAACACTTTGTCCAATTGTGTTCAATATATTTATTAATGACCTGGACGAGGGGACAGAGTGTATCCTCAGCAAGTTCGCTGATGATACCAAACTGGGAGGGGTGGCCGACACTCCAGAGGGCCGTGCTGCCATCCAGCGTGACCTGGACAGGCTGGAGAGCTGGGCAGAGAAGAATCTAATGAGGTTCAACAAAAGCAAGTGTAGGGTCCTGCACCTGGGAAGGAAGAATGCAAAGCATCAGTATAGGTTAGGGGTGGACCTGCTGGGAAGCAGCTCTGAGGAGAAGGACCTGGGGGTCCTGGTGTACAGTAGATTATCCATGAGCCAGCAGTGTGCCCTTGTTGCCAGGAGGGCCAATGGAGTCCTGGGCTGCATAGGCAAGAGTGTGGCCGGTAGGTCGAGGGAGGTCGTTCTCCCCCTCTACTCGGCACCGGTGAGGCCGCAACTGGAATACTGTGTCCAGCTTGGGCTCCCCAGTTCAAGAGGGACAGGGAACTGCTGGAGCGAGTCCAGCGAAGGGCAGCTAGGATGATTATGGGATTGGAGCATCTCCCTTATGAGGAAAGGCTGAAAGAGCTGGGACTCTTTAGCCTGGAGAAGAGAAGGTTGAGGGGGGACCTGATTAATGTTTACAAGTATCTAAAGGGTGGGCTTAAGGAGGATGGAGCCAGGCTCTTTTCAATGGTTCCCAGTGACAGGACGAGGGGCAATGGGCACAAGTTGGAGCATAGGAAGTTCCGTTCAAATACACGGAAAAACTTCTTTACGGTGAGGGTGACAGAGCACTGGAAGAGGCTGCCCAGGGAGGTTGTGGAGTCCCCTTCTCTGGAGACTTTCAAGACCCGCCTGGATGCAGTCCTGAGGGGTGTGCTCTGGGCAGTCCTGCTTTAGATGATCTCTAGAGGTCCCTTCCAGCTCTGAAGATTCCGTGATTCCGTGATTGTATTGCATTTTGGAATTTGTGGTTTCAGTTTCTGGGATTGGATTTTTTGGATTGTATTTTTTGTGGGGTTTTTTGTTGTTGTTTTATTTTGGGTCGGATTTTGTGTTTTTCGAGTTGGATTTTTAAGGTTAGATATTTCGTGTTGATTGGGTTGAATTTCGTGTTGGATTTTGGGTTGGGTTTTTCATTTTTTTTGTGTTGGATGTTTTGGGTTATAAATTTCAGGCTGGATCTTTTGGGATTGGACTTTTTGGGGTGAATTTCTGGTTTTTTTCAGGTAGATAAGGGTTGATTTGGGGTTTTTTTGGGTTGGATTCTTTGAGTTAGAGATTTTGAGTTGGTTGGGTTGAATTTCCAGTTGGGTTTTTTGGGGTTGGTTTTTTTGGGCGTTGGGTTTTTTGGGGTTTGGATTTTGGATTTTTTTTTGAGTTCGAATTTTTCAGTTGGATCTTTGATTGTATATTTTGGGTTGGATTTTGGGGGTTGGATTTTTACCCCTGCCTGTGTGTGTCAGGCAGCCATTGTGACATGACGGCGGCAGGGCCAGCGCTGACTGTCTGGCGGTGGTGGCATGGCAACCGTTGATGTGCTGCCCGCAGCGGTGCGGCTGCCATCGTCAGGGCCATCCTCAAGCAGGTCAGGTTCCTCCAACGCCGTCCAAGCTGGCCTTGAACCCTGGGATTCTGGATTGGTTGGGTCTGATGTTGGGGTGGGTTTTGTTTGTTTGGGTTGGGTTTTGTATTGGATTTTGGATTTTTTGGGGTGTGATGTTTGGGGTTGGATTTTTTTGGGATTGGATTTTTTGGGGTGGATTTGGTGGGTTTTTTTGTTGGATTGCCAGCAAATTTGCTGATGATACCAAACTGGGAGGGGTGGCCGACACTCCAGAGGGCCGTGCTGCCATCCAGCGTGACCTGGACAGGCTGGAGAGCCGGGCAGAGAAGAATCTAATGAGGTTCAACAAAAGCAAGGGTAGGGTCCTGCACCTGGGAAGGAAGAATGCAAAGCATCGGTATAGATTAGGGGTGGACCTGCTGGGAAGCAGCTCTGAGGAGAAGGACCTGGGGGTCCTGGTGTACAGTAGATTATCCATGAGCCAGCAGTGTGCCCTTGTTGCCAGGAGGGCCAATGGAGTCCTGGGCTGCATAGGCAAGAGTGTGGCCGGTAGGTCGAGGGAGGTCGTTCTCCCCCTCTACTCGGCACCGGTGAGGCCGCAACTGGAATACTGTGTCCAGCTTGGGCTCCCCAGTTCAAGAGGGACAGGGAACTGCTGGAGCGAGTCCAGCGAAGGGCAGCTAGGATGATTATGGGATTGGAGCATCTCCCTTATGAGGAAAGGCTGAAAGAGCTGGGACTCTTTAGCCTGGAGAAGAGAAGGTTGAGGGGGGACCTGATTAATGTTTACAAGTATCTAAAGGGCGGGCTTAAGGAGGATGGAGCCAGGCTCTTTTCAATGGTTCCCAGTGACAGGACGAGGGGCAATGGGCACAAGTTGGAGCATAGGAAGTTCCGTTCAAATACACGGAAAAACTTCTTTACGGTGAGGGTGACAGAGCACTGGAAGAGGCTGCCCAGGGAGGTTGTGGAGTCCCCTTCTCTGGAGATTTTCAAGACCCGCCTGGATGCAGTCCTGAGGGGTGTGCTCTGGGCAGTCCTGCTTTAGATGATCTCTAGAGGTCCCTTCCAACTCTGAAGATTCTGTGATTTCTCAGAGAGCTGTGAGACCGGGAGGAAAGGAGGGAGGTAGGAGGGAATGTGCTTAGTGAGATATCCCAGGAAGGTCAAGAAATCAAATATCTAAGTAAGAACAAGCGTTTCTGGGTTTTGGCTGCTTAAATGGCAACCCGAACGTTCTGCAGCTATATAATACCTGCATCTTGCAGCTAAAGGCTGAACGCAACCTTTGGCATCAGCCTTTGCAGCACCCAGTAACTCTTTTATTCCTGCACGAACGAATTTCCTGTTTGTCATTTCTTATTAAAGTACAAGAATCCTCCCGTTTTTCAGGTCTGGCTCAACGATTCTATGCATCCAGGTGGCTGTCTGAGTGAGTGCACACTCCCTAAATGACTCTCCGACAATTAGTGACCTGACGGGGAGTGATGTAATTCGGTCTGTGGAAGAGTTTGCAGCAGCTGCAAGACCATAAGGTTCTTCCTCCTGAGGAAGAGGAGCGGAGGGGATAAAAGGTCTTCAGAAGCTATAGTCATGAGCACCTTTCTTCCCAGGGTCTTTTTTGCTTTTTGCGCAGAAAACGCTCCCTGAATCTCCTCCTGCTGAAAGCTCTGTTATATTTTGTATCTTCTGCTCCTTTTTATATCAGTCTTACAAAAAAAAGGTAGTCCCCCCATTCCCTCCTGGGAGACCCCCCAAAAAAAGCCAGAGCTAGCAGTCCCAGAGAGGCCCTGGCAAACAACAGAGACCATGATGCTGCCAGCACTAAGCCTCCAACCGTGTTCTCTTCGCCCCCCGCAGTGCCACAGCTCCTTCAGCCATCCTGAAATCTTCTACGGCAGCTTGGGGACGCTCTTGGGGGAAGGAGTGAAGGTGATTGCTGGTGATCTATCCCCGAAGAGAACCCTGTGTCTCCCTCAGCTAGTGGACAAGAACCAAGTCGCCTCCACCGGTCACTGCCACTCTCCGCCATGGCGCCTCTTCTCTGCCAGGGGGTGCCCTGTGGGGCTGAAAGAACCCCCCCAGCCTGGGCAGCCCCTGGGGACTCCCAGGGCCAACCCCAACACCTGGCATCCTACAGCCATCGGGGAGAGTAGTGGCCCCACAGCCCCGGTGCTTCTATTACCAGCACACGGCTCTGCCTCTGAGTCACGGCCACCATTACCAAGGCGCTCCTAAGAAGCAGCATCCCCCCGCGGGCAGCGACGTTCTTCTCAGCCAATGTTCTGACGCCACAGCCAAACCCTTGGCTTCCGAGCAGGTGACGTTGCACTGCCCCAGGAAGTGCTTCTGAATTGCTCTTTTGTCGGCCACATCGGTCCCAGCAGCGTGCCCTTGCTTGTGGACACTGGTGGCACCAGAGGAGCCATCTCCCACTCCAACATCGGCTTTCTCTGGCTGTCCGCAGAGCTGCTCACCACCAAATGCAATGTCCCCGAGTTTTCCAACACCAGCCTGAGTCTGGAGCAGTTCGTCACCATCAGGATGGCGCCCCAGGAGCTATAGCAGCATTCAGGGTAGTCCTGCCACCACCGCAGCCTGGGGCGCTGAAAGAGCGTGGAAAGAAGCGGAGGAAGACCTGGCCAGAACCACCCAGCAAGCACAGGCCTGGCTCATCCATCACCGGGGTGGGAGGGTGAGATTAGACCCACAGCGAGGATGAGATGGAGTCTAGGGTGGATGGTGCAGCTGCTGGGTGGTTCTGGGGTGTTATATTAAAGGAGCTTTCATAACACATTTTTTTCTCATTAAAAGAAATTCCTGCAGAACCGCTCTGTCCCTTTGCGGGAGGAGGAGGGAGCCGGGGGTACAGGGATACAGCACGCAAGAGGTACAAAAGGATCCCTGAGACCCACGTCAGACCCCCTAAGCCCTGAAGGGCCCGGAGCCATCTCCAGGGGCAAGCAGCCTCAAGCAGGGAAGGCAATGGCGGGGGTGACTCCCCGGTCCCTTCCCCAGTGGAAGCAGCCTTTTGTCAAAGAAGTCACCACAGCCAGGTTTCTGCAGGACTCGGGCATGTTTCTGTCGGAAAGCACCACTGAGGACCTGGGAGAAGGAAGCACCTTGGGGGCTGGGGGCAGGATGCATACACGCAACAACAAAGGATGAAGCATCGTTGTCTTGAACACGGCCAGCGTCCCCTCCAGCGGGGACAGGACTCCTTGCAAGGCCTCAGGACAACCCCAACCGTCTTCAGGTCCTGCGGTGCCCAATTTTGCCTCACTGCCACAGCAAAATAACTCCAAATTACCCAACTAATGCCAAGGGAGGGAGCTGCAGGTCAGGCAGAGACCCTCCTCCCCTTGTCTCGCTGCAGCTGTCAAAAATTCTCCGCAAAGCCCCATAATTCAACCCAAAAAACTCCCCCTGACACTTCCTGTGATGTCCCGCAGAGATGGCAGAGGTGCGAACATCGGGATGCCCTGCACGCCCCATGCTCATGCCCCTGCCTCTTCCCATTGAGATCGGGGGGGGGGGTCCCTCACCCCTTGGGTGGTGTCCCGAGAGATGTCACCTCGCTGTCACTCTATCCCCAAAGTGGTGGCCTGCTCTGCGGTGTACAACCACCTGGGGCTGGTGGATGTCCAGAGGAGAGTCTACAGGCAAGTCAGGAAATGCTATGGGCAGCTGGGGTCTGGGGACAGGCTGGACAGCATGGAAGTCACACAGGCGATGGACCATCCTCTGCTTTCCCTGTCCTCTTCACTGTCCCCACAAGTGTCCTGTCCCCATCCTTGACCCGATCCCTCACCCCAGTGTCATCCCTGTAGGTGTCATGTCCTGATCAGTGTGCCCGCAGGAGTTCTGAGCCCGCCACTGTCCCCATCCTTTTCTCTGTCCCGACAGGTGCCATGTCCCCATCCCTGTTCTTGTGACTGTCCCCTGTCCCCACAGTGGTCTGGTTGCCCTCTCTTGCCCAAGAAGGCAGGTTCCTTTCCATAGCGGCCACGCAAAAGGTCCCTGGGAGGGACAAGGTCCTGAAGGAAGGTCCCACAGATAGCCCTGCTTCCAGCACCAAGTTGGGCCGATCTCAGAGCCACGGCGGAGTAAAACCCTTCTCCCCTCTTTGGGGAAGGACTGTTGTAAACCATTTATAAAGTGAACGCTCTTTTGCAATATGTCTCTTGTGTTTTTCTTCGTCGCTTTCCCCAGCTCCTTGTGTCCCGAAGACAGAGGGATTCCTCTGCCTGTGTTGGATCATAAACTTCCTGCCCCAGGACACGATCACCCCAGCGCAGCCAAGAGGCCGCTCTCCCGCTGGTGAGGTCCCTGGCACTTTGTGTGACTGGGAGCTGTCACGAATGTCTCTCCAGGGTGATCCAGCTGCACGTCGCTGGGGAGGTTTGGGGCATTCCGGCGGGTGGCTGCACCTCTGGGGGTACCTGAATCGTAGGATCCCCGGCAGCAACAGACCTTTCTGGGTAGGTGCATTAGAGGAGGCCAGGCCTGGGGTGTGACGCTTATGCATTGGGAAGGGATGTTGGGGCCCAGACCAAGCAGAGAAATGGACTGTGTCTCCGGAGGCGCTGGGACATAGGGGAGTCCAACACGTTTGGTGGGACTGTCTAGGTGAAAATAAATGGTGGGCTTGCCTGCGGCGTCCGCTCACCGACGTTGTTCTTCCTTCAGCACGCCTGTCAGCACCGTGCTGTTGATTGCCTGCCCACAGCCTCTTGGGAGCAGGAAATCCAGGCTGTTACCCGCTTGTCTTCATAGCGGAAACTCTCGCCGAAGCTGCCCTGAGTCGTGGACCCAGTACGCAGGACCAGATGGAAGGACAAAACGTCATCCTATGCCGAGGGATTGTGGCAGTAGAGACTAGATGTCTAAGGGCTGCCTTTCGGAAGGGGGTCTGCACCAAGTGTCTCTCCTGGCTCTGACGTGACTCCCGCCAGCATCTCTCTGCCTTGTCCGGGAGCCTTAGCTTGGATGGAGTTACTTTTGTTTGCCAGCAGTGTGGGAAAAGCCCTTAGAGTGGGAGCGACTCCTTGTGCCCCGGAGCCCGCTGTGGCCCCCGCCTTGGGCATGCCCCCTGCACCTCACAAGGGACCATTGTGGCTCTCACAGCCACCGCCACCAGTGTCTGCCTGTGCTGGCCTGAGCAGCGCTGGGGAGAGATGGGCTCTGAGCGGAGCAGCACTGCCCTGCTCAGGGACATCGCTCCCCACCCTCGGAATGCCTTGCTCTTCCCATTGCTGAGCACTTCGGTGGCACAGCCATGGGCCATGTGAACTGCTGCTCGATTACTGGGTGGGGGGGTTAAAGGCAAGCGTCTTCATGTACCTTTGGGGAGAAAGAGTAGCACTGACCTATAGAAAGTCATCTGGGAGGGATTTTTTTTCCTCCCGCCTGCCCAGAGGATACCACATCAGTGTCTTCAGACTCAAAGGCACAGAGAAGTCCACAGAAGAGCACGTGCTTCTGCAGCAAGCGCAGAAGCACCTAGAGGCAAGAGCACCAGAGCCTGAGGAGGGCAGGGAGCGCGCTGATGTGCGGGCAGGTAGAATGCGGAAAAGGTTTTAATGTCTTGTCCAAATCAAATCCCGTAGATCCAGATGCACCTTGAGAAGAAAATTCATGGTGCAGTTGGGAGCATCATCTCGGGTTGCAGCTCTCTAACTGTTGCCCTTATAACACCCTGCGACTAGTGGCTGTGAACATTAATACGCAGGGAGAATTAGGGTGAGCTTTTCCAGCGGTCAACTGATCATTATTTGGGTTTCAGTGCACATCTAGGCACACAAGCCAGCGTCTCTTTCTTTGGTATCTCCAGATGCTCATCAGACACGGCCTGAGGTTTGGGAATCGTGCCACTGCCGGGGCCCCCTCCAAGCCTGCCGCACTGCTGCCCGGTTGCACAGAGGCTTTTCTCCATTGCCACAACGTTTGACCCAGAACGAGGGTCTCCGCTGGGGAAGTTTTTCTCCTTAGATCCTGACTAATGCTTATGGTCTTGTGTTCTCTCTAGCCGTTTTCTGAGGAAGGTCTCTCAGCTCTGCGTGGGAGACAGCTAAAATTCAAAGTGCTCGCATTTCAAATGGGCTTCAGGGCTCTTCTGACAGGGTTAGACAGCGTATGTGTGTGTTTTCCGCGGCGAGACCTAGTGACATGACACCTGCTGAGGGACACCTTCTGCCAGGCGTCCTTCCGAAGGAGGGCAGCGGGGGATGCAGAGCACGTGGCACCAGTGAAATTGGTGGTAATCTAGGACAAGTGACACATAGCCTAGAGCCCTACTCTGCCCTCTGCCGTGCTCCTGTGAATACGTCCTTCCCCAGCCCACAGGCATTTCATTACAATAAATAGCTGGTCCAGTACTCTGACGCTGACAGCACTTGTTTGGTTGTCACGTCGCACTCGGGGGAGAGCAGATGTGTTTAAGGGACACAGAGTCACAACTCCTCAGCAGCGCGGACTGAAGTGAGACAAAAGCTCTATGGACTAGGACTATAGTAACCAGGTATTAACTACGTCCACAACAGTTGGTTAGGTATAGAACAACATATGGAGAGCAGTACGGTATGCCTTAAGTTACTTCGCTTAAGGAAATAAGAAAATAAAAAGAAAGATAAAGAAAGAAGCAACCAAGTACAGAAAGAGAGATCGAGAGAGAGAAAAAGAAATCGTCAGTCCTGTCTCCAGTCATCACGGGTCGCAGAAGCGTCTTCAAGGTCTCTTCAAAGAAAAGGCTTATTTTCTCCAGGGAATGTCTTCCCCTTTGAAGTTCGCCGACGCCTGAGGCAGTTAGATTTCAGGTTCCCTGCCCTTTGTTGTGAGGAAGGAAGACCAGCGTGACATTGCCTTTCCTCCAGTTCCTCTTGTTCCCCAGGGCCTTTCAAAGATGATGGAGAGCGGCTTCGCAATAATATCTGCCTGTTCCCTTCAGCACCCCATGTACATCCCGTCAGGGCAAAGGATTTGTGCGTTTCGAATTTGCATAAATCATGTCTAAGGCGATCTTCCTCTATCAAGGGAAAGTCGTCCTTTCTCCAGGCTCTCTCTTTTACTCTTGCGTAGAAAGCACCTCAACGGCTTCAGCAGAAAATAAACGCCGTTGCGGTCCGCAACGTGAGTGTTAACTCCTCACCGAGGTGGGAGGCTTGGTGCGGCTAGGTTTAAATTCTGAGTGATGCCCAATTCAGCACTATCAGTCCAATCGCGTTTAATATGTCTTAAACTATTACGATTTGGATACACTAATAGTGGACTACACCTTCAGTGTAGTCGTGCTCCTGAACTAGCACGGCCACTCTCGAGTCTTTGGTCGCGTTCAGTGAGAAACTAAAACGACTAGCTACTTAGTGCAGTTTATTTAAACGAGAGATATACAGGTTCTTGGGATTGCCGGTGATAAATGAAAGTATTGTTACATATGTCGCACAAAACGTGCGACAAAGTTAAAAAGATACAGCCTGGCTATACATGTCGGATAGAGATTCTCTAGAGAAATTTCTGAGTCCCCGAGAAAGCGCTCGGTACAATGGAAGTCTTATCCAAAGGCGTCCCCTGGAGGGGGAAGAAAGGCTCAACCCGTCGACTGATCCCGGAAGTTAGCCATGGAATTCTTCGCGATGGTGTCTTCCCTGGCATCCCCTCTCTCTCGGGCTAATTTTATGCTATTTTTTTATCTTCAAAGTGGAGGTTGAGTGACTTTAGTCATATGATTTATTATGATTAATGTACTCAAGGAGGAGTGTTCGCACGTCGTGGGGGCGGATAGCCTCCGGGTGGGGGCGGTGTGTCACATGGTAGTGAGTAAAGTTCGCACAAAGGACAGCATTTCATCAACATTTGAGGAAATGTTGCCTTGGGTAGCGTGTAGGCCGCTTATCTGCTCCGTAGTACCATCTCTGCTGTTTGTCACAAGGCA
This sequence comes from Sterna hirundo, assembly GCA_009819605.1. Classification (NCBI taxonomy): domain Eukaryota; kingdom Metazoa; phylum Chordata; class Aves; order Charadriiformes; family Laridae; genus Sterna; species Sterna hirundo. The sequence continues at coordinate 15,430 of WNMW01000049.1, forward strand.
AGGCCACGGAACAAGCGCGTTTCATTCCATCCCTCGTGTGGTTTCGCAAACAGCCTTGTACAGGCAATCGCAGAAGTTGAATTCTTCGCGTGCCAGCTGCGGCTGTATTCTACCTCAGAAGCCTCTTGATTTTATGATTTTTTTTTAATGTGTGAACGATGCTGTACTTTTGTATTCGTGGCTAATTTAGTAATTGTTTCACATAATCCGCCCTGTGAATACAGTCACTCAAGGTCCGTGATGCTCGATACTGATAGGTATAACCTCTTGTGGTGAGTGATATCAAGGGCAAATACTTCTTGTGGACTGATCAAGCGCGTTAAGCTTTTCCTCATAATCCAAAGGCTAACATCGAAAGGAATTGTCAAAGCAAAGCACAATACAGTGAGTGCTAGTAAAACAACAACAGGATGGAGCATCGTCTTATAAACTCCCGTAGCTGTTGGCGACCATCCAAAAAGAGATTCCCACCAGTCATGGTCTCTATCGCTCTTGACTCTTTCCACCACTTGATGTCTTTCGTCAACATCATGATGGACAGCAATCAGAGCTCTTTGTCCATTTTCTTGGGCCTCTTTCAACAGTCGCTTCAAGTCATCGTGTCGTAACAGCTTCTTCACCAGTGAGAGATTCATTCCGATAGGGGTGGGCAACAAATCTCGAATCAAGGTGTAATTAGATTGTAGCAATTTAAAAGATGTAACAGGAGCTGAATAACTGAAATCACATCCAGTGATGTCAGTAAAGTTACGAACAACAATATTTGAGTGATTATTTTTATCTACTACTATGTCATCTACGAATACAAGAGTACAGGGAGACCTCATGCAAACGCACCCTTTCCCAACACATACGAGTACAGTTTGCGGGGTTTCATCGGGATATATGTCACAGCGACAAACATTCTGATTGGTGTCAAGACAAATGTCTTGTGCCTTGAGAGTATTACTCTCACAAATGAATCCTTGTGGATCTCGTGAAATGCATGCCTCAGCATCAACAGTTTTCCATTTATTCTCATTTTGTCGTGCTCACAATTCAAACCCAGCGCGATGACTGGTATATGGTGTACACTGAGGCGTTGCACATCGTTAGGACAAAAGCTGTGGCCTTGCTCTCAATGGGCTCGTAGGTGAAATTAACCAGATACCACCAGGCTTGAAATTTTTTCTCAAATTCAATTGCGTTATCCCATATAACTGTTCGAAATTCAGTGGGCAAGGTGCTTTCTTCACCTTCCCTGATGACTGCGGCTGTCATAGATGGAATCCAGAATTGGGCTTGGATACAACTAAGAGCCAAGGAAACATTGTTTTGGGTCGTACCAAGTGCATCTGTGATCAGCTGATGGTCCTTTTCACCTGTTTCTTCCCACTGACGCAATATATATGATAAAAGCCATTGGTGATTTCCCAGTGCTGATAGAGAAGACTGTAGGGGATGTCTTAATTTGTCTAGATCACTAGTGGTTGTGACTAGTTTGTTGGCAAGTATCTCAGCATCTATACTATTTAAGACTCCTAGGCCTGTCCCTAAGATACCGGCCACATCCCTTTTCGGTCGTGAAGTGGCAAGAGTTCGTCTGTGTAACCATGCTGACCACCCTGCATAAGACGTACTCAGGAATGGTGAGCAGGTGGGTTTGATCGCAGAGATATTAGTCTGCATTGACAATTCTACTCGTTTGAGGGAATACGTTGGATTAAATAGTATCTGTTGTTGACCCATGTGTTTAATAACATAAGGGCCAATGTCAAAAGTGTAAGGAGTTAGCTTAGTAGGTGCACCTTTGAGGGTTTGTGGGGGTGTAGGGTCTGGATTTATTGCAGCATGTTCAGGTGTATTTGAGTCAATCATAAATTCAAATAACAATTCTGTGTCATTGTAGCCCCAAATGCAATACACTATGATAGGTTTGATAAAAGTGAAATTGTGCCAGCAATCTGAATTTGAGTCTATAATTTTGTAACAATCAGTGTTGTATTTGTCCGTTTTAGTAGAGTCTACATGGATGGTTTTAATCACAGTTGGCCTGTGGTGAGCAGACCCATTGATTACTCGGCAACTAATTTGTATCTTCTTTCCAAGGGTGGCCTCGATTTTAGCCATTTGAAGTGGTTCATTCCAACTCCATTTATCTGTAGAATATACTTCATCTCCTTGTATGACTAGAGTGGAGAGATTTAAATCTCTTATGTTTTCTGGTATCTTAGTGCTTGCAGTGTACCGTAACAATGCATTATCCCAAAGGTCGTCATCAAGGGGCAGATTCTTAAGTCCGCTCAACAAGGTGTCATTGAACGAGGTGTCATTGTCGAGGGTTTCAGATAGTGGCAATGGAACAGAGGTAGTCTGTGTATTAGGATTAGGTTTGACTACATCTATCTTGAATTCAAATAGCAGTATTATTGCATACTGTTGCCAACGACAGGTTACAAAAGTGGGTTCTACGAGGGTAAAATTATACCAGCAATCGTACTCGTTAGTGATGCAGTGCTTCATTGTCATTGAGCGTGGGTTCTGAGGGTGAAATATGTCTATTCTTGTTGCCCTTTCATGATTTGAGCCATTGATCATTCTACATCCTACTTGGATAACTTCTCCTGCGCTCCCTTTCAGGGTGGGGTACCAACTATTCCAGGCCCAGTCATGTATTGAAAACGTTTCGTTTTCATGTAGAACTACAGTGGCCAGGCTCAATTTCCCTTTTCTGATTCCTGTAATCGCACTGTGTCTAACATAAGCTTGAGACCATGGCCATTCTGGGTCTCTTTGAGTAGAAACAGGAGTGAATAAAAAGGTAAAACTGAATAGCATCGATCCTATCTGCCAATTCGTCATTTTAGAATTTGGGCCTCCAGATAGCTATACCTAATGAGAATAATATTACTGTTAGGATCAAAGTCAGGATTCCCTGGAGACAGTCGAGGTTAGCGTAAGCTAATACGTCTGTCCACGTACAGTTCATCCAAGATTCCTGTAAGACACAAAAGAAAAGAAAATCTGCTCGGTCTAATTTGACCGACAGGGTTAAAAAGAAGGCGAGATCCACCGGGTGCTGATCCCCGCTATAAGCGGGAATGCTTATATCCTTGTGGAAGTCGGTTAAAGGTATATTGTATTCCTTTCCACGTGAATGCAAATCGCGTTTTGTCCTGCTCAAGGAGGGGAATCATAAAAAACATGTCTTTTACATCTAGGGCAACCATCCAAGGATGGGCAGCTGCTTGTATCATTGTAACAATTTCTGCGATATTCGGCACTGCCGCGGTCAGGGGTGCAGTGTTGGCGTTTAACTTTCGGTAATCTACTGTGAAACGCCATTGCCCGTTTGGTTTCTTTACCGGCCACAACGGTGAATTATAAGGAGAGTGAGTTCTCTTAATGATGCCTCTTTTTTCTAAATCTGATACCACCCCGTCTGCTCCTGCAAGTGCAGCTGCAGGTAATGGATACTGTCGGACATTGGTAATTTTAGAGGGAGGCAGAGGTATAGAAGTTTCTAATAGACTCAGTTTAACTGTGTCTATTACTTTTCGCATACTGCAAAACTCCACACGGTTCCATCTGGGAATTTCCACATTCGCCCACGCAGCACATCAAATCCTAGGAGGTTAGTATTCGAGGAACCCACTAACACTTCTGCCCTAGTCATTCGCTGCTCTCCTGGCAACCAGAGGTTAATTTTTGCAACGGGGCATGTTTTTACCACACCATCAATCCCTGCGAAGTTGACTCTGCGTCGGGTGGGATTTATGCCTAGAAGTTGTGCTGTTTCGTTACTGATTGCAGACATTTGGGCTCCGGTATCAATAATAAAGTTTACTGACATCATTCAAGTTCCGAAAAAATGGCGATGATACGTTCGAAATCTTTATGAAAGAGCCAGTGAATAGCAAGTACCCGCCGGACAGGGTGGCTCACTGCCCTCCCCGGGGCAGGAGTTTTTTGACTGGGTGGTCTGACAAATAACCCAAGTTACGTTCCTTTCAAAAGTTGGGGACTCTCTCTTTACCCTTTTCTCCCCAACCAAATTATTCGTTTTAGTTAGTGATAGGACCAGTGCACGGAGGTCTCCAGTAGGGACACCGTTCAAAAATTGTCGGGGGCACCCCTTATTGTAGGGCCTTTCGCCACAACTCGTTTCTGTCCTTATAAGGCTTAAACCTTTCTACCGATTTGGCGTTTTGAGTGTGCGTTTGGACTTGGCGAACATTTCGGGGGTGTTCGCAGGATTTCTCACCAGTTAGGCCGGCTCAGACCATTCGGCGCACGTCTTGGTCTATTTCCTGTACATATTCATTCCAGGTGGGCATGTAGTGACGCCGGCCTCGCCTATGAGCATCCCGAGTGTCTCGCATGAGATCTTGAATGTGGTTTCAGGCAATCGGGAAGGCGACGGATGAGAGGGGATAATTGTGGACTGCCATTGTGGACTTCCGAAATTACTCTCTGACATACATGGCTTGCAAAAAGCCGCTTTCCGTACAGCTGCAAACAGATCGGAGAAGCTTGTAGCTGTAATCTCTAAGGGCTCCTCCTTCTCTCGTGCAACCATACCACCTGCGCAATAGGCTGCTCGAGCAGTTAGAGATAACTATGATCCCCAGACACAGCGGTTAAAAACACTCCTTGTCCCCAAGAGCCTCCTGCTTCTTACTCACTCAATATAATTCTACCTCTCCTTCAGAAGAAACTCGCCACACACAATCAACAGCTGACTCTTCTGGCAGCCTTGAATATTTCTCCCTTATTTTTTGTTAAATAGCTTCCAATCCAAAAATACTGAACACAAAAATCCATTCCAAGAAACTCAACCTGAAATTCTGATCCAAATAAACAGACACCAAAAATCCAATCAAAAATCCAACCCAATTAATCCGACACCAAATCCCAATCCAAAAAATCCGACCCCAAAATCCAATCGAAATATTCTGGCCCCAAAAATCCAACCACAAATTCCAATCCAAAAAATCCGACTCCAAAAATCCACCCCAAAATTCCAACCCAAATAATCCAACCCGAAATTCCAATCCAAAAAATCCAACACCAAAAATCCAATCCCAAAAATCCAACCCCAAATCCCTATCCAAAAAACCCGACCCCAGAAATCCAAACTACAAAAATCCAACACTAAATTCCAATCCAAATAATCCGACACCAAAAATCCGACCCCAAAAATCCAACCCCAAAAATCCAATCTCAAATCCCAATCCAAATAATCCAACCCCAAAAATCCGACCCCAAAAATACATCCCCAAAAATCCAACCCCAAATTCCAATCCAAAAAACCCAATCCCAAATTCCAATCCAAAAAACCCAATCCGAAAAATCCAGTCCCAAATTCCAATCTAAAATTTACGACCCCAAAAAACCAACCCCAAAAATCTAATCCCAAATTCCAATCCAAATAATCCAACCCCAAAATTCCGACCCCAAAAATCCGACCCCAACTTCCAATCGAAATATTATGGCCCCAAAAAATCCAACCACAAATTCCAATCCAAAAAATCCGACTCCAAAAATCCACCCCAAAATTCCAACCCAAATAATCCAACCCGAAATTCCAATCCAAAAAATCCAACCCCAAAAATCCAATCTCAAAAATCCAACCCCAAATCCCAATCCAAAAATCCGACCCCAAAAATTCAACCCCAAAAATCCAATCTCAAATTCCAATCCAAATAATCCGACCCCAAAAATCCGACCCCAAAAATACATCCCCAAAAATCCAATCCCAAATTCCAATCCAAAAAACCCAATCCGAAAAATCCAATCCCAAATTCCAATCTAAATATACGACCCCAAAAAACCAACCCCAAAAAATCCAACCCCAAATTCCAATCCAAATAATCCAACCCAAAAATCCGACCCCAAAAAATCCGACCCCAAACTCCAATCCAAAAAAATCCAACCCCAAAAATCCGACCCCAAAAATCCGACCCCAACTCCAATCCAAAAAATCCAACCCCAAAAATCCCCCCCCAAATTCCAATCCAAAAAATCCAACCCCAAAAATCCAATCCCAAAAATCCAACCCCAAAAATTCATCCCAAAAATCCGACCCCAGAAATCCAACTACAAAAATCCAATCTCAAATTCCAATCCAAATAATCCAACCCCAAAAATCCGACCCCAAAAATACATCCCCAAAAATCCACCTCCAAATTCCAATCCAAAAAACCCAATCCGAAAAATCCAATCCAAAAAATCCAACCCCAAAAATTCAATCCCAAATTCCAATCTAAAATATACGACCCCAAAAAACCAACCCCAAATTCCAATCCAGAAATCCACCCCCAAATTCCAATCCAAATAATCCAACCCCCAAAATCCACCTCCAAATTCCAACCCAAAAAATCGAATCCAAAAAATACAACCCCCAAAATCCGATCCCTAAAATCCGACCTCAAATTCCAATCTAAAATAACCGACCCCAAAATCCAATCCCAAGAATCCAACCCCAAATCCCAATCCAAATAATCCAACCCCAAAAATCCGACCCCAAAAATCCAATCCCAAAATCCAATCGAAATATTCTGGCCCCAAAAATCCAACAACAAATTCCAATCCAAAAAATCCAACTCCAAAAATCCACCCCAAAATTCCAACCCAAATAATCCAACCCGAAATTCCAATCCAAAAAATCCAACCCCAAAAATCCAATCTCAAAAATCCAACCCCAAATCCCAATCCAAAAAATCCGACCCCAAAAATCCAACCCCAAAAATCCAATCTCAAATCCCAATCCAAATAATCCAACCCCAAAAATCCGACCCCAAAAATACATCCCCAAAAATCCAACCCCAAATTCCAATCCAAAAAACCCAATCCCAAATTCCAATCCAAAAAACCCAATCCGAAAAATCCAGTCCCAAATTCCAATCTAAAATTTACGACCCCAAAAAACCAACCCCAAAAATCAAATTCCAAATTCCAATCCAAATAATCCAACCCCAAAATTCCGACCCCAAAAATCCGACCCCAACTTCCAATCGAAATATTATGGCCCCAAAAATCCAACCACAAATTCCAATCCAAAAAATCCGACTCCAAAAATCCACCCCAAAATTCCAACCCAAATAATCCAACCCGAAATTCCAATCCAAAAAATCCAACCCCAAAAATCCAATCTCAAAAATCCAACCCCAAATCCCAATCCAAAAAATCCGACCCCAAAAATTCAACCCCAAAAATCCAATCTCAAATTCCAATCCAAATAATCCGACCCCAAAAATCCGACCCCAAAAATACATCCCCAAAAATCCAATCCCAAATTCCAATCCAAAAAACCCAATCCGAAAAATCCAATCCCAAATTCCAATCTAAAATATACGACCCCAAAAAACCAACCCCAAAAATCAAATCCCAAATTCCAATCCAAATAATCCAACCCCAAAAATCCGACCCCAAAAATCCGACCCCAAACTCCAATCCAAAAAATCCAACCCCAAAAATCCGACCCCAAAAATCCGACCCCAAACTCCAATCCAAAAAATCCAACCCCAAAAATCCCCCCCAAATTCCAATCCAAAAAATCCAACCCCAAAAATCCAATCCCAAAAATCCAACCCCAAAAATTCATCCCCAAAAATCCGACCCCAGAAATCCAACTACAAAAATCCAATCTCAAATTCCAATCCAAATAATCCAACCCCAAAAATCCGACCCCAAAAATACATCCCCAAAAATCCACCTCCAAATTCCAATCCAAAAAACCCAATCCGAAAAATCCAATCCAAAAAATCCAACCCCAAAAATTCAATCCCAAATTCCAATCTAAAATATACGACCCCAAAAAACCAACCCCAAATTCCAATCCAGAAATCCACCCCCAAATTCCAATCCAAATAATCCAACCCCCAAAATCCACCTCCAAATTCCAACCCAAAAAATCGAATCCAAAAAATACAACCCCCAAAATCCGATCCCTAAAATCCGACCTCAAATTCCAATCTAAAATATCCGACCCCAAAAATCCAATCCCAAAAATCCAACCCCAAATTCCAATCCAAATAATCCAACCCCAAAAATCCGACCCCAAAAAATCCGACCCCAACTTCCAATCGAAATATTCTGGCCCCAAAAATTCAACCACAAATTCCAATCCAAAAAATCCGACTCCAAAAATCCACCCCAAAATTCCAACCAGAATAATCCAACCCGAAATTCCAATCCAAAAAATCCGACTCCAAAAATCCAATCCCAAAAATCCAACCCCAAATCCCAATCCAAAATATACGACCCCAAAAATCCAACCCCAAAAATCCAATCTCAGATTCCAATCCAAATAATCCAACCCCAAAAATCCGACCCAAAAAAAATACATCCCCAAAAATCCAACCCCAAATTCCAATCCAAAAAACCCAATCCGAAAAATCCAATCCAAAAAATCCAACCCCAAAATTTCAATCCCAAATTCCAATCTAAAATATACGACCCCAAAAAACCAACCCCAAAAATCTAATCTCAAATTCCAATCCAAAAATACTGACCCCAAAAATCCATTCCCAAATTCCAACCCAAAAAATCCAACCCCAAAAATCCAATCCCAAAAATCCAACCCCAAATCCCAATCCAAAAAACCCGACCCCAGAAATCCAACTACAAAAATCCAATCTCAAATTCCAATCCAAATAATCCAACCCCAAAAATCCGACCCCAAAAATACATCCCCAAAAATCCAACCCCAAATTCCAATCCAAAAAACCCAATCCGAAAAATCCAATCCAAAAAATCCAACCCCAAAAATTCAATCCCAAATTCCAATCTAAAATATACGACCCCAAAAAAACAACCCCAAAAATCGAATCCCAAATTCCAATCCAAATAATCCAACCCCAAAAATCCGACCCCATAAATCCAACCCGAAATTCCAATCCAAAAAATCCAACCCCAAAAATCCAACCACAAAAATCCAACCCCAAATTCCAATCCAGATATCCACCCCCAAATTCCAATCCAAATAATCCAACCCGCAAAAACCACCTCCAAATTCCAACCCAAAAAATCGAATCCAAAAAATACAACCCCCAAAATCCGATCCCTAAAATCCGACCTCAAATTCCAATCTAAAATATCCGACCCCAAAAATCCAATCCCAAAAATCCAATCCCAAATTCCAATCCAAATAATCCAACCCCAAAAATCCGACCCCAAAAATCCGACCCCAAATTCCAATCGAAATATTCTGGCCCCAAAATCCAACCACAAATTCCAATCCAAAAAATCCGACTCCAAAAATCCACCCCAAAATTCCAACCCAAATAATCCAACTCGAAATTCCAATCCAAAAAATCCAACCCCAAAAATCCAATCTCAAAAATCCAACCCCAAATCCCAATCCAAAAAATCCGACCCCAAAAATCCAACCCCAAAAATCCAATCTCAAATTCCAATCCAAATAATCCAACCCCAAAAATCCGACCCCAAAAATAAATCCCCAAAAATCCAATCCCAAATTCCAATTCAAAAAACCCAATCCGAAAAAATCCAGTCCAAAAAATCCAACCCCAAAAATCCAATCCCAAAATCCAATCGAAATATTCTGGCCCCAAAAATCCAACCACAAATTCCAATCCAAAAAATCCGACTCCAAAAATCCACCCCAAAATTCCAACCCAAATAATCCAACCCGAAATTCCAATCCAAAAAAACTGACCCCAAAAATCCATTCCCAAATTCCAACCCAAAAAATCCAATCCAAAAAATCCAACCCCAAAAATCCAACCACAAAAATCCAACCCCAAATTCCAATCCAGAAATCCACCCCCAAATTCCAATCCAAATAATCCAACCCCCAAAATCCACCTCCAAATTCCAACCCAAAAAATCGAATCCAAAAAATACAACCCCCAAAATCCGATCCCTGAAATCCGACCTCAAATTCCAATCTAAAATATCCGACCCCAAAAATCCAATCCCAAAAATCCAACCCCAAATTCCAATCCAAATAATCCAACCCCAAAAATCCGACCCCAAAAATCCGACCCCAACTTCCAATCGAAATATTCTGGCCCCAAAAATCCAACCACAAATTCCAATCCAAAAAATCCGACTCCAAAAATCCACCCCAAAATTCCAACCCAAATAATCCAACCCGAAATTCCAATCCAAAAAATCCAACCCCAAAAATCCAATCTCAAAAATCCAACCCCAAATCCCAATCCAAAAAATCCGACCCCAAAAATCCAACCCCAAAAATCCAATCTCA
>WNMW01000050.1:0-24736 GCA_009819605.1 Sterna hirundo
AGATCCTTCAAGAACCCCTCAAGATGTCCCAAGACCCCCCCAAGACCCATCAAGACGCCCCAAGAGCCACCCAAACCCTTCAAGAACCCCCCCAAGAACCATCAAGACCCTTCAAGAACCCCCCGAGACCCTTCAAGAACCCCCCGAGACCCTTCAAACCCTTCAAGAACCCCCCCAAGAACCATCAAGAACCTTCAAGAACCCCCCCCCAAGAACCTCCCCAAGATCCCTCAACCCCTTCAAGAACCCCCAAGACCCTTCAAGAGCCCCCCCAAGAACCATCAAGAACCCCCCCCAAGATCCTTCAAACTCTTCAAGAACCCCCCCAAGAACCCCCCAGGACCCTTCAAGAACCCCCCCGACATCCCTGAAACCCTTCAAGAACCCACAAACCCTCCAAGAACGCCCCCAAGGCCCCCCCAAGACCCTTCAAGAACCCCCCCAAGACCGCCCAAACCCTTCAAGAACCCCCCAAGACCCTCCAAGAGCACCCCCAAGACCCCCCCAAGACCCTTCAAGAACCCCCCGAGATCCCTCAAACCCTTCAAGAACCCCCCAAGACCCTTCAAGAGCCCCCCCAAGAACCATCAAGAACGCCCCCAAGAACCCCCCAAGACCCTTCAAGAACCCCCCCGAGATCCCTCAAAGCCTTCAAGAACCCCCAAGACCCTTCAAGAGCCCCCCCAAGAACCATCAAGAACCCCCCCAAGACCCTTCAAGAACCCCCCCGAGATCCCTCAAACCCTTCAAGAACCCCCAAGACCCTTCAAGAGCCCCCCCAAGAACCATCAAGAACGCCCCCAAGAACCCCCCAAGACCCTTCAAGAACCCCCCCGAGATCCCTCAAACCCTTCAAGAACCCCCCAAGACCCTTCAAGAACCCCCCCAAGAACCATCAAGACCCTTCAAGAACCCCCCGAGACCCTTCAAACCCTTCAAGAACCCCCCCAAGAACCATCAAGACCCTTCAAGAACCCCCCAAGACCCTTCAAGAACCCCCCCGAGATCCCTCAAACCCTTCAAGAACCCCCCCAAGACCCTTCAAGAACCCCCCAAGACCCCCCAAACCCTTCAAGAACCCCCCAAGACCCTTCAAGAACCCCCCAAGACCCCCCAAACCCTTCAAGAACCCCCCAAGACCCTTCAAACCCTTCAAGAACCCCCCCAAGAACCATCAAGACCCTTCAAGAACCCCGAGACCCTCCAAGAACCCCCCAAACCCTTCAAAAACCCCCAAGACCCTTCAAGAACCCCCCAAGACCCCCCAAACCCTTCAAGAGCCCCCCAAGACCCCCCAAACCCTTCAAGAGCCCCCCAAGACCCCCCAAACCCTTCAAGAGCCCCCCCAAGAACCATCGAGACCCTTCAAGAACCCCCCCAAGAACCCCCCCAGACCCTTCAAGAGCCCCCCAGACCCCTCAAACCCTTCAAGAACCCCCAAGAACCCCCCCAAGATCCCTCAACCCCTTCAAGAACCCCCCAAGACCCTTCAAGAACCCCCCAAAAAGCCCTGTTTTGACACCCCCACCCCCCCCACCACCCCCAAAGTCGGGGTGGCCACTGGGAGCCCCGCCTGGGTGGCCCACCAGCATGTGCTCGGCCAGCCAGCCCTCCTCCTGGGCCAGGCGGGAGGCGATGCGCAGGGCGAAGCACTTCTTGCCCAGCAGGGAGTTGCCCCCGTAGCCGCTGCCGAAGGAGACGATGCGGCGCCGGTCGGGGACGTGGGCTATCAAGGTGCGGGCCGGGTCGCAGGGCCACTGGCTAACGAGGGGCTCTGGAGGGGGTGGGAGAGGGTAATTAAGGGCTGGAGCGGCTAACGAGGGGCTGCGGGAGGGGGGAAAGGCTCGCTAAGGGGTCTTGAGGGTAACGAGGGGCTCTGGGGGGCACGTTCGTTAGGTAGCCACGGGGCTAGTGGCTAGCAAGCGACTCCAGGGGACCTATACACGGTCGTTAAGGAGTCACATGGCTAATGAGGGGCTCTAGAGATCGCTAATTAAGGGATCCTGTGGCTACTGAGGGGCCATGGGGGACACGTTCGTTAGGTAGCCACGGGGCTAGTGGCTAGCAAGCGACTCCAGGGGACCTATACACGGTTGTTAAGGAGTCAGGTGGCTAATGAGGGGCTCTGGAGGTCGCTAATTAAAGGTTCCTGTGGCTACTGAGGGGCTCTGGGGGACACGTTCGTTAGGTAGCCACAGGGCTAGTGGCTAGCAAGTGACTCCGGGGGACCTATATATGGTCATTAAAGAGTCACATGGCTAACGAGGGGCTCTGGAGATCACTAATTAAGGGATCCTGTGGCTACTGAGATGCTCTAGGGGACACATTTGTTAGGTAGCCACAGGGCTAGTGGCTAGCAAGCGACTCCGGGGGACCTATATATGGTCATTAAGGAGTCACATGGCTAACGAGGGGCTCTGGGGATGACTAATTAAGGGATCCTGTGGCTACTGAGGGGCTCTGGGGGACACGTTCGTTAGGTAGCCACAGGGCTAGTCGCTAGCAAGCGACTCCGGGGGACCTATATATGGTCATTAAGGAGTCACATGGCTAACGAGGGGCTCTGGGGATGACTAATTAAGGGATCCTGTGGCTACTGAGGGGCTGTGGGGCACACGCTCGTTAGGTAGCCACGGGGCTAGTGGCTAGCCAGCGGCCGGGGGGGACGCTGGCGAAGGGGCCAGCGAGGGCGGGGCGGGGGCGTCTGACCTGTGAGCGGGAGGGGCCTCCCGACGGAGTGCAGGCATTGGACGAAGTCTCCGCGGGCGAGGGCGGGGAGGCGGGAGGGCGGGGCCACGCGCGTCATGATGCGCATGGAGGCGGCCACGTAGGGGGAGTCCGTCAGCTGCAGCCCCACCCGCGCCAGCGGGGAGCCCAGGGGGCCCATGCTGAAGGGCACCGCGAAGAGCGTCCGGCCTGCGGGGGGGGCACACACACACACACACACCCCCCCTCGCACCCGCCCGCGGCAACCCCCGGCGCTTCCGGGAGAAAAAATTGCCAAGTTTTCCCCAAATTTTTTAAAATTTTCCAAAATTTTTTAAAATTTTCCAAAATTTTTAAAAAATTCTCCAAAATTTTTTTAAAAAATTCTCCAAAATTTTTAAAATTTTTAAAAAGTTCTCCAAATTTTTTAATTGTTTAAAAAAATCTCCAAAATTTTTTAAAAATTCTCCAAAATTTTTTAAAAATTCTCCAAAATTTTTTTAAAAAAATCTCCAAAATTTTTAAAAAAAAATCTCCAAAATTTTTAAAATTTTTAAAAAGTTCTCCAAATTTTTTAATTGTTTAAAAAAATTTCCAAAATTTTTCCAAACTTTATTAAAATTTTTTTAAAATTCCCAAGTTTTTTAAAAGATTTTTTAAAAATTTTCCAGATATTTCCAAGTTTTATTAAAATTTTTTAAAAATTTCCAAATTTTTGTAAGATTTTTAAAAAATTTTCCAGATATTTCCAAGTTTTATTAAAATTTTTTAAAAATTTCCAAATTTTTTAAAGATTTTTTAAAAATTTTCCAAATATTTCCACATTTTCTTAAAATTTTTAAAAAATTTCCAAGTTTTTAAAAGATTTTTTAAAAATTTTCCAGATATTTCCAAATTTTATTAAAATTTTTAAAAAATTTCCAAATTTTTAAAAGATTTTTTAAAAATTTTCCAGATATTTCCAAATTTTATTAAAATTTTTTAAAAATTTCCAAATTCTTTAAAGATTTTTTAAAAATTTTCCAAGTATTTCCAAATTTTATTAAAATTTTTAAAAAATTTTCCAAGTTTTTTAAGATTTCAGAAACGTTTGAAAGCTTGCGGACGTTTCTTCCAAAGAGTTCTGCACACTTCCAAAGATTTTCTTAGGAATCCCTTAGAATTTTTCAGGAATTTCTTAGAACGTTTTCAAAAATCTATGAAAAGTTCAGAAGATTTCTGAGAATTTTTGGAAAAATCTTAGCATTCCCAAGAAATTTTTCATCAATTCCTTAGAAATCCCTTAGAATTTCTCATGAACTTCTTAGAAATCCTTTAGAGTTTTTCACTAATTTCTTAGAACGTTTCCAAAAAACTATGAAAAGTTCAGAAGATTTCTGAGAATCTTTGGAAAATTTTGGAAAATCTTAGCATTCCCAACAAATTTTTCATCAATTCCTTAGAAATCCTCTACAAATTCCTGAACGTTTTAGAAAGCGCCTGAGCAGCGTTCGCCGGGGGAAGGTGGGGAACAGGAACGGGGAAAAAAACTGAAGAAAAACTTGGGAATAGGAACGGGGGGAATGAGAAAAAGGGCTGGGAACGGGAAATAGTTTGGAGGTAGAAATGCAGAAAAAGTGGGAAAAGCTTGGGAGGAAAAATGGGAAAAAAAGTTGGAAATAGAAGCGGGGAAAAAACAGAAAAACTGGAGATACGAATGGAAAAAACTGGAAAACTTGGAAATAGCCATTAGGGGAAAAACCAAGGGGGGGGAATCGGGGGAGATTTGGGGGAAATAAGGGGAATTTCATGGAAAATTAAGAAAATTGGTGGAAATAATGGGGGAAATTGGGGGAAAATCTGGGGAAATAAGGGAAATATTGGGGAAAATGGGGGGAATATTGGGAAAAAGAGGGGAAATAAGGGGAATATTGGGGAAAAGCGGGGGAATTGGGTGAAATAAGGGGAAAACTGGGAGAGCACTGAGGAAAATCAGAGGAAATAAGGGGAATATTGGGGGAAATAAGGAGAAAATTGGGGAAAAGGGGGAATATCGGGGGAAAACAAGAGAAAACAAGGGCAAAAATAGGAGGAAAAGGCGAATTTTAGGGAAAAATAGGGGGGGAAAAGGGGAATTTGGGGGAAAAATGGGGGGAAAAGGGGAATTTGGGGGAAAAATGGGGGGGAAAAGGGAAATTTGGGGGAAAAAATGGGGGGGAAAAGGGAAATTTGGGGGAAAAATGGGGGGGAAAGGGAAATTTGGGGGAAAAATGGGGGGGAAAGGGAAATTTGGGGGAAAAATGGGGGGGAAAAGGGAAATTTGGGGGAAAAATAGGGGGGAAAAGGGAAATTTGGGGGAAAAATAGGGGGGAAAAGGGAAATTTTGGGGGAAAAATAGGGGGGAAAAGGGAAATTTTGGGGGAAAAATAGGGGGGAAAAGGGAAATTTGGGGGAAAAATGGGGGGGAAAAGGGAAATTTGGGGGAAAAATGGGGGGGAAAAGGGAAATTTGGGGGAAAAATGGGGGGGAAAGGGAAATTTGGGGGAAAAATGGGGGGGAAAGGGAAATTTGGGGGAAAAATAGGGGGGAAAAGGGGAATTTGGGGGAAAAATAGGGGGGGAAAAGGGAAATTTGGGGGAAAAATGGGGGGAAAAGGGAAATTTGGGGGAAAAATGGGGGGGAAAAGGGAAATTTGGGGGAAAAATAGGGGGGGAAAGGGAAATTTGGGGAAAAATGGGGGGAAAAGGGGAATTTTGGGGAAAAATGGGGGGGAAAAGGGGAATTTTGGGGAAAAATGGGGGGGAAAAGGGGAATACGGGGGAAATTAGGGGAATACTGGGTGAAAACCAGGCAAATTTGGGGGGGGGTGGGGGGCGTACCCTGCATGCAGCCGGGGAAGCGCTCCTGCACGGCCCGTTCCAGGTCGGAGGGGCTCATCCAGTTGCCCAGTTGCCGGGGGCCCCCCCCGGGGGGGGAGGGGGGGACGGAGTCGCGCTCCCGCTCCGTCACCAGCACCGTCCGGCTCTCCACCCGCGCCACGTCCCGCGGGTCCGTCCGCGCCAGCCAGCTTGGGAGGGGGGGGGACACACAACGGGGACACCCCCGTCACCCCCCGTCACCCAGGGAGGAAACACACCCCCCCCCACAATGGGCCCCAAACCCCCCTTAAAAATGGGGGGGTGTGCAGATAAATTGCGGGGTGGGGAGGGTTTTTATGGAGTGGGGGCTTTTTAGGGGACCCCCCCCTCACCCCAAAGGGGACCCACCCCCCAAACTACCCCCCTCCCAGTACCGGTCCCCAACTTTCCCCCCAAAATCCCCTTAAAAATAGTGTGTGTAGGGGGGGGGAGGGGATGATTTTGGGGGTGCTTTTTAGGGGGTGGGGGCTTCTTAGGGGACCCCCCCGCCCCACAGGGGCCCAAGCATTTGGGTAAAACCCCCCCCCCCCTGCAAACCACCCCACTCTGGTGCCAGTCCCCAACTTCCCCCTCCAAAACCCCCTTAAAACTGGGGGGGGGGGTTTGTGTAATTTTGGGGGTGGGAGGGGGGGTTGGGGTGCTGCCCCCCCCTTCCCTTACCAGTTGTCGTATTTGGGGAGGGGGTGCAG
Source organism: Sterna hirundo (assembly GCA_009819605.1). Lineage (NCBI taxonomy): Eukaryota > Metazoa > Chordata > Aves > Charadriiformes > Laridae > Sterna > Sterna hirundo. The sequence continues at coordinate 6,293 of WNMW01000050.1, forward strand.
CACCCCCTCCTCCTGCAGCTGGGCCAGGAGGGCGGCCCCCTCCTCGGGGGAGCCATCGCAGAGGCGAAAGGCCCGGGGGCGACAGAGGCGAATCCCTTCTTCCACGAAGCTCCGGGCCGGGGGGGGCAATAAATCCAACGCCTCCCCCCCTTCCAGCGGGGGGAGGCTCCCCCCCGCCAACCCCCGCCGAGGGGGGACACGGGGGACAAACCTGGGGGGGGAACACCAAGGGTTAAAGTCACACACACAAACACACCCCCCCCCATAAGGGGGGGTTGCACAATCCCCCCCCCCCCCCCTCGGAGTGGACTTTGGGCTGCCCTGGAGCATGATGGGAAGGTGCCACCCCCCCCCCAATGTCACACACCCCCCCCCCTTAGTGTCACCACCACCCCCAAGTGCCACCCCCCCCCCCAATGTCACCACCCTTGGGACAACACGGTGGGCAAAGGGCAATGGGGAATGCCCCCCCCCCCCCCAACTTCAAAGGAGGTCCAGGCATCCGGCTGCCCCACAGCGCGCCCCCCAAGTAGCCCCACAGGCCCCCCAAGCAGTCCAAAGGGCCCCACAGACCCCCCCCACAGCACCCCCTAACTAGCCACATAGCCCCCCCCAAGTAGCCCTATAGCTACCCCCCCCGCCAAATAGCCCCAGCCTGCCCCATAGCAGCCCCTAAGCAGCCCCACAGCACTCCCAAGCAGCCCCCCCCCCCAACTAGCCTCATAGCCCCCCCTCAAGTAGTCTCATTCTGCCCCATAGCCGCCCCCTAAGTCACCCTAGGCTGCCCCATAGCCCCCCCTAAGCAGCCCCATAGCCCCCCCCCCCCACCATGCCCAGTAGCCCAACTAGCCTCACAGCCCCCAACCAGCCCTATAGACCCCCTAACTAGCCCCATAGCCCCCCCACAAGTAGACCCAGACTGCCCCATAACCCCCCCTAACTAGCCCCACAGACCCCCCCCAACTAGCCCAGGCTGCCCCGTAGCCCCCCGGCCCCCCAAGTAGCCCCACAACCCCCCAGGTAGCCCCATATACCCCCCCCTGTGACTAGCCCTACAGGCCCCCCCCCACCCCCCCAAATGAGCCCCAGGCTGCCCCATAGCCCCCCAGGCTGCCCCACAGCCCTCCCAACCGGCCCCCCCCAGCTGCCCCCCCCTCCCGAAAATAACCCCCAGCCTCTCCCCCCCCCCCCCAAGGCAGCCCCACGCACCCCCCCAGCCGTCCGATGACCTTCTGCATCCCCGACGCCGCTCTGGGGTGTCCCCCCCCGCCGGGGGACGCCCCTTATAACCCCCCGCCGGAGGGGGGGGGGGGGGGGAAGAGGAGGAGGAGGAGGAGGAGGCGGCGGGGGGGGGGGGGGAAGGCAAAAAGGGACCCGGGTGTCCGGGAGGGGCGTGGCTTGGGGGGGAAAGCCCCGCCCCCCCCCGGATGATGTAACACCCCGGTGGCCTTGCCCCTGTGTTTGTGTAGGGTCGCCTGGGAAAAAGGGGGGGGGGGGCTATGGGGACCCCCCAGTGTGTTTCGGGGGGGGGGGATGTGTCCCGGGTGCCTGGGTTTCCCCGGGGGGGGGGTGTGGCTATAGGCCCCCCCCCCCAAGTGTTTTTTGGGGGGTCCCAGGTGCCTGGGTTCCCCTGGGGGGGGGGGGGGGGCCATGAGAACGCTCAGGTGTTTTGGGAGGGGGGGTGGGGGACACCTGGATTCCCCCAGGGAAGGGTTGGGGGGGGGCTACAGGGACCCCTCAAGTGTCTTTGGGGGGGGGCTATGGGGGCCCCTCAAGTGTCTTTGGGGGGGGAGGGCGTTACTCGAACGCCTGGGTCCCCTCCCTGAGAACGGGGGGGGGGGGTGTGGTGTCCCCAGGTATCCCCACAGGTGTTTTTGGGGGGGGGGGGGGGGGGGGGGCACGGCTTATTCCCCCCCCCAATAATCAAGGGAACCCCTGAGGCTTAGGACCCCCCTCCCCCAAGTGTTTGGGGGCGTCCCCGGAGGATCTGGGACACCCCCCCCCCCCACCCTTAATAATTTGGGAGGGGGAAGCAGGGGATGTGGAACCCCCCCTTAAGTGCTACGGGGGGGGTCCCCAAGGGCTGGGAACCCCCTTGGGTATTACGGGGGGGGGGGGGTCCCCAGGGCTTAGAGCCGCCCCCCCATTAATCAACGGCGGCTCCCCACGGCTCCTGAGCCCCACTAATTACTGAGGGGGGGGTCCCTGAAGTTCCCCCCCCCCCGACTAAGGAAGAACCCTGAGGTAAAACCTGCCCCACGCACCACCCCACCCCTCAAAAAAAAGCCACGATTCCCGCCCGGTTTTACCTCATCCCACCGCCGCCTCCTCCTCCATCCCCAGCCGCGGCTTCGCAGCTCCGACCGCGGCCGCCGCCATTTTCCCTGCCCGGAGGAGGACACGAACCTTGGCGACGGAGGGTTTTAATTAACGGGGGAAAGGCGGCTTAATTAGCGGGGGCGGGGATTTAATTGGCGGCGGGGGGGTGGGGGGTGCGGGCAGGTTCATGAGGCGAAGCGGCGCTTCTCCCCCGCCGCCGCCGGCCTCCCCGCGCCGCCGCTTCATGGCGGCAATGGCGGCTCCCCCTCAGGACTCAAAAATGGCGGGAAGGCGGCGCGCATGCGCGGGGGCGGGGCGGGAGGAAACGGCGCATGCGCGGGATGCAGAAGGGACGGCAACGCGGCGGGGAGCGCGGCGCATGCGCAGTAGGGACGGGGGAAGGCGGGGAGTAAGGGCAAGGGTAAGGGCAGGTGCGGCGCATGCGCAGTAGGGACAAAGGAAGGCGGAAGGGTAAGGGCAGGCGCTGCGCATGCGCAGTACGGACAAGGGACGGCGGGGAGTAAGGGCAAGGGTAAGGGCAGGCGCGGCGCATGCGCAGTGGCGGGGGCGGAGCCGGGCGGCCGCCCTTAGGGGTAATTAGCGGCCATGAATATTAATTAGCGGCGGCCATGAATATTAATTAGCGGCGGCCGAAGCACCGGGCGGCCCGTATTAAGGAGCGGTGGCGAATATTAATGAGCGCCGAGGTCCGCTAATGGTCCGTTGTTAATTAACGTTAATTCCCCCCCCCCGTTACGCCCCAAACGGCGCCAGGCCGCGCAAAAAACAGGGAAATCGGGAAAAAAACCCCTCCGAACGGCCCCGCAAACGCCCCAAACGGCCCCAAAAACGCGCGTTCCCGAAGGGGGCCCCGGAACGGCCGGTTCGGGCCCCGAAAACGAGGGTTTGGGCCCCAAAAACCCCGCCCCGTTCCCCGAAACTTGTGGGGGGGGGAAATTGGGACAAATTAGGGGAGATGGGGAAAAACTGGGGAGGAGTTAGGGGGGATTTGGGGGGAAATACGAGGAATCGGGGGAAATTTGGGGCGGGGAAACGGGAAACCGGGATAAATCGAGGGAAACGCCAAGGAGAAATTTAGGGAAAATTAAGGAGTATTAGGGAAAATGGGGGGGGGAATAGGGGAATTGAGGCAGAAATTCGGGGGAATTAGTTGAATTTTGGGGAAAATAGGGGTAAATTAGAGGAAAATTAGGAGAAATTGGGGGAAAATTGGGGAAAATTAGGAGGAAAAACCGGGGGAAATTGGATATTTTAGGGAGAAGGAGGGGAAATTTGTGGGAATTTAGGGAATTGAGGGGGAAATTGGGCTAAAATTGAGGGGAATTGGGGAAACGGAGGGAGATGGGGGGAAACGTGCAGAATAAGGCGAAATCTGAGCAAAAAAAAAAGAGCAGATTAAGGAAATTTGAGGAAAATTTGGGGACAATGAGGAAAATTTAGGGGAATTAAGGGGAAGAAAATGGGGGAATAGAGAAAAATTAGGGGTAAAACGGGGAAAAATTAAAGGAAAATGAGCAAAAACCAATAAAATTCTGGGAAACTGGGGGGAGAAAAGGGGGGAAACGGGAAATTTGGGGGAAATGGGGGAAATTTGGGGAAATCGGGGGAAAACGGGTGAAGTTCGGGGAGCAGTGGGGGAAATTCAGGGGGAAATTGAGGCGAAATTGGAGAAATTTAGGGAAAGAGGGAGAGAACACGGAAATTGGGGGAGGAATCAGGGGAAATAAAACGGAGGGGGAAATTCTGGGGGAAAACAGGGAAAATTTGGGGAAACTGGGGGGGAAAAAAAAACGTGGCGAAAGAGGTGGGGGGGGAAAAAGGGCAATTGGGGGAAAATTTGGGAAAACCGGGGGGAATATTGGAGCGACCCGGGGAACGTTTTGGGGGGGAAAAAACGGGGAGAAATCGTGCGAAAACCGGGAGAAAAACCCCCGCGGAAAATGGGGGGGGGGAAATCTGGGGGGGGGGGGAAATGGGCAAAGTGGAAAAAGTGGGGAAAAGCAGCGGAAATTCCGGGAAAACGGGGGGGAAGTTTGGGAGAAAGTGGGGGGGGAACTGGAGGGGAATTGGGGGGGATTTGGGGGGGGGGAGTTCAGGAATTGGGGGAATTCCGGGGGGGGGGTTCGGGGGGGGGATCTGTGGGTCCAGCCCCATATACGGCTGGGGGGCCCAGGTGCCCCACGGCGCCGCTGACGTCATCGGCCGATCGGGTGTCGCCGGGGGGGGGGGGTCCCAAAATATCCCCTTTGGGGGGGAGGGGGAGGGGGGGAACAAAGGGTCCCCTATGGGGGGGGAGGGGCCCCACCTGTCCTTTGTCTGTCCGTGTCCCCCCCCCCCCCCCCCCGCCAAAGGCCTCGCGCGCCTTTTGTCTCGCCTCATCCATCCCATAATAACCCCCCCGGGGGGGGGAAGGGGGGGGGGGCCCTATAGGGTGCCTATGGGGGTCCCTATGGGGCTGGGGGGGGGGGTCCTATGGGGCTGGGGGGGGGGGGGAGGGTATGGGGTAGGGGGGGGCCCTGTGGGGTCCCTATGGGGTTGGGGGGGGCTTCTATGGGGCAGGGAGGGGTCCTATGGGGCTGGGGGGGTGCCCTATAGATCCGCAGGGGGTCGCCGGGACCCTCTGGGGCAGTGGGGGGCCCTATAGAACTATGGGGCTGGGGGGGTCCCCATGGGGCTGGGGGGGGTCCTATGGGGCTGGGGGGGTCCCTATGGGGCTGGGGAGGGCTGTGGGGCTGGGGGGGGAGGGATCTATGGGGCTGGGGGGGTCCCTGTGGGGCTGGGGAGGGCTATGGGGCTGGGTCTATGGGGCTGGGGGGTCCCCATGGGGCTGGGGGGGGTCCCTTTGGGGCTGGGGGGGGGTCCTATGGGGCTGGGGGGGTCCCTTTGGGGCTGGGGGGGTCCTATGGGGCTGGGGGGGGAGGGATCTATGGGGCTGGGGGGGTCCCTATGGGGCTGGGGGGGGTCCTATGGGGCTGGACGCCCCCCCCCGTCCCCCGTCGGGGGTCACCGTGTCCCCATGGGGTGGCCTTGAGGTCGTTCCCCCCCACCCCCCCGCCCCCCCCAGTGACGGGTTGGGGGGGGGGGAGGGGGGATATAAGGGGGGGTCCCCCCGGAGGGAGCCCGCAGACCCACGGGCAGGTGGGGCAGGGGCACTGGGAGCACTGGAAGGACTGGGAGGGAACTGGGATGAGACTGGGATGGTCTGGGACGAGACTGGGAGGGACTGGGAGGGACTGGGAGGGAACTGGGAGGGACTGGGGGGGACTGGGAGGGTCTGGGATGAGACTGGGAGGAACTGGGAGGGTCTGGGACGAGACTGGGAGGGACTGGGAGGGACTGGGGGGGACTGGGAGGGTCTGGGATGAGACTGGGAGGAACTGGGAGGGTCTGGGACGAGACTGGGAGGGACTGGGAGGGACTGGGAGGGGACTGGGAGGGACTGGGGGGGACTGGGAGGGTCTGGGATGAGACTGGGAGGAACTGGGAGGGTCTGGGAGGGACTGGGAGGGAACTGGGAGGGTCTGGGATGAGACTGGGAGGAACTGGGAGGGAACTGGGAGGGACTGGGGGGGACTGGGAGGGTCTATGGGGAAACTGGGAGGGCACTGGGAGGGAACTGGGAAGGACTGGGGGGGTCTAGGACGAGACTGGGAGGGAACTGGGAGGGAACTGGGATGAGACTGGGAGGGACTGGGAGGGTCTGGGACGAGACTGGGAGGGACTGGGAGGGACTGGGGGGGACTGGGAGGGTCTATGGGGAAACTGGGAGGGCACTGGGAGGGAACTGGGAAGGACTGGGGGGGTCTAGGACGAGACTGGGAGGGAACTGGGAGGTGGCTATGGGAAACTGGGAGGGAACTGGGATGGACTGAGATGGGACTGGGAGGGACTGGGAGTAAACTGGGAGAGACTGGGAGGGAACCGGGAGGGACTGGGAGGGAACTGGGATGTGCTGGGGGGTGGGGGGCACTGGGGAAGTCCTGGGACACACTGGGCAGTACTGGGGGGGGGCTGCGGGGGGGATGCTGGGACATACTGGGACATACTGGGACGTACTGGGGGGGCGGGGGTGGATCTTCGTGTCCCAGACCAGGAGCAGAGACCCCCCCGAGTCACCGCCGACAACCCCCCCCCCGAGACCACAGAGAGAGGTGGGCTGGGGACTGGGAGCACTGGGAGGGGACTGGGAGGGGACTGGGAGGGGACTGGGAGCACTGGGAGGGGAATGGGAGGGGACTGGGAGGGACTGGGAGGGGACTGGGAGGGGACTGGGAGCACTGGGAGGGGACTGGGAGGGTCTATGGGGGAACTGGGAGGGACTGGGAGCACTGGGAGGGACTGGGAGGGGACTGGGAGGGGACTGGGAGGGTCTATGGGGGAACTGGGAGGGACTGGGAGGGAACTGGGAGCACTGGGAGGGACTGGGAGCACTGGGAGGGGACTGGGAGGGGACTGGGAGCACTGGGAGGGTACTGGGAGGGACTGGGAGGGGACTGGGAGCACTGGGAGGGGACTGGGAGGGAACGGGAAGGGACTGGGAGGGACTGGGAGGGGACTGGGAGGGGACTGGGAGGGTCTATGGGGGAACTGGGAGGGACTGGGAGGGGACTGGGAGCACTGGGAGGGGACTGGGAGAACTGGGAGGGACTGGGAGGGGACTGGGAGCACTGGGAGGGACTGGGAGGGACTGGGAGGGGACTGGGAGGGAACGGGAAGGGACTGGGAGGGACTGGGAGGGAACTGGGAGCACTGGGAGGGGACTGGGAGGGAACTGGGAGCACTGGGAGGGGACTGGGAGGGGACTGGGAGGGTCTATGGGGGAACTGGGAGGGACTGGGAGGGAACTGGGAGGGACTAGGAGCACTGGGAGGGACTGGGAGGGGACTGGGAGGGGACTGGGAGGGTCTATGGGGGAACTGGGAGGGACTGGGAGGGAACTGGGAGCACTGGGAGGGGACTGGGAGGGAACTGGGAGCACTGGGAGGGGGGACTGGGAGCACTGGGGAAGAACGGGAGGTGATGGGGCCGCCAAGGGAGGACTCGGGACGGGGCCAACGGGGAGGAACCGGGAGGGGCTGACCCCGCCCCCTCCCGGGCCCCGCCCAGCCCCGCCCATGCCCGCCGCGGAGATGGCCGAGTTCGGGGAGGCCGCCCCCTACCTGCGCAAGTCGGAGAAGGAGCGGTTGGCCGCCCAGACCCGCCCCTTCGACCTGAAGAAGGACATCTTCGTCCCCGACGAGAGGGAGGAGTTCGTCAAGGCCACCGTCGTGGGGCGCGAGGGGGGCAAGGTCACCGCCCAGACCGAGCACGGCAAGGTGGGGCCACCCCCCCCCGGCCCCCGGGCAACAAGGGAGGGACACCTGGAACCCGTCCCAGTTGCTCGACGAGCCAAGGGACACCTAGAACCCGTCCCAGCTTCTCCAGCCCCCGTTGGGCACCTAGAACCCACCCCACCTCCTCCAGCACCCATTGGGCACCTAGAACCCACCCCACCTTCTCCAGCACCCATTGGGCACCCAGACCCCACCCCACCTCCTCTAGAACCCATTGGGCACCTAGAACCCACCCCACCTCCTCTAGAACCCATCGGACACCAAGACCCCACCCCACCTCCTCCAGCACCCATTGGGCACCTAGAACCCACCCCACCTTCTCCAGCACCCATTGGACACCTAGAACCCACCCCACCTTCTCCAGCACCCATTGGGCACCTAGAACCCACCCCACCTCCTCCAGCACCCATTGGGCACCCAGACCCCACCCCACCTCCTCTAGAACCCATAGGACACCCAGACCCCACCCCACCTCCTCCAGCACCCATTGGGCACCTAGAACCCACCCCACCTCCTCCAGCACCCATTGGACACCCAGAACCCACCCCACCTTCTCCAGCACCCATTGGGCACCTAGAACCCACCCCACCTCCTCCAGCACCCATTGGGCACCTAGAACCCACCCCACCTCCTCCAGCACCCATTGGGCACCTAGAACCCACCCCACCTCCTCCAGCACCCATTGGGCACCTAGAACCCATCCCACCTTCTCCAGCACCCATTGGGCACCTAGAACCCACCCCACCTCCTCTAGAACCCATTGGGCACCCAGACCCCACCCCACCTCCTCTAGAACCCATTGGGCACCCAGACCCCACCCCACCTCCTCCAGCACCCATTGGGCACCTAGAACCCACCCCACCTCCTCCAGCACCCATTGGGCACCCAGACCCCACCCCACCTTCTCCAGCACCCATTGGGCACCCAGACCCCACCCCACCTCCTCTAGAACCCATTGGGCACCCAGACCCCACCCCACCTCCTCCAGCACCCATTGGGCACCCAGACCCCACCCCACCTCCTCCAGCACCCATTGGGCACCTAGAACCCATCCCAGCTTCTCCAGCACCCATTGGACACCCAGACCCCACCCCACCTCCTCTAGAACCCATTGGGCACCCAGACCCCACCCCACCTTCTCCAGCACCCATTGGGCACCTAGAACCCGTCCCAGCTTCTCCAGCGCCCATTGGGCACCCAGACCCCACCCCACCTCCTCCAGCACCCATTGGGCACCCAGACCCCACCCCACCTTCTCCAGCACCCATTGGACACCTAGAACCCACCCCACCTCCTCCAGCACCCATTGGGCACCCAGAACCCACCCCACCTCCTCCAGCACCCATTGGGAACCTAGAACCCACCCCACCTCCTCCAGCACCCATTGGGCACCTAGAACCCACCCCACCTCCTCTAGAACCCATTGGGCACCTAGAACCCACCCCACCTCCTCCAGCACCCATTGGGCACCTAGAACCCACCCCACCTTCTCCAGCACCCATTGGACACCCAGACCCCACCCCACCTCCTCTAGAACCCATTGGGCACCTAGAACCCACCCCACCTCCTCCAGCACCCATTGGACACCTAGAACCCACCCCACCTCCTCCAGCACCCATTGGACACCTAGAACCCACCCCACCTCCTCCATCACTTGAGGGACACCTGGACCTTCTCCAGCACCCAGGGGACCCCAAGCCCAGCCCCACGGGTGGGGGGCAGCTCCTTGCCCTGCTGCCCCGCCCCACGCTCTCCTCCTGCCCCCCCCCCCGGCAGACGGTGACGGTCCGGGAGGAGCAGATCATGCAGCAGAACCCCCCCAAGTTCGACAAGATCGAGGACATGGCCATGCTGACCTTCCTCCACGAGCCCGCCGTCCTCTACAACCTGAAGGAGCGCTACGCCGCCTGGATGATCTACGTGAGTCCGGAACCCGGCAGGGTCTCCGCACCCCCCCCCGCCCCCAGGGACGGCCCCTCCCCACGCCCCGTGGGGTCACCCAGACCCAAGAGGTCCCATCTCCAGCCCCCCTTGGGCCACCCAGAACCGGGATGTCCCATCCCTGGACACCTCGGGCCACCAAGACCCAACACATCCCAGACCCCTTGGGCCACCTAGAACCAGGATGTCCCATCCCTGGACACCTCGGGCCACCATGACCCAAGATGTTCTAGCCCCCTTGGGCCACCTGGAACCTGGATGTCCCATCTCCATCCCCCTTGGGCCACCTAGAACCGGGATGTCCCATCCCCGGACACCTCGGGCCACCAAGACCCAACATGTCCCAGACCCCTTGGGCCACCTGGAACCTGGATGTCCCATCTCCATCCCCCTTGGGCCACCCAGAACTGGGACGTCCCATCCCTGGACACCTCGGGCCACCATGACCCAAGATGTTCTAGCCCCCTTGGGCCACCTAGAACCCGGATGTCCCATCTCCATCCCCCTTGGGCCACCCAGAACTGGGACGTCCCATCCCTGGACACCTCGGGCCACCATGACCCAAGACGTTCTAGCCCCCTTGGGCCACCTAGAACCTGGATGTCCCATCTCCATCCCCCTTGGGCCACCCAGAACCGGGACGTCCCATCCCTGGACACCTCGGGCCACCATGACCCAAGACGTTCTAGCCCCCTTGGGCCACCTAGAACCTGGATGTCCCATCTCCATCCCCCTTGGGCCACCTAGAACCGGGACGTCCCATCCCTGGACACCTTGGGCCACCAAGACCCAACACGTCCCAGACCCCTTGGGCCACCTAGAACCTGGATGTCCCATCCCTGGACACCTCGGGCCACCATGACCCAACACGTCCCAGACCCCTTGGGCCACCTAGAACCTGGATGTCCCATCCCTGGACACCTCGGGCCACCAAGACCCAAGACGTTCTAGCCCCCTTGGGCCACCTAGAACCTGGATGTCCCATCTCTATCCCCCTTGGGCCACCCAGAACCGGGATGTCCCATCCCCGGACACCTCGGGCCACCAAGACCCAACATGTCCCAGACCCCTTGGGCCACCTAGAACCTGGATGTCCCATCCCTGGACACCTCGGGCCACCATGACCCAAGATGTTCTAGCCCCCTTGGGCCACCCGGAACCTGGATGTCCCATCTCCATCCCCCTTGGGCCACCTAGAACCTGGATGTCCCATCCCCAGACACCTTGGGCCACCAAGACCCAACACGTCCCAGACCCCTTGGGCCACCTGGAACCTGGATGTCCCATCTCCATCCCCCTTGGGCCACCCAGAACTGGGACGTCCCATCCCTGGACACCTCGGGCCACCATGACCCAAGATGTTCTAGCCCCCTTGGGCCACCTAGAACCCGGATGTCCCATCTCCATCCCCCTTGGGCCACCCAGAACTGGGACGTCCCATCCCTGGACACCTCGGGCCACCAAGACCCAACACGTCCCAGACCCCTTGGGCCACCTAGAACCTGGATGTCCCATCTCCATCCCCCTTGGGCCACCCAGAACTGGGACGTCACATCCCTGGACACCTCGGGCCACCAAGACCCAACACGTCCCAGACCCCTTGGGCCACCTAGAACCTGGATGTCCCATCTCCATCCCCCTTGGGCCACCTAGAACCGGGATGTCCCATCCCTGGACACCTCGGGCCACCAAGACCCAACACGTCCCAGACCCCTTGGGCCACCTAGAACCCGGATGTCCCATCTCCATCCCCCTTGGGCCACCTAGAACCGGGACAACCCTCTTCCAGCCCCCTTGGGCCACCCAAAACCAGGCCGTCCCTTCCCCAGCCCCCCCCCCCACCTTGGGCTCACCCAGACCTGGACTGTCCCCTCCTGGGTGGGGGTGGCACCCGGTGGCCCCGCCCCACCTCGTCCCCTTCTCCAGACCTACTCGGGGCTCTTCTGCGTCACCGTCAACCCCTACAAGTGGTTGCCCGTCTACAACGCCGAGGTGGTGGCCGCCTACCGGGGCAAGAAGCGGAGCGAAGCTCCGCCCCACATCTTCTCCATCTCCGACAACGCCTACCAGAACATGCTGACGGGTGAGGACCCCCTGGGGTGGCCCCCTCCCCCCCCCCCCCCCAGAGCCACGCCCCCCCCTCCATCCAGCCCCTCGGAGGTGTGGGGCAGCCGTGGGGCAGGAGAGACGGAGGGGAGCGAGACGAGGTGGGGCTTCAGGACCTCACCACCCTCCTCCTCCTCCTCCTCCTCCTCCTCCTCCCTTCTCGCCCCACCAGATCGGGAGAACCAATCCATCCTCATCACGTGAGTGACCTCGCCGTCTCGGCCCCGCCCACTGCCCAGAGCCCCGCCCACTCACACCACCCCCCCCTGCCTTGGAGCCACCCCCCAACCCTTCGCCCCAACCACCCCGACGTGCCTATGGAGGTCCACCTCCTGCAAGGCCCCGCCCCCTTTCCCGGCGAGGACCCTCCCCTCCCTGATGAGGCCCCGCCCCCCCCCCCCCCCCCCCCCCCCAACCAAACTCGCCTCTCATTGGCTGCCTCCAGCGGAGAATCCGGGGCGGGGAAGACGGTGAACACCAAGAGGGTCATCCAATACTTCGCCGTCATCGCCGCCATCGGCGACCGCGGCAAGAAGGAGACGGGGACCCCGGGGAAGGTGAGGGGGCGTGGCGGGGTGTGGGGGGGGGGGACACGGAGGGGACGGGGGGGGGACACACACATCTTGGGGTCGGGCCACCCCCTCGTCCACCCACGTGTCCGTCCGTCCGTCCGTCCCACCCCCCACCCAACCGTCCGCCCAACCACCCGTCCATCCACCCCCCCAACCTCGCGGACCTCGGTGGCCACCCGCCCCGCCCCCCCACCCGTGACCCCCCGCCCCGCCCTTGCCCCCGCCAGGGCACCCTGGAGGACCAAATCATCCAGGCCAACCCCGCCCTGGAGGCCTTCGGCAACGCCAAGACCGTCCGCAACGACAACTCCTCCCGCTTCGTGAGTGCCGGGGGCGGGGCCTGTGGGGCGGGATCTGGGGGGGTCGGTGGGTCCCTGGGGCGGGACCTGCTCGGGGGGGGGGGAGGTGGCCGCCTCCAGCCGCCTCCAGCCGCCGCCGCTCCTCTCCCAGGGGAAGTTCATCCGGATCCATTTCGGGGCCACCGGGAAGTTGGCGTCGGCCGACATCGAGACCTGTGAGTGGTTGAGGGCTCCGGGAGGGGACGTGGGCCATCGTCCGATGTCCGTCTCCGCCTCCTCCTCCCACCGTCCCTCCGTCCATCCGTCTCCTCATCCCACCATCCAAACATCTCCATCTCCTCCTCCCACCCTCCGTCTCCACCCAGCTCTTGGTCCCTCCATCTCCTCGTCCATCTCCTCATCCATCTCCTCGTCCATCCTCTCGTCCAGCTCCTCGTCCATCTCCTTGTCCATCCCCTCGTCCATCTCCTCATCCATCTCCTCATCCATCTCCTCGTCCATCCCCTCGTCCATCCCCTCATCCATCTCCTCATCCATCTTCTCATCCATCCCCTCGTCCATCCCCTTGTCCATCTCCTCATCCATCTCCTTGTCCATCTTCTCATCCATCTCCTCGTCCATCCCCTCGTCCATCTCCTCGTCCATCTCCTCGTCCATCTCCTCGTCCATCCCCTCGTCCATCCCCTCGTCCATCTCCTCATCCATCTCCTCGTCCATCTCCTCGTCCATCTTCTCGTCCATCTCCTCGTCCATCTCCTCGTCCATCTCCTCGTCCATCTCCTCGTCCATCTCCTCGTCCATCTCCTCGTCCATCTCCTCATCCATCTTCTCATCCATCTCCTCGTCCATCTCCTCATCCATCTCCTCATCCATCTTCTCCATCCCCCTCCTCGTCCTCCCCCTCCTCGTCCCCCCGCCTCCGCCCGCCGTCTCTCCACCCCCACCCCAGACCTCCTGGAGAAGTCCCGCGTCATCTTCCAGCTGAAGGCCGAGCGCAACTACCACATCTACTACCAGATCCTCTCCAATAAGAAGCCGGAGCTTCTGGGTGAGCCCCCGCCCCCGGCCCCCGCCCCCGGACGCCTGACCCCGCCCCGATTGGCCCATCCCAACCTCGGCTTCTCCGCGCAGACATGATGCTGGTGACCAACAACCCCTACGACTACGCCTTCATCTCCCAAGGAGAGACCACCGTGCCCTCCATCGACGACGGCGAGGAGCTGCTGGCCACCGACGTGAGCCGGGGGGGCCGCCGGGGGGTGGGGGGGTGGCTGGAGAAGACCTTGACCCCCTATTTTTGACCCCCTGCCCCCGCAGAGCGCTTTCGACGTCCTGGGCTTCACCCCGGAGGAGAAGAACTCCATCTACAAGCTGACGGGCGCCATCATGCACTTCGGCAACATGAAGTTCAAGCAGAAGCAACGGGAGGAGCAGGCGGAGCCGGACGGCACCGAAGGTGGGGGACCAATCAGAGGCGGGAGGGGGGGGGGGGGGCGGGGCCCGGGGGTGAAGCCCACGCCCCTCCAGTCCCGCCCCTTCTCCTCCCCGTCCTCCAGAGGCGGACAAGTCGGCCTACCTGATGGGGCTGAACTCGGCCGATCTCCTCAAGGGGTTGTGCCACCCCCGGGTGAAGGTGGGCAACGAGTACGTCACCAAGGGGCAGAACGTCCAGCAGGTGAGGAGGGCGCCCCCCCCCCAGCCAAAATCTCCTCCTTTCGGGGCGGGAGGGGGCCGCCCGGGGGGGCGGAGGCCGCCTCGGCAGGGGCTGACCCTCTCCCAGGTGATCTACGCCGTGGGAGCCTTGGCCAAAGCCGTCTACGAGAAGATGTTCAACTGGATGGTGACCAGGATCAACAACTCCCTGGAGACCAAGCAGCCCCGGCAGTACTTCATCGGCGTCCTGGACATCGCCGGCTTCGAGATCTTCGACGTGAGGCCCGCCCCCCCCCCCCCCCCCGGGGCACCCCCGCTGGGGCTTGAGTTGATCCCGTCGGGTCCGGAGTTGATCTCCTCGATCCCGTTGGGCGTCGGGTTGACCCTGTTCACCCCATCGGTCGTTGCGTCGACCCCGTCGGGCGTCGGGCTGGTGCTATCGGGCGTGGAGTTGACCCCGTTGGGTAGGCAGTTGGCCCTATGGGACGTTCCGTTGACCGTGGTGATCCCATTGGTCATTGTCTTGACCCCGGTGGGTCTCAGGTTGACCCCATTGGGCGTCCGGTTGACCCCATTGACCCCATTGGGCGTCCGGTTGACCCCATTGGGCGTCCGGTTGACCCCACTGGGCGTCCAGTTGACCCCATTGACCCCATTGGGCGTCCGGTTGACCCCATTGGGCGTCCAGTTGACCCCACTGGGCGTCCAGTTGACCCCATTGGGCGTCCGGTTGACCCCATTGACCCCAATGGGCGTCTGGTTGACCCCATTGACCCCATTGGGCGTCCGGTTGACCCCATTGGGCGTCCGGTTGACCCCATTGGCCCCATTGGGCGTCCGGTTGACCCCATTGGGCGTCCAGTTGACCCCATTGACCCCATTGGGCGTCCGGTTGACCCCATTGGGCGTCCGGTTGACCCCATTGACCCCATTGGGCGTCCGGTTGACCCCATTGACCACACCAAGCATCGCGTTGACCCCGTTGCGTGTCGAGTTGACGCCGTTGGCCGTTACATTGACACCCCGCCCCCCTTGGACCTTCAGTTGACCCCCCCCCCCCGACCCCATTGGCCGTCGGTTGACCCCGCCCTCCCCTCCCCAGTTCAACAGCTTCGAGCAGCTCTGCATCAACTTCACCAATGAGAAGCTGCAGCAGTTCTTCAACCACCACATGTTCGTGCTGGAGCAGGAGGAGTACAAGAAGGAGGGCATCGAGTGGGAGTTCATCGACTTCGGCATGGACCTCCAGGCCTGCATCGACCTCATCGAGAAGGTACCGCCTCCCCCCGGAGCCTTCTGGCAGCCCGGGGGGGGCTCCTGGAGAAGCTCCCTCCGGTTGGAGCTCCCCGGGGGACCCCAGAAGCGGCCCGGCTGGGTGGGGGGTTGGCGTCCACCAAGGAGGTTCTTCTCCTCCTCGCCAGCCCATGGGGATCATGTCCATCCTGGAGGAGGAGTGTATGTTCCCCAAAGCCACCGACATGACCTTCAAGGCCAAGCTCTTCGATAACCACCTGGGCAAGTCGGCCAACTTCGGGAAGCCCCGCAACCTCAAAGGGAAGCCCGAGGCCCACTTCGCCCTGGTGCACTACGCCGGGACGGTGGACTACAACATCCTGGGGTGGCTGCAGAAGAACAAGGACCCCCTCAACGAGACGGTGGTGGGGCTCTACCAGAAGTCGGCCCTCAAGCTCTTGGCCAACCTCTTCGCCAACTACGCCGGGGCCGACGCGCGTAAGGGGCCGCCACCCCCCCACCCCGCCCATCTTTCTCCAGCGTCTGGGCTCCCCCCACCCAATCCTTGACCTGTCCCGTCTTTTCTTCTCCTCCGACAGCCGTGGAGAAGGGGAAAGGGGCCAAGAAGAAAGGTTCCTCCTTCCAGACCGTCTCCGCCCTGCACCGGGTGAGGCCCCAGGGCTCAATGGGGTGGGGGGGTGGGGGTGGACAACACGCCCCAGGGCGGGCGGTGACCCCTTGGTGGGGCAGTGGGGCCTTCATTCTCCCCACCGCCTCCTCCCCCGCCCCCTCAGGAGAACCTCAACAAGCTGATGACCAACCTCCGCTCCACCCACCCCCACTTCGTCCGCTGCATCATCCCCAACGAGACCAAGTCTCCCGGTGAGCCCACCCCCCCCCGGGGGTCCATCCAAGGGCAGGGGGGATGGCGCCGTGGGGCAGACCTTGACCCACGCCGTGTGTTGTGTCCCCCCCCCAAAAGGCGTGATGGACAACCCCCTGGTGATGCACCAGCTCCGCTGCAACGGGGTGCTGGAGGGCATCCGCATCTGCCGCAAGGGCTTCCCCAACCGCATCCTCTACGGGGACTTCCGCCAGCGGTGGGTGACGCCGTGGGGTGGGGTGGGGTGGGGTGGGGGGACAACCCCCCTCCCCGGCGGGGCTGAGCTGGGGGGTGTCCCCCTCCTCCGCGGCCACCAGGTACCGCATCCTGAACCCGGCCGCCATCCCCGAGGGGCAGTTCATCGACAGCCGCAAGGGCGCCGAGAAGCTGCTGGGGTCCCTCGACATCGACCACAACCAGTACAAGTTCGGGCACACCAAGGTGAGGGCACGGGGCCCCTGCTCTCCACGGTCCCGCCCCCCACGGGGTCACGTTGACCCCAAGGTCCCACCACCCATGAGGTCACATTGACCCCAAGGTCCCACCATCCATGTGGTCTCTGTTCCCCATTGTCCCACCACCCACGAGGTCACGTTGACCCCAAGGTCCCACCCCCCACGAGGTCACGTTGACCCCAAGGTCCCACCCCCCACGAGGTCACGTTGACCCCAAGGTCCCACCATCCACGAGGTCACGTTGACCCCAAGGTCCCACCACCCCACGAGGTCACGTTGACCCCAAGGTCCCACCGCCCACGAGGTCACATTGACCCCAAGGTCCCACCGCCAACGAGGTCACGTTGACCCCAAGGTCCCACTGCCCACGTGGTCTCTGTTCCCCATTGTCCCACCACCAACAAGGTCACGTTGACCCCAAGGTCCCACCACCCACAAGGTCACATTGACCTCAAAGTTCCACCACCCACGAGGTCACGTTGACCCCACGGTCCCACCACCCACGAGGTCACGTTGACCCCAAGGTCCCACCACCCCACGAGGTCACGTTGACCCCAAGGTCCCACCCCCCACGAGGTCACGTTGACCCCAAGGTCCCACCGCCCATGAGGTCACGTTGACCCCAAGGTCCCACCATCCATGTGGTCTCTGTTCCCCATTGTCCCACCACCCACGAGGTCACATTGACCCCAAGGTCCCACCCCCCACGAGGTCACGTTGACCCCACGGACCCACCACCCACGAGGTCACATTGACCTCAAAGTCCCACCACCCACAAGGTCACGTTGACCCCAAGGTCCCACCACCCACGAGGTCACGTTGACCCCAAGGTCCCACTGCCCATGTGGTCTCTGTTCCCCATTGTCCCACCACCCACGAGGTCACGTTGACCCCAAGGTCCCACCACCCACGAGGTCACGTTGACCCCAAGGTCCCACCACCCCACGAGGTCACGTTGACCCCAAGGTCTCACCGCCCATGAGGTCACATTGACCCCAAGGTCCCACCATCCATGTGGTCTCTGTTCCCCATTGTCCCACCACCCACGAGGTCACATTGACCCCAAGGTCCCACCGCCCACGAGGTCACGTTGACCCCAAGGTCCCACCACCCCACGAGGTCACATTGACCTCAAAGTCCCACCGCCCACAAGGTCACATTGACCCCAAGGTCCCACCGCCCACGAGGTCACATTGACCCCAAGGTCCCACCACAAGGTCACGTTGACCCCAAGGTCCCACCCGCCACGTGTCCCCCTGCCCCGCTGAGCCCCCCCAGCCCCACGGACCTTCCTCTCTCCCCCAAGGTCTTCTTCAAGGCCGGGCTGCTGGGGCTGCTGGAGGAGATGCGGGACGAGCGCCTGGCCCGGATCATGACCCGTTTGCAGGCCCAAGTCCGGGGTTTCCTCTCCCGGCAGGAGTTCAAGAAGATCCTGGAGCGGCGGTGGGTGGTGGTGGGGCGGCGGGGGCGGGTCCTCCTCTGGGGCGGGGGGAGACCCTCCACGACGACCCACGTCTCCCTCTGCCCCGCCCAGGGACTCGCTGCTGGTCATCCAGTGGAACGTCCGGGCCTTCATGGGGGTGAAGAACTGGCCGTGGATGAAGCTCTACTTCAAGATCAAGCCCCTCT
>WNMW01000051.1:0-24299 GCA_009819605.1 Sterna hirundo
GGGGGGGGCAGACAGATGGAAGATTGGGGGGCAGGATTTGGGGGGGTCGGGGGTCGGGGAGGCAGATGGGGGGGGCAGATGGGAGGATGGGGGGGCAGACAGGGTTTGGGGGGGCAGATTGGGGGGGGCCTGGGGGGGGCAGACAGGGCTTTGGGGGGGGGTATTTGGGGGGGGGGGGGGGGGCATCCCTCACCCATGGGTGCTGGCGGGGGGGTCCGGCGGGGGCTCCAGCTCCTCCGTGGCGGGGCGCGGTGGGGGGGGGGCGCCGGGTTGGGGGGGGGCCCCCGATATTTCCCCCGACGGCCAGGCACAGCCGCCTCCCAGCGTGGGGGTGGGGGGCGCCCCCCCCCCCAGGACCCCCCCGCTCCCGGGGGACCCCCCGGAGGCGGGGAGGAAAGTGGGGGGGGGGCCTGGGGGTGCCCCTGGGGGGGCAGGGGGGCGGGAGGGGGGGGGTTACCCCCCTCCCATGGTCTGATAGGGGGGGCTGGGGGGGGGCTGGGGGTGATGCAGGGGGGGCTGGAGGCTGGGGGGGGGCTTGCACCCCCCTTTTTGGGGCAAATCGGGGGGGGGCAGGGGGGGTTGGGGTCCCCCGCCCTGGGGCAATTCTGGGGGGGGCAACGGCTTGGTGGGGGGCTGGTACCCCCCTTTTTGGGGCAATTCTGGGGGGGCCACGGGGGTCTTGTACCCCCTTCCCTGGGGTAAATCTGGGGGGGCCAAGTGCTTGGCGGGGGGCTGGTACCCCCCTTTTTGGGGCAAATCTGGGGGGGCCAGGAGGGTCTGGGCCCCCCCACCCTGGGGTAAATCTGGGGGGGCCGGGGGGGGTTGGTACCCCGTTCCCTGGGGTAATTCGGGGGGGGGCAAGTGCTTGGGTGGGGGCTGGTACCCCCCTTTTTGGGGCAAATCTGGGGGGTCCAGGGGGGTCTGGGCCCCCCCTCCCTGGGGCAAATCTGGGGGGGCCAAGGGGGGTTGGTACCCCCCTTTTTGGGGCAAATCTGGGGGGGTTGCAGGGGTCTGGGCCCCCCCTCTCTGGGGCAAATCGGGGGGGGGCAAGTGCTTGGTGGGGGGGTGGTACCCCCCTTTTTGGGGCAAATCTGGGGGTGCCAGGGGGGTCCGGGCCCCCCCCACCCGAGGGCAAATTTGGGGGGGGCAGGGGGGTCTGGTACCCCCCTTTTTGGGGCAAATCCGGGGGGGTCGAGGGCCTGGCGGGGGGCCGGTACCCCCCTCCCAGGGGTGGCTTTGGGGGGGTGGGGGGGCTGGGGGGGGCCAGATCCTGGTCCCTTTCTCCTGAGGTCCCACCTGGGGGGTGACCGAAGCCGGGGGGGTCCCGCTCACCCCCCGCCGCGCTAAGCTCCAGAGGTGGGGGGGGGGCGGCGGGGGGGTCCCCGCATCCCGGGGGCAGATCCGGGGGGTCGGAGAACGCCAGCCCTGGGGGGGGGGTGGGGGGGGAGAAGACATGGGGTGGGGGGGGGAATCAGTGATGTGTGACGCCCCCCCCCCCCCAAAAAAACCCCAACCTAAATTTAGGGGGGGGGGTTTCCCGCACTCACCCCGCTCCGCGGCGGCGCCGATGTCGTCTCCTGCCGGGTGGCACCCAAGAGGGGGGGGGGCGTTGGGTGGGGGGGGGACAGGGCTGTCCCCCCGGGGTGTCCCCCCCCCCAGCGGTGCCGAGGTGTCCGTGGGGCCGGTAGAGGGGCAGCAGCCGGCTCTGGAAGAGGGGATTGGTGTGGAAATGGGGCTCCTCTTCCTCCTCCTCCTCTTCTTCCTCCTCTTCCTCCTCCTCCTCGGCGTCTTCCTCCCGGGAGGAGCAGCCGCCGTCGTCGTCGTCGTCTTCATCCTCACCCTCCTCTTCGTCTGCGCTGCGTGCGGAGGGGGGGCCCGCGGGGGAGGTGGTCCCATCCGTGGGCAAGTTGGTCCCACCCGTGGGCATGGACTTGGGCGAGATGGTGCCATCCATCGGCAAGTTGGTGCCATCCGTGGGCAAGTTGGTCCCATCCATGGGCACAATCTTGGGCAAGTTGGTCCCATCCATGGGCACGGCCTTGGTTGAGATGATCCCATCCGTGGGCATGAACTTGGGCGAGATGGTCCCACCCATGGGCATGAACTTGGGCGAGATGGTCCCATCCGTGGGCAAGTTGGTCCCATCCATGGGCACAATCTTGGGCAAGTTGGTCCCATCTGTGGGCATGAACTTGGGTGAGATGGTCGCATCCGTGGGCGTGGCCTTGGGCGAGATGGTCCCACCCATGGGCACGAACTTGGTTGAGATGGTCCCACCCGTGGGCATGGCCTTGGGCAAGATGGTCCCATCCGTGGGCATGAAGTTGGGCGAGATGGTCGCGTCCATCGGCACAGTCTTGGCCAAGTCGGTGCCATCCGTGGGCATGACCTTGGGCGAGATGGTCGCATCCATGGGCACGATGGTCCCAACTGTGGGCGCGGCCTTGGACAACGTGGTCCCATCCATGGGCATGAACTCGGGCAAGTTGGTGCCATCCGTAGGCACGAACTTGGGCGAGATGGTCCCAGCCGTGGGCATCGACTCGGGCAAGTCGGTTGCATCCATGGGCACGGTCTTGGGAGAGACGGTCCCATCCGTGGGCATGAACTTGGGCAAGACGCTGCCACCCACGGGCACGTGCTCCTGCGAGATGGTCCCACCCAGGGGCGTGGGCTTGGAGGAGATGGTCCCATCCGTGGGCACGTGGCCACGCTCCTCGTTGGAGATGCCGCCACCCACGGGCGCGGGCGAGACGCTCTCCCAGGTGAATCCCCAGCCTCGGCGCTCCTGGAAGACGCTCCCATCCATGGGCACGGACTTGGGGGAGACGGTCCCGTCTGTAGACGTGCAGAAGAGGCTCTCGGATGCGGCTCCGTGGCCTTGGGGCTCACGGAAGGTGCTCTCATCCGTGGGCATGGCCTTGGGCGAGATGATCTTATCCGTGGGCATGGACGTGGGCGAGGTGCTCCCATCCCTGGGCATGAACTTGGGCGAGGTGGACCCATCCGTGGTCATGAACTTGGGCGAGATCTTCTCATCCCTGAGCATGAAACTGGGCGAGGTGCTCCCATCGGTGGGCATGAACTTGGGCAAGGTGGACCCATCCGTGGACATGAACTTGGGTGAGATGCTCCCATCCCTGGGCATGAACTTGGGTGAGGTGGGCCCATCCGTGGACATGAACTTGGGTGAGATCTTCTCATCCCTGGGCATGAACTTGGGCAAGGTGCTCCCATCGGTGGGCATGAACTTGGGCGAGGTGGACCCATCCGTGGACATGAACTTGGGTGAGATCTTCTCATCCCTGGGCATGAACTTGGGCGAGGTGCTCCCATCGGTGGGCATGAACTTGGGCGAGACGTTCTCATCCACGGTCACGAGCTCGGGCGAGGTGGACCTTTCCACGGTCACGAACTTGGGCGAGGCGCTCCCGTCGGTGGGCATGAACTTGGGCGAGGTGGACCCATCCCTGGGCATGAACTTGGGCGAGACGCTCCCGTCGGTGGCCCCGTGCTGGCGCCAGACGCTCTCCTCCGAGGTGCCGGGACCACGCCGTCGGTGTGAGTCGTTCCGCCCCGTGGCCGCGTTCCCGGCCGTGGCCCCGTGGCCGTGACGCCGGCCACCTTGGGGCGACCGGTCGTGGTGGCCACCATCCGGCTGCCCCTCGATGGCCCCCTGCAGCTCCCAGACGCACAGCTGGGCCTGCAGCAGGCTGGCCCAGAAGACGTCGGCGGCGGGTGCCGCGGCGGGTGCCGCGGTGGGTGCCGCGGTGGGGGGGGGCACCCCTTCGGCGCCCGCCCCCGAGAAGACGATGGCGTCCTGCGCCGCCAGGACCGCGGTGGGGGTGACGGTGGCGGTGGTGGGGGGGGTGACGGTGGTGGTGGCGGGGGGGGTGATGGTGGTGGTGGTGGCGGGGGGGGTGCCCGCCGGCTCCATGGTGCCGTGCCCCCCCCCGGCTATGGCCGCCTGCCCGCCCTGCGGGGGCAACTGCCCGTCCTGGTGCTGGTCCTGCCGGCGGCGGCGGCGGTGGCCGGCCCCATGGCCGTGGGTCAGTCCTGTTGGGGGGGGAGGAAGGAGGAGAAGGGGGGGTGGGTTGGGGGGGGGGGGTCCCTGCACTGGTGGTGGCGGGGGGGGAGGGGGGGGGAGGGATGGAGGGGAGAAGGAAAGAGGGATGGAGGAAGAGGGAGGGAGGGAGGAAGAAGGGAGGGACGGAGGGAGGGAGGAAGGAGGAAGAGGGAGGGATGGAAGAAGGAAAGAAGGAGGGATGGAAGGAGGAAGGAAAGAGGGAGGGAGGAAGAGGGAGGGATGGAGGGAGGGAGGAGGGAGGAAGAGGGAGGGAGGGAGGAAGGAAAGAAGGAGGAAGAGGGAGGGATGGAGGAAGGAGGGAGGAAGAGGGAGGGATGGAGGGAGGGAGGAAAGAGGGAGGGAGGAAGGAGGGAGGAAGATGGAGGGAGGGAGGGAGGAAGGAGGGATGGAGGGAGGAAGGAGGGAGGAAGAGGGAGGGATGGAGGGAGGAAGAGGGAGGGATGGAGGGAGGAAGGAAAGAGGGAGGGAGGAAGGAGGGAGGAAGATGGAGGGAGGGAGGGAGGAAGGAGGGATGGAGGGAGGAAGGAGGGAGGAAGAGGGAGGGATGGAGGGAGGAAGGAGGAAGAGGGAGGGATGGAGGGAGGAAGATGGAGGGAGGGAGGGAGGGAGAAAGGAAAGAGGGAGGGAGAAAGGACGGAGGAAGAGGGAGGGAGGAAGAAGGGAGGAAGAGGGAGGGATGGAGGGAGGAAGGAGGAAGAGGGAGGGATGGAGGGAGGAAGAGGAAGGGAGGGATGGAGGGATGGAGGGCGGAGGGATGGAGGGAGGGAGGGAGGAAGGAGGGAGGAAGAGGAAGGAGGGAGGAAGAAGGGAGGGACGGAGGAGGGAGGGAGGGAGGGGGAGGAAGGAGGGAGGGATGGGAGGCGGGAGGAAGGGGGGAGGAAGGCCGGAGGGAAGAGGAGGAGGAAGGAGGGCGGGAGGAAGGAGGGAGACGGAGGGCGGGAGGGAGGCGCGAGAGAGGGAAGGAGGAAGGAGGAAGAGGGAGGAAGAGGAAGAGGAAGAGGCGGGGGGGTGAGGGGGGGCACCTGCGGGCAGGGCTGGGGGCCCAGCACCCGCTCCCCGGCCCCCGTCACCCCACGGCCCCCGCGTCACCCGCCGCCGGCTTCCGGCCCTGCTGGGGCAGGAAAGGGGGGGGATGGGAGCCGGGGGGGGGGGGGGGGGATGGGAGGGGGGGGGACACCCAACCGCCTGCTATGGGGCTGCACCCCACGCCGCGCCCCACAGCCTGCCCCACGCCTCCCGCCGCCGGGAGCGCGGCCCCATAGCGGCCACCGGAGAAGCCGCTCAAGTGGGGGGTGTGGGGGGGGCACAGCTCACCCACCCATGTGTCGTCCCCCCCCCCCCATCCTGAGTGTCGGGGGGGGGGGGGGCTGTGCACCCCACGGCCTGCCCCACACCGCGCCCCACATCCCGCTCCTGCGTAGGCCGCGCAGCGCAGCCCCATAGCGGCCACCGGAGAAGCCGCTCAAGTGGCGCCCGGGGGGGGGGGGGAAGGGGGGGGGGAAAGGGGGTGACGGAGTGGGGGCGGGGGGGGGGGGGGGGTGTCTGTGTGTGCACCCAAGGGTGGGCCCTGCAGCAGCAGCACCACCGGGGGGGGGGGTCCCCAAATTAAAGGGGGGGGGACACACACAGGACACATTTTGCCCCCCAGATGTGGGCGCTGCCTGTATTTGGGGGGGGGGGCACCCCAAAGTGGGTGCTGCCTGCGCAACTGGGGGGTTGGGGGGGGGGGCAGCTCGTTGGGGCCCCCCCGCAAAAGCCCGCACACCCCCCCCACCCCCCATCAGGGCAGGGGGCACCCCAGGGAGTGGGGGGGGGGGCACCCAAAGGGTTGGGGGGGAGGGGGGGGAGTTTGGGGGGGACCCCAAAGATTTTGGGCGGGGGGGTGTCCCCAAGGGTTTGGGGGGGTTTGGGTGGGGGGGGCCCTAAAGGGGTGCGGGTGGGGGGGTGGGGGGGGGCACCCAGAGATCTTTGGGGGGGTGGGTTCCAGGGGGTGTGGGATGGGGGCCCTGGGGGGCGCTGAGGGCTGTGGGGGGGGCCCGGGGGGGACCCCTCCCTCCCCCGGGGCCATGGGGACCCTCCCGCCCCCCCCCCCGGGGGTCGTGTGTGTGTCTCCCCCCCCCCCCCCTCCGCTCCCCTCCCCTTCCCTTACCGGCACTGCCGGCGCGCGCCGCGGGGCGGGTCTTCCGGAGGCCACGCCCCCTCCCTGGCCACGCCCTCCCCTCCCTCCGAGGCGATGGCCCCCTCCCCGCCAGAGGGGCGGGGCGTAGCCCGCGCGTGGCCACGCCCCCTCGGCCCCGGTCTTGGGCCCGATCCTGCCCCAACAGGGCCCGATCCTGCCCCACCGGGCCCGATTCTGCCCCACTGGGCCCAATCCTGCCCCACCATGGACCCGATCCTGCCCCACAGGGCCCGATTCTGCCCCACCGGGGCCGATCCTGCCCCCCAATGGACCTGATTCTGCCCCCCAGGGCCCGATTCTGCCCCCCCATGGAAGCGATCCTGCCCCACCATTGACCCAATCCTGCCCCAACAGGGCCCGATCCTGCCCCACTGGGCCCGATCCTGCCCCACCATGGACCCGATCCTGCCCCAACAGGGCCCGATTCTGCCCCACCGGGCCCGATCCTGCCCCCCAATGGATCCGATCCTGCCCCCCCATGGAAGCGATCCTGCCCCCCCATGGACCCGATCCTGCCCCACTGGGCCCGATCCTGCCCCACAGGGCCCAATCCTGCCCCCTCATGGACCAGATCCTGCCCCACAGGGCCTGATCCTGCCCCACCGTGGACCCGATCCTGCCCCACCATGGACCCGATCCTGCCCTCCAGGGCCCGATCCTGCCCCCCAATGGACCCGATCCCGCCCCACCGGGCCCGATTCTGCCCCCCCATGGACCCGATCCAGCCCCACCATGGACCGATGCTGCCTCATGGGGCCCGATCCAGCCCCACCATGGACCCAATCCTGCCCCACAGGGCCCGATGTTGCCCCCCATGGACCCAATCCTGCCCCACAGGGTCCGATCCTGCCCCACCGGGCCCAATCCTGCCCCCTCATGGACCAGATCCTGCCCCACAGGGCCTGGTCCTGCCCCACCGTGGACCCGAT
The DNA here is from genome assembly GCA_009819605.1 of Sterna hirundo. Classification (NCBI taxonomy): domain Eukaryota; kingdom Metazoa; phylum Chordata; class Aves; order Charadriiformes; family Laridae; genus Sterna; species Sterna hirundo. Next base: position 7,196 of record WNMW01000051.1, read on the forward strand.
CCTACCCTATGGACCCGATTCTGCCCCACAGGGCCCGATCCTGCCCCACAATTGACCCAATCCTGCCCCAACAGGGCCCGATCCTGCCCCACTGGGCCCGATCCTGCCCCACCATGGACCCAGTCCTGCCCCACAGGGCCCGATCCTGCCCCACCGGGCCCGATCCTGCCCCACCATGGACCCGATCCTGCCCCACAGGGCCCGATCCTGCCCCACGGGACCCAATCCTGCCCCACAGGGCCCGATCCTGCCCCCCAATGGACCCGATCCTGCCCCAACAGGGCCTGATCCTGCCCCACCGGGCCCGATCCTGCCCCCCCATGGACCCGATCCTGCCCCACGGACCCGATCCACGTGCTGATCCTACCTGCCCCCCCCCCCCCGCCCCGGCCCCCCCAAAAAACCCTCACGCCGCCGCCTGAGCCAAACCCCACCGCTTTATTCCCCGAACCCGACGGGTGGGGAGGACACCCCCCCACCCATAGGTGCCCCCCCCCCCCCCCCGGGTGCCGCGGTCACTTGCGGCGCAGGTAGAAGGCGGTGACGGCCGGGGGGGCGGCCACGGCCAACGCCGGCCCCGGGGCCGTGCTGAGGAAGAGGCCGGGGAAAGCGGCCGCCTCGAAGGTGTGCGTGGAGCCCCCGAAGGTCTTGTAGAAGGTGTAGGGGGTGGCCTCGGCCCCCCGCGAGAAGAGGTCCATCAGCCCCACCTCCTGTGGGGGGGGGGTGGGGGGGGGTAAGGGCGTCACCGCCGGGACGGTGGTGGCACCGTCCCAGGGAACCCCCGTCTCCAGGGGGGGAAGAGTCTCCCACCTTCGCTTGCCCACCTGGGGTTGACCCACGTTGGGATGCCCCACCTCCGGGTTGCCCCCCAACTTGGGTCGCCCACCTGGGGTTGCCCCACCTCTGGACGTCCACCACCCCAGGGTGCCCCCCAACTTGGGTTGACCCACCTTGGGTTGACCCACCTTGGGACGCCCCACCTCTGGGTTGCCCCCAACTTGGGTTGACCCACCTTGAGTTGACCAACTCTGGACGTCCACCACCCCAGGGTGCCCCCACCTTGAGTTGACCCCCCTTGGGATGCCCCACCTCTCGTGCCCCCCACCTTGGGTGACCCACCTCTGGACATCCACCACCTCTGGGTGCCCCCCCCACCTTGGGTTGACCCATCTCTGGATGCCCACCACCCCAGGGTGCCCCCACCTTGGGTTGCCCACCTTGGGTTGACCCACATTGGGATGCCCCACCTCTGGGTGCCCCCCACCTTGGGTTGCCAACCTTGGGTTGACCAACTCTGGACATCCACCACCCCAGGGTGCCCCCACCTTGGGTTGACCCACCTTGGGATGCCCTACCTCTTGTGCCCCCCACCTTGGGTTGACCCCCCTTGGGATGCCCCACCTCTGGGTGCCCCCCACCTTGGGTTGACCCACCTCTGGATGCACACCACCCCAGGGTGCCCCCACCTTGGGTTGCCCAACTTGGGTTGACCCACGTTGGGATGCCCCACCTCTAGGTGCCCCCCACTTTGGGTTGACCCCCCTTGGGATGCCCTACCTCTGGGTGCCCCCCACCTTGGGTTGACCCACCTCTGGACATCCACCACCCCAGGGTGCCCCCCACCTTCGCTTGCCCACCTGGGATTGACCCACGTTGGGATGTCCCATCTCTGGGTGCCCCCACCTTGGGTCACCCACCTTGGGTTGACCCCCCTTGGGATGCCCTACCTCTGGGTTGCCCCCACCTTGGGTTGACCCACGTTGGGATGCCCCACCTCTGGGTGCCCCCCACCTTGGGTTGACCAACTCTGGACATCCACCACCCCAGGGTGCCCCCACCTTGGGTTGACCCACCTTGAGTTGACCCACTTTGGGTTGCCCCACCCCAGGGTGCCCCCCACCCGGGTCACCCCGCACAGTGACACCCCCCCACCCCCCCCCCATGCTCACCTCCAGCTTCAACTGGGGCTCGGGGCCGGTGCCGCAGGAGAGGGCCCGGGTGCCCCCCTGGATGCCCAGGATGAGGGGACAACGGTGACGCTCCAGGTGCCGGTTGGGCACCACGCTGATGGGTTCTAGGAGGAGACGGGGGGGTGGGTGGGAGCGCCCGTGGTTGGGGGGGGGGTGTGGCACCACCCACCCCCTGCCCCACCCAGGGCACCCACCTTCCTGGGCGGCGTTGGCACCCTGCAGGCTGGTGGCCACCAGGTGCCCGTGGTGGAGGCAGAGCCCCCTCTGCTCCGTGTCCCGCAGCAGGTAGTGGTAGGGCTGCGGGGGGGGGCGCGCCCCCGCTGAGGAGATCGTCACCTCCTCCTGCTCCCTGTCCTCTGCCGGGGGGGGGGGGGGGACACGGGGAGGGGGCAGAGGGGCGGCGTGGGTGCGGGGGGACACGGGGACGTCACGGGGGCAGGGGGATGGGGGGAGGTGGGGAGGTGGGGATGGGGCACGGCGGGGGGGTCGTGGGGACACGGGGACGTCACAGGGACGTGGGGATGGGGCACATGGGGACACGGGGATGGGGCACGGGGACATCATGGGGACATGGGGACATCACAGGGACATGGGGATGGGGGACATGGGGACATGGAGATGGGGCACAGGGGCGTCATGGGGACGTGGGGACATCACAGGGACATGGGGATGGGGCACGGGGACATCATGGGGACGTGGGGACATCACAGGGACATGGGGATGGGGCACGGGGACATCATGGGGATGTGGGGACATCACAGGACATGGGGATGGGGCACGGGGACATCATGGGGACGTGGGGACATCACAGGGACATGGGGATGGGGCACGGGGACATCATGGGGATGTGGGGACATCACAGGACATGGGGATGGGGCACAGGGGGACATGGGGATGGGGCACGGGGACACCATGGGGACATGGGGACATCACAGGGACATGGGGATGGGGGACATGGGGACATGGAGATGGGGCACAGGGGCGTCATGGGGACATGGGGACATCACAGGGACATGGGGATGGGGCACGGGGACATCATGGGGACGTGGGGACATCACAGGGACATGGGGATGGGGCACGGGGACATCATGGGGACGTGGGGACATCACAGGACATGGGGATGGGGGACAGGGGCGTCATGGGGACATGGGGACATCACAGGGACATGGGGATGGGGGACATGGGGACATGGGGATGGGGCATGGGGACACCATGGGGACATGGGGACATCACAGGGACGTGGGGATGGGGGACAGGGGCATCATGGGGACGTGGGGATGGGGCATGGGGACATCATGGGGACACGGGGACATCACAGGGACATGGGGATGGGGGACATGGGGATGGGGCACGGGGACACCATGGGGACGTGGGGACATCACAGGGACATGGGGATGGGGGACATGGGGACATCATGGGGACATGGGGACATCACAGGGACATGGGCATGGGGCACAGGGGCATCATGGGGACGTGGGGACATCACGGGGACATGGGGATGGGGGACATGGGGACATGGGGATGGGGCACGGGGACGTCATGGGGACATGGGGACATCACAGGGACATGGGGATGGGGGACATGGGGACATGGGGATGGGGCACAGGGGCATCATGGGGACGTGGGGACATCACGGGGACATGGGGATGGGGGACATGGGGACATGGGGATGGGGCACGGGGACGTCATGGGGACATGGGGACGTCACAGGGACGTGGGGCCGGGGGACACAGGAGGGATGGGGACGTGGGGATGGGACACGGGGAGGGGGCACAGGGGTGTCACGGGCACGGGGGGGGGGGGTAGGGATAGATGTGGGGACACGGGGACAGGGACATGGGGGGGCACGTGGGGACAGACCCCCCCACCCCCCACCCCCCGGGCCGCTACCTTTCCCCAGGAAGTCCTCGAACAAGGCCACCATGTCGGGGTCGGTGACAGCCTCCGCCATGACGTCCCGCGGGCGCCTGCGGCACGGGGCCTGCTCCGGGTGGCCCTGGGGACCCCTGTCGGGGGGGGACGGGGGGGGGGACAGGGACAGACAAACACACACCCACACCGGAGAGGGGTGAGGGCGGGCGCCACGTTGGGTGACTCGGGGACAGCCCCCCGTCCCCACCCCGTCCCCGCTCACCTTGGGATAGCTCCGGATCCGTGGGACATGGCCGGGCCTGCGCGGGAGAGAGGGTGGCACGTGGGTGACACGCGGAGGGCGGGGGGGGGTGGGGGTGTCCCCCCCCCCCCCCCCCCAATGCACCTGGTCTCCCGGTTGCCACCAACGGGTTGTCAGTAGGCTCCAGAGTGAACGCCCTCCGAACGTCACCCCCGCCTTGTCCCCGTCCCGTCCCCCGCCATACCTGCGATTCCCTCGGCTGCCGAAATCCTGTCCCGTGTCCTCCGTGTGCGTGTCCCCCCCCCTGCCCCCCCCGCCCCGAGTGACGGTGGCTCTTATAGGGCTGGGTGGGGCGGGGGTGGGTAATGGCAGGGGCGGGAGCGGGGCTGGGCTGGGCGGCGGCGGGAGGACGCGGGTGACGGGGACACGCGGCGATGGCGAAACACCGCCCCGGTCCCTCCGGCCCCCGCGTGTTTCCCCCTCCCCCGGCGTCCCCACGGTCACCCCGTGGCGTGTCCCCTCTGCCCCCCCCACCCCCCCCGTGGTGCCCTGTCCCCGTGGTGTCCCTGGGCCTTGTCCCCAGGGTCCCACGTGTCCTGGCCTTGAGGTCCTGTGCGCCTTGTCCCCATGGTGCCCCTGTGCCCCACGGTGTCCCACGTGTCCTGTCCCCACGGTCCCATGTGCCTTGTCCCCATGGTGTCCGTGTGCCCCATCCCTGAGATCCCACGTGCCCCGTCCCCATGTTCCCATGTGTCCTGTCCCCACGGTGTCCCGTGTGCCCCATGGTGTCCCATGTGCCCTGTCCCCATAGACCCATGAGCCCCATCCCCATGGTGTCCATGTGCCCCACGGTGTCCCGTGTGCCCTGTCCTTGAGGTCCCATGTGCCCCGTCCCCATGGTGTCCCATGCGCCCTGTCCCCGTGGTCCCCACGATCCCACCTGCCCTGTGCCCCACAGACCCATAAGCCCTGTCCCCATGGTGGCCGTGTGCCCCATGGTGTCCCATGTGCCCTGTCTCCATGGTCCCATCCCCGTGGTCCCACATGTCATGTCCCCATGGTGTCCCATGTGCCCTGTCTCCATGGTCCCCATGGTCCCATGTGCCCCACAGACCCATAAGCCCCGTCCCCATGGTGCCCCTGTGCCCCACGGTGTCCCATGCGCCCTGTCCCCGTGGCCTCCACCGTGTCCGTGTGCCCCATCCCTGAGGTCCCACGGGCCCCGTCCCCATGTTCCCGTGTGTCCTGTCCCCACGGTGTCCCGTGTGCCCTGTCCTTGAGGTCCCATGTGCCCCGTCCCCACGGTGTCCGTGTGCCCCACGGTGTCCCGTGCGCCCCATCCCCGTAGACCCACGTGCCCTGTCCCCCACGGTGTCCCCCATGCCGTGCCAACGCCGTGCCGGCGCAGGCCGGGGCGTGCCCGGGCCGGGAAGCGTCCGCCACCCCCAAAATCCGGGAAGGAGCCGATGGCGGGAGGTGCCCCAGCTCCGGGGAGTCCCCCACGCCTGGCGTCACCCTCCTCGGGGACGTCCCGTCCCCGTCCCTTCACCGACCGGGTGGCGCAACACCGGCCACCCCGCCGCGGTGACGCAGGCGCCGGGGGCCGCCGCGGGGCGTGTCCCCCCCCCCCCCCGCCCCAGCCACTGTCACCCATGCCACGGGGACCGAGGTGTCCTCAGCATCTTTATTCCCAGGGGGTGGCACCGTCCCCAAGGGGGTGGCACCGTCCTGGGGGGATGTCACCGTCCGGGGGGTGTAGGGGGGGGGGGGGATGGCATCATTTTGGGGGATGTCACTGTCCTGGGGGGAGGATGGCACCATCCTAGGGGGGGATGGCACCGTCCTGGAGGGATGTCACCATCCCTGGGGGGGATGTCACTGTCCCCGGGGGGATGGCACTGCCTCCAGGGGGGATGTCACCGCCTCCAGGGGGGATGTCACCATCACTGGGGGGGATGGGACTGTCCCCAGGGGGGATGGCACCATCCTGGGGGGATGGCACCGTCCCCAGGGGGGATGTCACCATCCCAGGGGGGACGCCATTGTCATCCCCAGGGGGATGGCACCGTCCTGGGGGGGGGATGGCACCATCACTGGGGGGGATGGGACTGTCCCCAGGGGGATGGCACCATCCTGGGGGGGGGATGGCACCATCCCTGGGGGGGATGGCACCGTCCCCAGGGGGATGGCACCGTCCTGGGGGGGGGATGGCACCATCCCTGGGGGGGATGGCACCGTCCCCAGGGGGATGGCACCGTCCTGGGGGGGGGATGGCACCATCACTGGGGGGGATGGCACCGTCCCCAGGGGGGATGTCACCATCCCAGGGGGGACGCCATCGTCATCCCCAGGGGGATGTCACCATCCCTGGGGGGGGGGGATGGCATCATCCCTGGGGGGGGGGGGATGGCACCATCCCCGGGGTTGAGGGTGGGGAAGGGAACGGCACCATCCCGGGGACGAAGACATCCCCGTCGCCGGGGGGTGAAGACGTCCCCATGCCTAGTGAGGAGTAGTGGGGGGAGGGTGCAGGGGGTCCCCGGCAGTGGTTGGAGGTGGGGGGGGGGGAAGCTCAGCAGAGCTGGAAGTAGAAGTCGAGGAGGTGGGTGGCGTCGGGGCGGCGGGAGAGCCCCAGGGGCTGGTGCCCGCGGGAGGAGGTGCAGAGGAACCAGCCGGGGTTGGCGGCCGACTCGAAGCGCCAGAGCCCGGCCCGGTAGGAGCGGAAGAAGGTGAAGGCGGCCGAGGCCGCCCCGGCCTGAGGCAGCTCCCTGATGTCGGCGGCCTGCGGCGGGGGGCGGGGGGGTGGGGGGGCAAACCCCAGCCAGGGGGGACGTCACCGCCGGCCGGCGGGGAGACGGCTCCCCCTGCCTTTCCCCCCCAGCCCCATGGTGTCCCCGTCCCCACAATGCCCCATCCTTGGGACCCCTGTGGTGTCCCCAGCCCCATGGTGTCCCTGTCCCTGCAATGCCCCATCCCTGGGATCCCCATGGTGGCCCCATGGTGTCCCCAGCCCCATGGTGTCCCCGTCCCCACAGTGCCCCATCCTTGGGACCCCTGTGGTGTCCCCCGCCCCACGGTGTCCCCAGCCCCGCGGTGTCCCCGTCCCCGCAATGCCCCATCCCCATGATCCCCATGGTGGCCCCATGGTGGCCCCAGCCCCACAGTGTCCCCAGCCCCATGGTGTCCCCGTCCCCGCAATGCCCCATCCCCATGATCTCCATGGTGTCCCCAGCCCCATGGTGTCCCCAGCCCCACAGTGTCCCCATCCCCGCGATGCCCCATCCCTGGGATCCCTGTGGTGTCCCCAGCCCCATGGTGTCCCCATCCCTGCAATGCCCCATCCCTGGGATCCCCATGATGGCCCCATGGTGTCCCCAGCCCCATGGTGTCCCCAGCCCCGTGCTGTCCCCATCCCTGCAATGCCCCATCCCTGGGATCCCTGTGGTGTCCCCAGCCCCACGATGTCCCCGTCCCCGCAATGCCCCATCCCCATGATCTCCATGGTGTCCCCAGCCCCATGGTGTCCCCAGCCCCACGGTGTCCCCAGCCCTGCAATGCCCCATCCCTGGGATCCCCATGATGGCCCCATGGTGTCCCCAGCCCCACGGTGTCCCCATGGTGTCCCCGTCCCTTCAATGCCCCATCCCTGGGATCCCCATGGTGTCCTCAGCCCCGTGGTGTCCCCAGCCCTACGATCTCCATGGTGTCCCCAGCCCCTTGGTGTCCCCATCCCCATGGTGTCCCCATGGTGTCCCTGTCCCCACAGTGCCCCATCCCTGGGATCCCCTTGGTGTCCCCAGCCCCGTGGCATCCCCGTCCCCACACTGTCCCCCTCCCTATGGCATCCCCATCCCCACGGTGTCCCCATCCTTGTGGCATCCCCATGGCACCCCTGTCCCCACAGCGTCCCCATCCCTGTGGCATCCCCATCCCTTTGGTGTCCCCAGCCCCCTGGCACCCCTGTCCCCATGGTGTCCCCCTCCCCATGGCATCCCCATCCCCACGGTGTCCCCATCCTTGTGGCATCTCCACCCCTTTGGTGTCCCCAGCCCCGTGGCATCCCCGTCCCCGTGGTGTCCCCCTCCCCACGACATCCTTGTCCCCATCCCCATCGCATCCATTTCCCCACCTTGTCCCCAGCCCCGTGGCACCCCCATCCCCACAGTGTCCCCCTCCCCATGGCATCCTTGTCCCCATCCCTGTGGCATCCCCATCCCCACGGTGTCCCCATCCTTGTGGCATCCCCATCCCTTTGGTGTCCCCAGCCCCCTGGCACCCCTGTCCCCACGGTGTCCCCCTCCCTATGGCATCCCCGTCCCCGCGGTGTCCCCCTCCCCATGGCATCCTCGTCCCCATCCCCTTTCCCCGCCTTGTCCCCATCCATCCCCATCCCCATCCCCGCGGTACCGCCCCCCCCCAATCCCCGTGGCATCCCGCGTCCCCGCGCGCTGTGTGTCCCCACGCGGTGTCCCCGGGCGCGCGGGGTGTCCCCCGACCTGCAGCTGGAGGGTGGGCTGGCTGGCGGGGGGGCTGGCCAAGCAGCGGGTGCCGTTCTGGATGCCCAGGATGACGGGCAGCCGGGCGGGCTCGAAGGCGCGGTTGGGCACCCAAAACACCTTCTCTGTATGTACGGGTGTTTCGGCGGGGGGGAAGGTGACACAAGGCGGGGGGGGGGCCCACCAGGGTGACCCCCCCCTTCCCCTCCCCTCCCCGCCGCCGTGTCCCCGTCTCACCTTCCAGGGCGGTGTTGGCCCCTTGCAGGTGCCCGGCCACCAGCTGGTCGTTGCGCAGGTAAAGCGACTTCTGGTTGACGTCCCAAATTCTGCTGGGGGGGTTGCGGGGGGGGGACACACACATGGCGGTGACGGCGATGCCCACCCCGCACCCTGACCCCCACCCCCCCCCCCACCCCACCCCACTCTCTCCCCCTCCCTCTTCGTCCCCTGGGACGTCACCCAACGGGTGACGCGCGACTCACCGGTACTGGAAGACCTTGGTCTGCAGGGCGGGCGCGTGGCAGAGGGCGAAGCCTTCGGCCTCTGCGCGGAGGAGGAGGAGGAGGAGGGCGAGGATGAGCACGGGCTGGCAGGCCATGGTGGCACCCCTCCCTGCCCCCCCCCCCCCCCCGCTTTATACCTTTATACCAACCCCTCCCCGAAATTCCCGGCCCGCGGAGGCGGGGGGCTGCCGGTGGCGCAACCGGCCCCGCGGTTCCGCTTCCCCCTCCCGCCCCGCCGGGGCCATTCCCCTGGGGGTGTCCCGTCCCCCCCCCCCCCCACCCCCGTCACCCGCTCACCCATGGGACCCCCCCCCTCAACCCCGGCCAAGCCCCGGGAGCCGCGGCTGGGTGTGAAAGAAGGAAGGAAGGAGGTTGGCGGTGGTGTTGCCACACTGCTGGTGGGGTGTGAAAGGCTGGCCCCGCCCCACCGGAGGGCTCGGCACCGACTGGGGGTGGCAACCGAAGCCGGTCGCCCCGGGGGGGACAATGTGACACACCCGGGGGTCGCCGGGCCCCTCGGAGCTGGCTCAGGCGGGGCTCGAACTGTCAACCTTAGAGCTGGGGGGACGGCGCCCTCCCCGTTGCGCCACGGGGCGGCACGCCGCGCATGCGCATGTGCGTGTGGCAGCGGCGCAGGCGCAGTGGGGCGGGGGGGGCGAGGCGGGCGGACGCTAGGACCCAGCGGGAGCCCGGAGCTGCGGCGTGGGGAACGGCGAGTGGCCGCCGGCGGGCGGCGCATGCGCGGTACGTGAACGGGGGCCGGCGGCGCAGGCGCAGTGCGTGAATGGGGCTACGGCGGCGCATGCGCAGTACGTGAATGGGAGCAGCGGCGCATGCGCAGTGCCGCCCCCCCCCACTCCCGGCGGGCCGTTGACGGGGGGGGGGACGCGGGGGCCATGGCGGGCGGCCGGGAGGTGCGGGCGGCTTTGGGGGTCCTGGTGCTGTTGGCCTGGAGCGCCCACGGCCTCTACTTCCACATCGGCGAGACCGAGAAGCGCTGCTTCATCGAGGAGATCCCCGACGAGACCATGGTTATCGGTGCGGGGGTGGGGGGGGGGGGCCGCCGGGGGGCTGGCGGGGGTGTGGTGAGGAGGCCGCCGAGGACCGGGGGCGGGAGGGGCGGGGGGGTGGACGGTGAGGGGGGGGGGGAGTCGGGGAATGGGGAGGGGATTTTAGAAGCCACCGGCGACCGCGGGGGGGGGGGGTTGGTGAGGAGGGGGCCGGGGACCGGGGGGGGGGCGGTGAGGAGGGGACCGGGGACCGGGGGGGGGCGGTGAGGAGGGGACCGGGGACCGGGGGGGACCGGGGACCGGGCGGGGGGGGCGGTGAGGAGGGGACCGGGGACCGGGCGGGGGGGGGCGGTGAGGAGGGGACGGGGGACCGGGGGGGACCGGGGACCGGGGGGGGGCGGTGAGGAGGGGACCGGGGGGGACTGGGGACCGGGGGGGGGGGCGATGAGGAGGGGACCGGGGCGGGGGGGCGGTGAGGAGGGGACCAGGGACCGGGGGGGGGTGGTGAGGAGGGGACCGTGGGGGGGGGAATGGGAGGGACCACCAGGGTTTTGGAGGGGGGGGGGGGAGCGACCAGCCAGGGTTGCGGGAGGGGGGGCTGGGGGGCAATGGGGAAGGGAAGGGGTGGGAGAGACCCCCAAGAATATGGGGATGAGTGGGGGGGGTTACGGGACGGGGGGGCCCGGCTGGGGTGGGGGGTGCTGGGCCCCGCTCCGACCCGCTGCGCGACCCCCCCCCCAGGGAACTACCGGACACAGCTGTGGGACAAGCAGTCGGAGTCGTTCCTGCCCTCCACCCCCGGGCTGGGCATGCACGTGGAGGTGAAGGACCCCGACGGCAAGGTGAGGGGGGGGGGGGGGTCCCAGGGGGGGTTTGGGTACCCACCAACCCGGGGTTGGGGTCCCTGGGGTATGCGGGGTGCCCACCAGCCGGGGCAGGGGGGCCCTGGGGTGCATGGGGTACCCGTCAGCCTGGGTGGGGGTGTTGCTGGGGGGCACGGGGTACCCGCCAGCTGGGGTGGGGGGCCCTGGGGTGTCTCCCAGCCAGGGCGGGGGGTCCCTGGGTGCCCTCCAGCTGGCGTAGGGGGTCCCTGGGGTGCCCACTGTCCTGGGTGTGGGGTCCCTGGGGCACCCATCCAAAGGGGTCGGGGGTCTCTGGGTGCCCTCCAGCTGGGGCAGGGGGGCTCTGAGGTCCCTGGGGTGCCCACTGGCCTGGGTGTGGGGTCCCTAGGGGGCATGGGGTGTCCGCCAGCTGGGGTGGGGGGCCCTGGGGTGTCTCCCAGCCAGGGCAGGGGGTCTCTGGGTGCCCTCCAGCTGGGGTGGGGGGCCCTGGGGTGCCCACTGTCCTGGGTGTGGGGTCCCTGGGGCATATGGGGTGCCCTCCAAAGGGGTCAGGACGTGCCTGGGGTGCAGAGTGTCCCCCCCAACAAGGGCAGGGGGTCCCTGGGTGCCCTCCAGCTGGGGTGGGGGTCCCTGGGGTGCCCACTGTCTTGGGTGTGGGGTCCCTAGGGAGCATGGGGTACCCGCCAGCTGGGGTGGGGGGCCCTGGGGTGTCTCCCAGCCAGGGCAGGGGGTCCCTGGGTGCCCTCCAGCTGGGGTGGGGGTCCCTGGGGTGCCCACTGTCCTGGGTGTGGGGTCCATGGGGTGCCCTCCAAAGGGGTCAGGGGGTGCCTGGGGTGCAGAGTGTCCCCCCCAACAAGGGCAGGGGGTCCCTGGGGTGCCCACCAGCCTGGGTGTGGGGTCCCTAGGGGGCAGGGGGTGCCCGCCAGCTGGGGTGGGGGTCCCTGGGGTGCCCACTGTCTTGGGTGTGGGGTCCATGGGGTGCCCCCCAAAGGGGTCAGGGGGTCCCTGGGTGCCCTCCAGCTGGGGCGGGGGGTCCTTGAGGTGCACGGGGCACCCGCCAACCCGGGTGTTGGGGTGCACAGTGTGTGTGTCCCCCCCCCCAAGACAAGGGCGGGGGGGGGTCGGTGGGGAGGATGGGGGCCTGTCCCGCCGCTGCCTTTCCCCCGGGGCTGGGCGCTGTGTGACGGTGACGCTGTCGTGGGGGGGGGGTTCGGTGGGGGGGGGCACGCGCAGGTGGTGCTGTCGCGGCAGTACGGCTCCGAAGGGCGTTTCACCTTCACCTCCCACACGCCGGGCGAGCACCAGATCTGCCTCCACTCCAACTCCACCCGCATGGCCCTCTTCGCCGGCGGCAAACTGGTAACCGGGAAGCTCCGGAAGGGGGCTCGGGGAGGGGGGGGTCAGCCACGGCGGGGGCGTTCTGCTGACGTGTGTTATGTCCGTTTTTCCCCCCCCCCTATTTCTTTTTCGGCAGCGGGTGCACCTGGACATCCAGGTGGGCGAACACACCAACAACTACCCGGAAATCGCCGCCAAGGACAAGCTGACGGAGCTGCAGCTCCGCGCCCGCCAGCTCCTCGACCAGGTGGAGCAGATCCAGAAGGAGCAGAACTACCAACGGGTGAGGAAGGAGGAAGAGGAGGAAGGCTCCGGGAAGGGTATAAAACCCCCCCCTTTTTTTTTTTCCTGCACACTCTCCCATTTTTTTGCCCCCCCATCCCATCCCCGCAGTACCGGGAGGAGCGTTTCCGCATGACGAGCGAGAGCACCAACCAGCGGGTGCTGTGGTGGTCCATCGCCCAAACCATCATCCTCATCCTCACCGGCATCTGGCAGATGAGGCACCTCAAGAGCTTCTTCGAGGCCAAGAAACTGGTCTAACGCCCCCCCCTTCACCCCCCCCCGGGCTCCCTGTCCATGCCGTCATCCCCCCCCACCCCACACACACACACCCCCCCTGGGGTGTGGGGTGCGGTTTGGGCGGAAAAATAAAGGTTTTGGGGGTCCGAGAGGGCTCGCTGGTGCTTTTTTTTTTTTTTTTGTTTTTGGAGGGGGGGGGCGGCTCTGGCACCGCACCAAGCCGGGCAGGGGGGCCCTGGGGTGAATGGGGTGCCCCGCCAGCCTGGGTGGGTGTGGGTGGGGGGGGGGTCCCTGGGGAGCACAGGGTGCCCGCCAGCCGGGGCGGGGGGTCCCTGCCAGCTGGGGTGGGGGTCCCACGTGGGTTGCCCTCCCAAAAAGGGGTCAGGGGTTCCCTGGGGTGCCCCCCCAGCCTGGTTAAGGGGGGGGGGGGGTGTCCCTGGGGAGCGCTGGGTGCTTGCCAGTGAAGGCAGGGGTTCCCTGGGGTGCCCGCCAGCTGGGAGAGGGGGTCCCTGGGGTGCACGGGGCACCCACCAGCCTGGGTGGGGGGGTCTCTGGGGTGCACAGTGTCATGTCCCCTTCCCCCCCCACCCAGCCAAGAGGGGCAGGGAGTCCCTGGGGTGCCCACCAGCCTGGGTGGGGGGTCCCTAGGGGGCACGGGGTGCCCGTCAGCTGGGGTGGGGGTCCCTGGGGTGCCCACTCTCTTGGGTGGGGGGTCCTTGTGTCCGCCCCCCCCCCCCCCCCCCCCCCCAAAGGATCCGGGGCGCTGCGGGTGCTGTCGGTCCTCCAGCGCTAGGGGGCAGAGTGGCACCCCAGTCCTCCAAGGGAGGGGGAGTGGTGGTGTCGCTCTGGGCGCGCACCGGAAGTCTCTGTGGTGTGTGGGAGGTGGCGCGCAGGAGGGTGGCCAAGATGGCGGCGGCGGCGGCTGAGGGGAACGCGGCGGCGGGGTTCGAGCACATGGGGCTGGACCCGCGGCTCCTGCGGGTGCGCCCGGGGCCGGGGAGGGGGGGGATCAGGGTGGGCTGCGGGTTTCTGAGGAGGGGGGGTAAGCCCCGGGGGGGGCTCGCCGTGAGCGAGGGAGGGGGCTAGAGGGGCCCGGAGGCCGCGGTCCCTTGGGGCGGGGGGAAGGCCCTGAGGGGCCTGTGCTCTGAGGTCCCTCGGAGGGGAGGGGGGGCCGCGACACGGGGGTCCCTCTGGGGAGGCCCTGAGGGGCTGGGGGGCCGGGGTCCATCGATGGTGGCGGGGGAAGGGGGGGGGGGAAGAGACATGGGGGTCCTTTTGGGGAGGCCCTGAGGGGCTGGGACACCGGGATCCTTCGGTGGGGAGGGGGCCGGGCCATGGGGGTCCCTTTGGGGAGGGAGAGGAGGCTATCGGGGGCCGGGAAACAGGGGTCCCTTGAAGGGGGGAGGCCCTGAGGGGCCGGGGTCCATCGGTGGGGAGCGGGGCCGGGACATGGGGGTCCCTTTGGGGAGGCCCTGAGGGGCTGGGGGGCCGGAATGCATCGGTGGGGAAGGGGGCAGAGACATGGGGGTCCCTTTGGGAGGTGGGGGCGACCATGAGGGACCAGGGCATCGGGGTCTCTTGAGGGGGATCGGGACAGGGGGGTCCCTTTGGGGAAGCCCTGAGGGGCTGGGGGGGGTGGGGTCCATCGGTGGGGAGGGGGACCGAGACCTGGGGGTTCCTTTGTTGGGGGGGGGGCAGATCACAGAGGGCCGGGACTGCGGAGTCCCTCGGTGGGAAGAGGGCGGCCCTGGGGGGCTGGGGTCCCTCGGGGTGGGGGTGTTTCTCAAGGCTGGGTCCCCCTGCCACGGGGAGGGAGGGGGGTGGCTGTGGGGAGCTGGGGCGGGGGGGGGGCAGTGGGGAGCCCGGGGAGCCCCGAGGTGACAGGTCCCCGCAGGCGGTGGCGGAGCTGGGCTGGGCCACCCCCACCGCCATCCAGGCCCAGGCCATTCCCCTGGCGCTGGAGGGCCGCGACATCTTGGCCCGGGCCAGGACGGGCTCCGGGAAGACGGGGGCGTACGGGCTGCCCCTCCTGCAGCACCTCCTGCGCGCCAAGGAGGTGAGGGGGGTGTGGGGCGCCGGGGGGGGGGGGGACGGACCAGGTGGGGTGGGTGTTGTGGGGCACGCGGGGTGTCGAGCAGGGGTGGGTGGTGTGGGGCACAGATGGGCACCGTGGGGGTACCGTGGGGCACATGGGGCGTGCGGCGGGGTATGGGGCAGCGGAGGGGGTATGGGGGCACTGGGGGGGGATCAGGTGGGGTGGGCGCTGCGGGGCACGTGGGGTGTCAAGCAGGGGTGGGTGGTGTGGGGCACAGATGGGCACTGTGGGGCCGTGGGGGTACCGTGGGGCACATGGGGCATGCGGCGGGGTATGGGGCAGCGGGGGGGGTATGGGGGCACTGGGGGGGACCAGGTGGGGTGGGTGTTGTGGGGCACGTGGGGTGTCGAGCTGGGATGGGTGGTGTGGGTGTCGCTGTGGGGCAGGGGTGGGCGCTGCGGGGTATTGGGTAGACGGATGCTGTGGGGCATGGGGGGTGCTGGGGTAGGGGGGGACACTGTGGGGCAGGTGGGACATCGGGGCAGGGGTGGATGCTGTGGGGCAGGTGGGACATGGGGGCAGGGGGGGGACACTGTGGGGCATTGAGCAGGGCGATGCTGTGGGGCGGGTGGGATATCGGGGCTGGGGGGGTGCTGTGGGGCAGGTGGGACATGGGGGCAGGGGGATATGCTGTGGGGCAGGTGGGGGGGCACGTGGGGTATTGGGGCAGGGGCGGGTGCTGTGGGGCAGGTGGGGTATCGGGGTGGGGGGGATGCTGTGGGGCAGGTGGGACATTGGAGCCGGGGGGATGCTGTGGGGCAGGTGGGGTATCGGGGGCAGGGGTGGGCTCCGTGGGCTCCGTGGGCTCCGTGGGGCGCCGGGGCCTCTCTCCCACCCCCCACCCCCCCGGCGCAGCGCTGACGGCGGTGCCCTGGGGGGGTGGGGTGGTGTGTGTGGGGTGCGTGTGGGGCGCAGGCGGCGCAGGCGGCACAGGCGGTGCGGGCGCTGGTGCTGGTGCCCTCCAAGGAGCTGGGGCAGCAGGTGGCCCATAGCCTGCGGCAACTGGCCACCTTCTGCGCCCGGGCCCTGCGCGTGGCCGACCTCTGCGCCCAGGCCGACCTCGCCGCCCAGCGGTAAGCGCCCCCCCCGCCCTCCCCCAAATTCCGCCCCACCACCCAACCTCTCCCAGCCCCACGGCGGGCGTTGTGGGGAGAGGGGGTGTGTGTGACCCCCGGCGTGCCCGGCAGGCCGGTGCTGATGGAGAAGCCGGACGTGGTGGTGGCCACGCCGGGGCGGGTGCTGGCCCACCTGGGCGCCCGCAACCTCAGCCTGCGCCACTCCCTGGAGCTGCTGGTGCTGGACGAGGCCGACCTGCTGCTCTCCTTCGGCTGCGGGGAGGACATCAAGGCCCTGCTGTGGTGAGGGGGCGCCCCACGGCAAAGGGGGGGGGCGGGATAGGGACGGGGAGCTGGGGGTTGGGAGATGTGGGGGGGGGGGGGGCGCAGGCAAAGGGGTTGGGGGTGCTGCCGGGGGGAGCTGGGGGGGCACGGCTGGGGCTGGAGGACGTGGGGGGGCACGGCCGAGGGGTTGGGGGGCAGTGGCGGGGTGTGGGGCACAGCTGGGGTGGAGCACTTGGGGGGCACAGCTGGGGCTGGAGGACGTGGGGGGCACGGCTGGGGCTAGAGGACGTGGGGGGCACAGCTGGGGTGGAGGATGTGGGGGGCACGGCTGAGGGGTTGGGGGACATTAAAGGTTTTGGGGGGCACAGCCAAGGGTTTGGGGACAGTGGCGGGGTGTGGGGCACAGCTGGGGTGGAGCACTTGGGGGGCACAGCTGAGGTGGGGGATGTGGGGGGCACAGCTGGGGTGGAGGATGTCGGGGGCACGGCTGAGGGGTTGGGGGGCAGTGGCGGGGTGTGGGGCACAGCTGGGGTGGAGCACTTGGGGGGCACAGCTGGGGTGGGGGATGTGGGGGGCACGGCTGGGGCTGGAGGATGTGGGGGGCACAGCTGGGGTGGAGGATGTGGGGGGCACAGCTGGGGTGGAGGATGTGGGGGGCACGGCCGAGGCGTTGGGGGGCAGTGGCGGGGTGTGGGGCACAGCTGGGGTGGAGCACTTGGGGGGCACAGCTGGGGTGGAGGATGTGGGGGGCACAGCCGAGGGGTTGGGGGGCAGTGGCGGGATGTGGGGCACAGCTGGGGTGGGGCACTTGGGGGGCACAGCTGGGGTGGAGGATGTGGGGGGCACAGCTGGGGCTGGAGGACGTGGGGGCACAG
>WNMW01000052.1:0-23777 GCA_009819605.1 Sterna hirundo
CTCAAAAACCAACGAAAACCAATCAAAAACAATCAAAGCCAGTTAAAAAGACAATAACAAACTAAGAAAAAGCAGGAGCCCTTGCCATCGCACAACTTCCTCCAAAGCATCCCCGCCAAACTCCTCATCAGACACCTCTACCAGGATGGGATGCCAGCATCTACCAATGCAGAAGAGGTGGCACCACTTCCCGAGGGTTGGTGGTGGGGGGGATCAAGCCTCCTGACCACCCACTCTTCAAGTATTTACAAGCATTGAAAAGATCCCCCCTCAGTCGTCTTTTTTCCACGCTAAAAACACCCAAATCCCTCAGCCTTTCTTCCTAAGAGAGATGGTCCAGTCTCCTCATCAACTTTGCAGCCCTTTGCTGTACCCTCTCCAGCAGTTCCCTGCCCTTCTTCAACCGGGGAGCCCAGAACTGGACACACTACTCCACATGCCGCCTCACCAGGGCAGAGTAGAGCGGGAGGATGACCTCCCTCCAGCTGCTTGCCACACTCTTCTGGATGCACCCCAGCATGCCATTGGCCTTCCTCGACACAAGGGCACATTGCTGCCTCATGCTCATCCTGGTGTCCACCAGGACTCCCACGTCTCTTTCCACACAGCTGCTCTCCCAGCAGCTCAGCCCCTAACCTCTACTGCTACCTGGGGTTATTCCTCCCCAGGGGCAGCACCCTACACTTGCCCTTCTTGAATTTCAGAACGTTTCTCTCCGCCCAGCTCTCCAGCCTGTCCAGCTCTCGCTGGATGGCGGCACAGCCTTCTGCTCTGTCAGACACCCCTCCCGCTTTTGGATCATCAGCAAACTTGCTGAGGCTGCACTCTAGCCCTTCCCCCAGGTCACTGAGGAAAAGATTGAACACCACTGGGCCCATGACTGACCCCTGGGGAACACCCCTTCTCACTCACCTCCAACTAGACTCTGTGCCCCTCATCGCGACCCTCCCAGCTCTAGCTTTCAACCAGTTTTCAATCCACCCCACTGTCCATTCATCTAACCCACACTTCCTAAGTTTCCTTAGGAGGATGCCGTGGGAAAGGGACCTGCAATCTGAATCTCATCCTTTGCGAGCTGCTCACGAACCCGGTGTGCAACCCTGCATGGTAAGCTCTCCCTCCAAACAACTCGGACAGAGAAGGGGACGGCCCCAAACACCCCTTGTCTTTATGGATGCCAAGATACAGGCAGCAGAGCACAGCTGGGAGCAGCTGCTCACAGCACTGACAAGGCAGACCATCCCAGAAGCAAGTGAGCAGCGCTCCATGAAAACATTGCCAGGCTTTCGGCCGCGCAAGAACTAGCACTGCGCTCTTGTCACAGATTGCTTACTTAGCTTACAGCAGCCCGCCCCTGCAACATCAAAGGTCTCGGGGCAAGAGCCAGACCCCAGAGATGCCACACAAATCACCATCTCCACCCCTGGACCCAAGCAGCTACAGGGCAAGGACCAACAGCAGGAATTCCTGATGACCATCACTCTGGCCATCCACCACCAGCCACCCCACGGAAAGGGCCAGCTGGCCACCTCACCCATAGGCATACAAACTAGGCAGACCCCTTGCAGGTGCATTTTCAGGCAGAGCACACAGAGACCACACAGCTCTCAAGCTAAAACACCACTCTGCAATCAAGAAAGAGCGCAAAAAGCTCCCACAACTGGAGAGTTTCATTTCACAGCCTGAAAAACCATACAGGCTTTAGGGACAAAGACAAGGAGACGCTAGAATCCACAGCAGGAGTGGTGCTTAGGCATTCCCCCCGCACCCTTTGGGCCAGGGACGTTGCTCTTGCGCAGGCAGAGAAACCACCTCCCCTCCCCGAAAGCGGACTCACCCCACACACAGACACCTCTCCCAGACCTCCTTTCCAAGAAGGCTACCACTCACGCACCCGCACAATTAGCCAGAGATGTCTCAGCACCTTACCAGCACAGTCTGCTTTCACTCAGAAGGACAGGTCGGGTTAGAAGCAACTAAGCGCAGAATTCAAGTCGGTCTCCAGGAAAACGCGCCATCCATGGGCTTGCGGGCTGTCTGCTGAGGTCTTCTGATGAGACCTGCCTCTTTTGTGGCTTGCAAAGGTGCCGGTGCCCTCCGACGAACGACAAACTCCCACAAGGCTGAAAACCAAGACACAAGGACAAAACAGTTCACTTCATTGCCACAAGGTACACACTGCCCTGGCCAAAAGGCACTACACAAAAGGGCAACTGCATTTCCGTGGCCAGCCTGGACCCAGCCACCACACTGCTCCTCTTGCTCTGGTTTCCTTCTAGATGACTTTCAAAAAAACGCTCCTCTCTATTCCACTCCTAATGGACAACCTTTCAAGAGAGAAGAACAGGAAAGCCACAGCAGCATTTTCTTACGGCACAAGAGCACAGGAACTCCTCTGCAACAACTGTCCCAAGAAACAGAAGCAGCTGCAATTCTAAACTTCATCCTCGGAGACAAAATCTGCTCTCCTGGGTTTGTGAGCACGAGTAGCAAGAAAGACATGCAGAGCAACAATCACTGCAAGCCTCTCGCTTTCTCCATGGACAAACTCAATCCCTAGGCGCAGCCAGAAACGTTCAGCCTATTCGGATCACGGGCCTGGCCTCAAAAAGGAAACCTTTCTCCTCCAGACGCACACAAACTGAGCAAACAGCGCTATCGGTAATGGTGCTGAGAGGGAGAGAGATTAGGACAGGGAGTTCCAAAGGGAGCACGGGGCAGCTTAACCTGCACAGGGACTGCCACTTCCCAGGACACAAAGACCTCTGAAAAGCAGCATTTACCTGGCACTTTCACCTTTAAAACGCTACAGGCACATGAACACGTGCCTCCAGGAAGAGATTTCAACCAAACATACATTTCCTCCTCACATTTTTTTCCAGCGTGTTTAACGTTTGCATGATGTTAAGGATTGCAAAACAAGTTTTCCATAAAGCAGAGGAATCAAGAAACAAGTACTTCCTCCCACACCAATCACAAGCTTGGCGCCATCATGATTTCCTGAAATTGTGACCCAATGACACACGTACAAATCAGAAAAAATCTTCCTGGTTTCACAAGGGCAAGGAAGGAGAATAGCCGTCGTGTTCAAGGGATTCAAGGGGAATAGGGATCCACTGATTATTACATGTCAATTATCCACCTAGTTTCACTTGGATTTCAATGAAAAAGTAAAATGGGATGGAAGCTGGCTTGCTTTCTAACATCTAGAGGGATGGACGGAATGGAGCCTAGGCAGACAGGCAGTTGGGGCAGAGCAGCCTGCTCAGGGAATCCTCCCACTTTCACTTGGGCACAGCAAGGCTCTTGGAAAAACACACAGACACCTGCCCCTCTGAGAAGCCTCACTTTGCCCTGAGACACTGCACACAAACAAGAAACTGCACTCTTCAAACTGCTCCAACAACCAGTCCCAAAACTCCTCGTCTCTCCTCACATACAATCAGAGAATCATTTCGGTTGGAAAAGACCCTTGGGATCATCGAGTCCAACCAGCAACTCCACTCTACAAAGTTCTCCCTTACACCATATCCCTTAACACCACATCTAAACGACTCTTAAACACATTCAGGGATGGCGACTCCACCGCCTCCCTGGGCAGCCTATTCCAGTCTCTAACCACTCTTGCTGTGAAGAATTTTTTCCTAATGTCCAGCCTAAACCTACCCTGCTGCAGCTTGAACCCATTCCCTGGGTTCCTTCCCTGCCCCACCAATTGGACTTTTTCTCTTGCAGAGGCAACAAGAACCCTTACAGGCGCTTTGACGCAGACGCAGAAATGGCAAAAGCTGACAGAAAAGTGCAAAACACCTGCTAAGGCAACCAAGAAAGCGTGGAAACAAAGCCAAGGCTCCCCAAGGGTTATGTTCTGGGCTCATCCCAAGCAAGCGCAGCTGCCAAGTGGGAAACCTGCCATCCTCAGGCCCAGGATTGCCTGACGCAAGGCTCCAAAACCAAAGGGCGCAGGCAACTCCTACCGAAACCCAGCCAAAGGGTTGAGAGCGGCTGCCTATCAAAGGCAACTTTCTGGGCCAGAAGAAAATACAGGAGGCAGAATGCAACACAAACCCCAACAAGAGCTGCAGGGCATCTCCACAGTTTAAAGGCATCTCTTGACAGAAGGCGGCTGTCAACAGCTGTCTGTTCCCTCTCCTTCCTGCCAAGAGGAGGAAAGGAAAGAGAGGAAGGAAGGAAGGAAGGAAGGAGGAGGGAGAGAAGGAAGGGAAGAAGAGGAAGGAAATCAGGCTCACCCATTGCAAAGCTAGAGCCACCCACGCTGAAGGGAGCACCGTAAGAGACGGACTGCAAATTCCCTGACGAGGGGCAGAAGGCCCTCCAAGCCTTCAATGGAAGGCCTCCAACACTCCCAAGGAAAGAAAGAATGCAGGCCTGGCCTTCAAAGAACCGAGAAGGCTAACCCTTCTGGCCCCTGAAAGTGTGGGAGACCTGCCTTGTGAAGACAGGATGGTTCTGCCACTCGTGTGGTGAGCTTGCTCGTTCTCAGTTCTCAAGGCCATTGTGCCCCATGAGTGACCTTTGCTTCATTAGCCGCCAAATGCATAGGAAAGCGCACACCCCCGCAGATGCTAATGAAGATTAGAGAGATCATGCTCAACACGTAGGACTATGGCACTCCTCTCTCCACCCAAATCATGCTCCGCGTCCCCTGGGAGAAGGGAGAAACCTGACACAAGGCTGTCCTTGGCAAGGGGGGCGGACCATGCTAATGCAGCAGACACCAAAGGGGAAAAGAAGTGCCCCTAGCGGGGAACAAAGAAGAAACAAAAGAAGAAGATACTGCCTGGCAAGGTCCTTCCCAAGAAAGAAGAAGATTAGGCCTGGCAAGATTCCCTGAAAAAGACACTGCAACCAGCACTGGTGATCTCTTCATCTCTGGCTTTTGCTCTGGCTTTGCCTTTCTCTATCCCCCACTTTCTCTTTGCTCTTAGAGTTCTTCAGTAACCACCTTAAGGACCACCTGAAGTACCGCTTGCCAGAAGTTCTCCTATACCTGCTGGTCAGGAACACAATGCAGACCTCACCATTTGCCACCATTTGTCATATACCTAACCAATTCTCGTGGACTTGTTAAGACCTATACTAATCATTTGGGGCAGCTAATAAATGGTTCTAGATGGACCTTGAGATTTACCTCACCTTAGTCCGCCCCGTTGGGAATTTACAAACCTGAGGTCACTTTTCAGGCTCATCAAGATTTGACTCATTGGGAAGGAAGGGGAAGGGGAGGAAAGGGGAAGGGGAGGGGCTCGATGCAGAAGAGGTGGCACCTCTTCCCGAGGGCCGGTGGCGAGGGGAATGGGAAAGAAGGGCCCATGCAACCCTGGACTATCAACAAAAGAAGTGTTTATTGGTGGGAGAAGTTGCAGGTGACCCTGCAGGACGTCCATAGAGTTTTTCTTCTCCCAGCTAAGTTTGGGTGCAGAGGCTCGGCTGCCTGCAGGGAGCTGGCCCGGTGGCTCCTGCGAGGCCGGTGGTGCCATCTCATGGAAGGAGCCAGGGTGTGCTGGTGTCGTGCCACATCATCCCTGTGCAGGTGCATCCACTTCCAGGGGCTCCTCCATGTCTCGAGGTTAGTCCACCTCCATGGGTTCTTCTTGATCTTCGGGTCGAGCCACTGCCACGGGCACCACGCTGCTCCCAGCTTGTAGGTAGTTAGGGTCTGCGGCCAGAAGATGTCGCGCTGTACGGAAAGATAGGGCCCCCTCCCCCGATGGCGCTTAGTTGATGACGTAAGCAGATGGAAGTGACGTTGTAACTCAAGCTATATAAGGCTGTGTCGCACAATAATAAACGCCATTTGCCGTCCACCACGTTGGTGTCTGCGGGCTGATGGGCCGAGCGACCTGGGGTTGGTCGCGGTGCCGTTCCTGAACCAGGTCGCCACGCCAGTAAAAGGCAACAAGTGGTGCCGAAACCCGGGAATCGTTTGGATTCGGGTGAACGGCGGCCGGAGCGGCTGGACCAGCCCGGCAGGGGAGGTCGAGGGAGGACGGTCCCGGACCAGGACCAACAAGGAGGATGGAAGCCCTTGTGAAGGTCGTATCCCAAATACATAAGCAGTGGGGGATTGATTGTAAGCCCAAAGATTTTACCCTTGCAGTTGCGAGGCTTTTACAAATCCGGGTCATTGACCAGCCGGTGGATATTCTCCACCCAGAGGTGTGGGACAAATGCACTAAAGTGTTAGCCGAGGAGACGATGTCTTCGGGTTGTGGGAAAAATCTTAAGTCATGGGGAAAAGTCGTACAGGCTCTGCACAAGGCCATACGAGAGCAGGAGACCTGGAGGGCGGCAAGGGACTGTTTGCTGGTTACCCTGAGATTGGGAGTTGGGGCAGCCACACAGACTCTACGCCCCCCGGACGATGGCAATCCTGCTGAGCCTACGGACTCGCGGGAGGGCGATACGTCCCCACAATCCCCGAACCCCATCCCGCTCGCGGAGGGACAAAATCAAACAAAATCTTTCTGGGGCGAACTAGCCGAAGAGGCCAGGGGTGCCGCGGGGAAATCAGAGTCTGGGAACATCTGGGCGAGACCACCGCCCTGTGCGCCCCGAGATGGCGCCGGACACAAAGAGGAGGGGCGGGGCGTAGATGCCCCCGGCGGGAACAGGGAGGAGAACGAGAAAGGGAAAAGTGGCGAGGGCGACCGGGGGGAGGAGGAGAGCGTGAGCGAGGAGCGGAAAGCCAGTCAGAGTGACCATCTGCAAAAATGCCCTTATAAGGCAAATACCCCGCTGGGTAGAAGGCGGAGCGAGCTGAGAGGGAGGGAACTGCCCGCCCGCAAGGGAAGTGGGCGGGGCCAGAGCCCAACAAAAAGGCACGGGAAACCGGAAGTGACCAGTCAGTCGAGCTCCGACTCCGGGTCAGACACTACCTGGAACGAGTGGCGCGCGGTTGATTCAAGTTCAGAGGAGGAGGAAATACGGGTAGACGGAGTCAAAAGCCACAATATCCCTATTTGCAATGAAGAGGAACCGCGAGGGGGAAAGATTCCCCTCACAGATTGGAGGAAAATAAAGATCACGTGTGCCGATTGGGCCCCATCTGCCACGCTAGCGTTCCCAGTCCGGGTGACGGACAGGGGACAAAGGGTCCACTCGCCAATAAATCCTAAGGATATACAAGCGATTGTTAAAGCAATCGCAGACAAAGGGCTTAATTCTGCCATGGTGTCCACCCTCATAGACGGAATTTTCGGGGGAGACGACATGCTCCCGTTCGATATAAAACAAACTTGTAGATTGATCTTTGACGGGGCAGGGATGATTGTTTTCAAACAAGAATGGGAGGACAACTGTACAAAGCAACTAGCCCGAGTAACCGGAGCGGACCATCCGCTACACGGCTCCAGCTTGCAGCGGCTAATGGGTACAGATCCAACAATGATTACCCCCCATGCGCAAGCCCAAGGCTTGCGGGCCCATGAAGTTATGACAACCACTCGTGCGGCCAGGGAAGCTATTCGTGCAGCCTGTAGGATTGTCGCCAAGCCATCGCCATGGTCCACAATAAAGCAAAATGAAAGTGAGAGCTTTACGCAGTTTGTAGATCGCCTCCAGGCAGTGGTCGACTCCCCGACCCTGCCCGTGGAAGCAAAAGGCCAGGTCGTTGCAGACTGCTTACATCAGCAGTGCAATTCGAAAACCAAAGAAATCTTACGATCTCTGCCAGCGGGGTCAACTATCACAGACATGATTAAGCATGTCGTGAATGAAGAGCATTTAGCCCTGATTCAAGTGGCTGTTCGCACCGCAATAGCTGAAGTGATGGCATGTTTTAAATGTGGCCAAGCGGGCCACGTTGTGGCAAACTGCCCTCAGTTGGGGGACCCACCAACAGCGCCCCCCCCGCGCCAGAATCGATCTAGAGGACCGTGTTGGTCTTGTGGAAAGAAAGGACATTTTACTAGGGAATGCAGGACTAGATTTCAGGGAAACGAGAGGGGGAGAGGGCACCTGGGCCGCGCACAGCCTTCTCCCACACAGCTCCCGTGGCCCAGCCATATCAACCCCAGGTGGGGCGAGGTGCTTTCGAACCCGTTGCCCCCTCGAGAAGCGACCAGCTTTATGGCCCAACCGACAGTCCAACTGAGTCAGCCCTTATCTCAGGAACAACAAGGACCACCCCTTGGGAGCAAGACCTTAGGGTGGCCCTGGCAATAAAGTGTGACGACCCACCAGTGGTGTGTGGGATCTGTTCTCTCTATAATATCCCCAATGGCACCACCATTAAGATCCCCTTTTTGATCAATATTGGAGCAGATGTTACAGTTCTTCCTAAGTCGCACTGGCTCCCATGTTGGAAATGGGAAGACGCCCCCATGGTGGGTGGAGTTGGGGGATTGACCCGAGCTCGAAAGAGCGCCCAATTAATAGCAATTACGCTTCACACCGAAATGAGACCAGAGAAAACCATCAACTTTTTCCCGCACATCATGTCAGGAGTCCCACCACTATTGGAAAGGGACGCTCTAGCCCTATTAAAAGCCAGGGTTACAAATTTACCTTAAGGGCCGCTGCCGCACACCCGCTTCCACCAATTAGACTGACGTGGAAATCGTCCGATCCAGTGTGGGTCGAGCAGTGGCCCCTGTCGAAGCCTCGAATGGATGCTCTTCTTGAGCTAGTCGACCGCGAGTTACAACGAGGTCATATAGAGCCTTCTACTAGCCCATGGAACACCCCAGTTTTTGTAATACCCAAACGGACGGGTGAGGGTTTTCGCCTCCTCCATGACCTACGTGAAGTAAACAAAAGGATCCAACCAATGGGTCCTGTCCAAACTGTGTTGCCTATGAACTCTATGATTCCGGAAGGTCAGCCTTGCGCTGTCCTCGATATTAAAGACTGTTTCTTTTCGATACCTCTGCATGAGGAGGATAAGGAACGGTTTGCCTTTTCCGTCGTGTTTCCAAATAGCCAACGCCCCAACTTACGCTTCCAGTGGAAAGTGCTGCCCCAAGGAATGATTAACTCACCCACTATCTGCCCAATTACAGTAGATCGGGCGTTGGCACCGGTTCGACGCAGTGACCTGACTGCGACTATCATTCAATATATGGATGATATTTTGATCGCTGCGCCGTCAGGGAGTCAAGTGGACCAGCTAGTGTTAACGGTCTCAGAAACTAAAAACAAACGGGTTTGAAATCGCGAGCGCAAAAATTAAAAAAGGACCATGTGTTAGCTTTTTGGGAGTGGGGATCACAAGCTCCCACGTAACCCCCTCCAAATGAAAATCCGTCGGAACATCAAAACACTCCATGATATGCAACAGCTAGTAGGGTCCTTGCAGTGGCTCCGCAATATCGTCCTGATCCCTCCAGAAACGATGGCCCCCCTACACGATCTTCTAAAAGGAAAACATCCGTGGGAACAAAAAACTCTAACGACAGAAGCAATGGCTTCTCTTGACTATCGAGCATCAGATATCATCAAGCTCACTCGCCAGATGGAACCCAACTGTACCACTCGATCTGTACATGCATTTCACGGAAGGGGGAGGAGTAGGGGCACTTGCCCAGGGCCCCCCTGAAAAAGCTCAACCAATACAATGGATAGTCCTGGGAAAACCGTCACGTGCATTCTCCCCAGGAGTCGAGTGCCTTGGTAACCTCATCATGAAAGGCAGAAAACTCACCCTAAGACATCTAGGCATTGAACCTGCCAGAATATACCTACCCTTCCGCAAACTGCTCCCAACGCAATCAGTGGCAATGTCAGAGTATCTAGCTATAGCCCTCGTTGGATTTGGTGGAGAAGTCCGGTATGCCACAAAGCCCCCTTGGACTCAAATGCTGGCAATCGTCGACATCGACCTTCCACAGAAGATCATGGACCGGCCCCAGTCGGGACCAACGGTCTTCACAGACGCATCCTCAGCAACCTCAACTGCGGCAGCAGTGTGGCAATCGGGAGGAGAATAGCACTGCATTAAAATGACCGATTGTGCGCTTTCAGTCCAACAGCTGGAAGCGGCGGCCGTAGTACTAGCGTGCGGACTGTTTCCAATGGAACATCTCAATATAGTAACTGATTCAATGTTTGTGGCCAAGCTTTGCTTAGCCATGTCAGGGCCCGGCATGTCAACATCTACAGTAGCTCTAATGCTAGAAGAAGCACTTTTTTCCCGAAAAGGTACCATATCGGTCATCCACGTCAACAGCCACGACCCAGTTAAAGGGTTTTTCCAAACTGGTAACGACAAAGCAGACGCCGCTGCTAAAGGATTATGGACACTAAGAGATGCCCACCAACTACACGAATCCCTCCACATTGGAGCTAAAGCGCTAGCAAAGAGATGTGGGATTTCAGCCACTGACGCGAAACACATAGTAGCTACGTGTCCCCACTGCCAAAAAGTACCGCTGTGGTCCAGTGGAGTTAACCCCAGAGGTCTCAAAGCCTCCGAGGTGTGGCAGACGGATTTTACGCTCTGTCAGTTGCTGAAACCTCGAGCGTGGCTAGCGGTAACCGTAGACACATATAGCGGGGTGATCGTAGCTACACAACACCTGAAGACAGACTCCAAAGCAACTATCCAACATTGGCTGACAGCTATGGCGTGGCTCAGCGTCCCTAATCAAATCAAAACAGACAATGGTCCGAATTTTATATCTAAATCAGTCAAAGCATTCGCTCTGAAATGGGGTATTACTCTAATACACAGCATCCCGTATAATAGCACAGGACAAGCCATAGTCGAGCGAGCAAACCAAACTCTGTAATCTAAATTGGAGGTACTAGCAGAAACAGAAGGTTTTACCAACACTGTTCCCTCAGGAGACCAGGCGCGCTTGCTAGCGACTGCTTTATTAGCATTAAATCAGTTCCCCAGGGGAGAGGAGACAAATAGTCCCGCCCAAAAACATTGGGCCACTTGAGCGCTAGAAGAAGGCCCATCGGTCATAGTTAGGAATGAGCTGGGAGACTGGGAACAAGGGTGGAAGTTAGTCCTGACAGGGCGAAGGTATGCTGCGGTCAGAAAAGATGGTAGAATTAAATGGTGTCCGCTTAAGTCTATTAAACCAGACCTTCAGAATAAAACTAACAAAACTAATGAAAACTGTGAGTTTCTGTTTACAGGACCAGATCATCGGACACCCCCGTAACCCCTATACCCCAGTGGCAAAAGAAGTTAACAAGCCAGCAGGCGCCCTCTCTAAGCCTGGGAGCCCCGCGCTAGCAGAAACCAAGCGACAACTGCGATGCCTTTGTGTGATCTTGATTTTAGAGCTTGTCACCACAGGACAGGTACAATCAGGTCACCTTCATCACCAGCCATTTAAATGGTCCCTCCTTCGACTAGAGGACCACCAGGTTATCGCAACTCAAATAACATCAGGCGCGCCAAGTTTTAATGCCTCTCTGTGTCAGCTTGTCCCGAGAGACCGATGTTGGGACTACCTAGGATTTTATATGTGTCCTAGCTCGAACCCTGGGAAGGAGTATTGTAACTACCCTAACCAATACTATTGTAACCAGTGGGGATGTGAGACCATAGCCCCTGCTTGGATACCGGGTAGTGGTAGAGACAGATACCTAAAAGTCCGGTGGGGTCCATATGGGTGCACTCCACCGCAAGCATGGAACGTGGTGGAAATTGGACGTGGAAATTGTAAATACCTCTTCTTAAATGTTACCGAGCCCCAAGAGGATAGTTGGTTAATTGGGAGAATTTGGGGAGTAAGGTACACAGAACCGGGAACAAACAAGGGCAGCTTAATCCTCATAAAAAAGGAGGTTGTCCTGAATGATCCACTGCCAGTAGGCCCCAACCAAGCATTTGTTAATGAAGTAGTTCTGACTATCCCCAGTCGAGACTACATGACTAAAGAGACCAACAGCCAGGCACCGGTAGCGACACGCATCACCAAAATCCCTTATGGAAATCCTCTCTGGAAAATGATGCAAGCTAGCTACCAAGTATTGAACAAAACTAACCCAAACCTTACAGAACATTGCTGGTTGTGCTGCGGAATGAAACCACCTTTTTATGAGGCTGTAGGGGTCAATGACATACCTATACAGGTAAACGGTACAAATCCGGCCCAGTGCATATGGGACGCGGACAAGCAAAGCATTACATTGACACAGGTGGTGGGAAGAGGCGTGTGTGTGGGCAAAGTCCCAAAGCACAAAGAACGACTATGTATTAATAAGACACAATATGAAACCCCAGCAAAGTGGTTAATACCGGCCCGAAATGCCAAGTGGGTTTGTTCTACTATTGGAGTTACACCTTGTTTGTCGTTGGAAAAGTTTGATGAATCCTCAGAGTATTGTGTCCAGGTATCTATAGTCCCTAAGATCTTTTACCATTCCAAAGACTTTGTATACGACTCACATATCACCCCAGAACATCATCTGTCAAAACGAGAACCCTTTACAGCAATAACAGTAGCTACTCTAATGCTCATAGGAGGTGTGGGAATGGGCACAGGAGTAGCATCCCTGGTGCAACAGAGTAAAGAATTTAACGCCTTGAGGGTGGCAGTAGATGAGGACTTGGCTAGAATTGAACAATCAATAACTGCATTAGAACAATCAATTAGATCATTATCTGAAGCAGTGTTACAAAATCGAAGAGGATTAGACCTGATGTTCTTACAACAAGGGAGAGTGTGCGCAGCACTAAAAGAAGAGTGTTGTGTGTATGCGGACCACACTGGAATAGTGAGAGACTCTATGGCCAAATTGCGAGGAGGATTAGAAAAACGGAAAAGTGAACGAGAGGCACAACAAAACTGGTTTGAATCATGGTTTAACCATTCACCATGGTTAACCACCCTGATACCTACCTTGATAGGGCCAATCGCAATGATCATGATGGCACTGACCTTTGGACCCTGTATACTAAATAGGCTCGTGTCGTTTGTCAAGAGCCGGCTAGAGAAGGTTGAACGCCAACAACTACTTTAAGAATGTGTTTACTCTGTGTTACTCCCAGTTATCTCTATCTACCTCAGGTTGCACCCTGTTATTACCTGTTACCCCCCAGTTTCTACCTGTTCACTGTGCCTTATGTTTTTACTCAAGTTTACAGTTTTGTTCTGTTTTGGATAATTTAGTCGTGCGTAGGGAGGGGGGAAATGTGGGTAGTTAGGGTGTGGCGGCCGGAAGATGTCGCGCTGTACGGAAAGATAGGGCCCCCTCCCCCGATGGCGCTTAGTTGATGACGTAAGCAGATGGAAGTGACGTTGTAACCTCAAGCTATATAAGGCTGTGTTGCACAATAATAAACGCCATTTGCCGTCCACCACGTTGGTGTCTGCGGGCTGCTGGACCGAGCGACCTGGGGTTGGTCGCGGTGCCGTTCCTGAACCAGGTCGCCACGCCAGTAAAAGGCAACACCTGCTGTATCGGCAGACGTTAGCCACACGCCACGCCTGGGTGGATTGACACACATGGCCTGCACATTGTTCTTCAATGCTGCCAGGTGATGCCCATGCCTGGGTCTCACACCATTCCCTGGCAGGCAGACGCGCTTGGGCTGCACCCCGTTACCTGGTGGGCCTAAAGCCAGGCACTGCATGCCGTGGATGGCAGAAGCCAGGATGATGGGGCTCATGCCATGAGGCCTGGTCTTGTTCCTCCTCCTCCTCTTGCACTCATTGCGCTTCCTGCTCCTGGGAGGTGCCTTCCTCCTCTGCACTTGCAGGGCGCCACTCTGAGGCGTCCCACGCCAAGGTGGGCAGCCATCTGCCTTGCTCCTCTTCCTTCCAGCCATGCTTGGCATCGGAGGGACAGGAAGCTCAGCAAACTGTGGGCCAGCTGCAGAGGCCCCTGCTTTTATAGGACCCCAGCAACAGGCAGGGAGGTGGCTGGTGACATCACGAGGCCACTGTGATGTCCATTGTGACTCTGACTCATGCGTGTGGCCAAATACGGCAGCTTTGGGCATGGCGCGCCTGTGGCCTGAAACGTGCCCAAATGTTGGCAGAAGGATGAGGGTCCATGGGGCTGAGGGCCCCTTCCCTGGGGCTTGCTCCCATGGGATGCCCAATCTCCCATGATGATTGCCCAGGAGAAAGGCTGTCCCTTGGAGACAGGGACCACCCTCCAGCTCCCCTCATGACCCCCGGCCTCCAGACCCCTTCTCGTCCCACACATTCACAGAATGATAAGGGTTGGAAGGGACCTCTGGAGATCAGCTAGTCCAACCCCCCTGCCAAAGCACTTTCAACTAGAGCAGGTCGCACAGCAACACGGCCAGGGGGTTCTGAGTGTCTCCAGAGAAGGAGACTCCACCACCTCCCTGGGCAGCTTGTTCCAGTGCTCTGCCACCCTCAATGTAAAGAACTTCCTCCTCATATTTAGATGGAACTTCCTGTGTTCAAGCCTCTGCCCGTTACCCCTTGTCCTCTCACTGGGCACCGCTCAAAAGAGTCTGGCCCTAGCCTCCTGACCACCCACCCTTCAAGTATTTACAAGCATTGAAAAGATCCCCCCTCAGTCGTCTTTTTTCCACACTAAAAACACCCAAATCCCTCAGCCTTTCTTCCTAAGAGAGATGGTCCAGTCTCCTCATCAACTTTGCAGCCCTTTGCTGTACCCTCTCCAGCAGTTCCCTGTCCTTCTTCAACCGGGGAGCCCAGAACTCGACACACTACTCCACATGCCGCCTCACCAGGGCAGAGTAGAGCCGGAGGATGACCTCCCTCCAGCTGCTTGCCACACTCTTCTGGATGCACCCCAGCATGCCATTGGCCTTCCTCGACACAAGGGCACATTGCTGCCTCATGCTCATCCTGGTGTCCACCAGGACTCCCACGTCTCTTTCCACACAGCTGCTCCCCAGCAGCTCAGCCCCTAACCTCTACTGCTACGTGGGGTTATTCCTCCCCAGGGGCAGCACCCTACACTTGCCCTTCTTGAATTTCAGAACGTTTCTCTCCGCCCAGCTCTCCAGCCTGTCCAGCTCTCGCTGGATGGCGGCACAGCCTTCTGCTCTGTCAGACACCCCTCCCGCTTTTGGATCATCAGCAAACTTGCTGAGGCTGCACTCTAGCCCTTCCCCCAGGTCACTGAGGAAGAGATTGAACACCACTGGGCCCACTGAACACGACTGACCCTGGGGAACACCCCTTCTCACTCACCTCCAACTAGACTCTGTGCCCCTAATCACGACCCTCCCAGCTCTAGCTTTCAACCAGTTTTCAATCCACCCCACTGTCCATTCATCTAACCCACACTTCCTAAGTTTCCTTCGGAGGATGCCGTGGGAAAGGGACCTGCAATCTGAATCTCATCCTTTGCGAGCTGCTCACGAACCTGGTGTGCAACCCTGCATGGCAAGCTCTCCCTCCAAACAACTCAGACAGAGAAGGGGACGGCCCCAAACACCCCTTGTCTTTATGGATGCCAAGATACAGGCAGCAGAGCACAGCTGGGAGCAGCTGCTCACAGCACTGACAAGGCAGACCATCCCAGAAGCAAGTGAGCAGCGCTCCATGAAAACATTGCCAGGCTTTTGGCCACGCAAGAACTAGCACTGCGCTCTTGTCACAGATTGCTTACTTAGCTTACAGCAGCCCGCCCCTGCAACATCCAATGTCTCGGGGCAAGAGCCAGACCCCAGAGATGCCACACAAATCACCATCTCCACCCCTGGACCCAAGCAGCTCCAGGGCAAGCACCAACAGCAGGAATTCCTGATGACCATCACTCTGGCCATCCACCACCAGCCACCCCACGGAAAGGGCCAGCTGGCCACCTCACCCATAGGCATACAAACTAGGCAGACCCCTTGCAGGTGCATTTTCAGGCAGAGCACACAGAGACCACACAGCTCTCAAGCTAAAACACCACTCTGCAATCAAGAAAGAGCGCAAAAAGCTCCCACAACTGGAGAGTTTCATTTCACAGCCTGAAAAACCATACAGGCTTTAGGGACAAAGACAAGGAGACGCTAGAATCCACAGCAGGAGTGGTGCTTAGGCATTCCCCCCGCACCCTTTGGGCCAGGGACGTTGCTCTTGCGCAGGCAGAGAAACCACCTCCCCTCCCCGAAAGCGGACTCACCCCACACACAGACACCTCTCCCAGACCTCCTTTCCAAGAAGGCTACCACTCACGCACCCGCACAATTAGCCAGAGATGTCTCAGCACCTTACCAGCACAGTCTGCTTTCAGTCAGAAGGACAGGTCGGGTTAGAAGAAACTAAGCGCAGAATTCAAGTCGGTCTCCAGGAAAACGTGCCATCCATGGGCTTTTGGGCTGTCTGCTGAGGTCTTCTGATGAGACCTGCCTCTTTTATGGCTTGCAAAGGTGCCGGTGCCCTCCGACGAACGACAAACTCCCACAAGGCTGAAAACCAAGACACAAGAACAAAACAGTTCATTGCCACAAGGTACACACTTCCCTGGCCAAAAGGCACTACACAAAAGGGCAACTGCCTTTCAGTGCCCAGCCCAGCCCAAAACACGACGCTGATCTTCTTTCTCTGGGTTCTTTCTAGAAAGCTTTAAAAAGAGCAATCCTCTCTACTCCACTGCTAATGGAAAAACTTTCAAGACAAAATAACAGAAAATCCACCGCCGCATATTCTTACGGCATGGAGCACAAAACAACAGGAACTCCTGTCCAACAACTGTCCTAAGAAGCAGGAGAAGCTGCAATTCTGAGTCATCGGATCCAAAATGCGGTCTTGTGTGTTTGGGAGCACGAGTAGCAAGAAAGACATGCAGAGCAACAAACACAGCAAGCCTCTCGCTTTGTTCATCAACAAACTCAATCCTTAGGCACAGGCAGAAATGTTCAGCATCTACAGATCATGGGCCTGGGCTCAAAAAGGAACGTTTCTCCTCCACACGCACACAAACTCAGGAAATAACACCAGCGGCAATGGTGCCGACAGGGAGAGAGATGACGAGAGGCAGTTCCAAAGGGAGCAGGTTGCAGTTTGACCTGCCCAGGGGCCACCGCTTCCCATTAGAGAAAGACATTTCAAAAGGAGCATTTGCCTGGCACTTTCACCATTAAAATGCTACGTGCACCTTAACAAAGGACTACATCCAGTTCCACCTCCCAGGTTTTCCCAGCAAGTTTAAGGTTTCCACCATGTGAAGGATTGCAAAACAAGTTTTCCATAGAGGACAGCAATCAAGAAACAAGAACTTCCTCCCACACCAATCACAAGCTTGTCGCCAGCCTTCGTTGGTGAAACTGTGACCCAAGCACACTCTGACAAAGCAGAAAAAGCCCTTCCCGATTTCACAAGGGCCAGGAAGGAGAATCGCTGGCACCTGAAAGGTACTCAAGGGCAATTTGTATCCATGGATTGTTACACAGACATATGTGTAACATATGGTTACACAGACATTACCCTTTTTTTTTTTTTCCTCTTGATTTCAACGAAAAAGTAAAATGGGATGGAAGCTGGCTTGCTTTCTAACATCTAGAGGGATGGACGGGCGGAATGGAGCCTAGGCAGACAGGCAGTTGGGGCAGAGCAGCCTGCTCAGGGAATCCTCCCACTTTCACTTGGGCACAGCAAGGCTCTTGGAAAAACACGCAGACACCTGCCCCTCTGAGAAGCCTCACTTTGCCCTGAGACACTGCACACACACAAGAAACTGCACTCTTCAAACTGCTCCAACAACCAGTCCCAAAACCCCTCGTCCCTCCTCACATCCTTCCCTGCCCCAGCAGGGCATAAAACCCAATTAAAAGCCCAAGAAGGAAAAAAACAAAACAAAACAAAAAAAAAAAAAAACCAAGAAGACAAATTTAAAGAACAATTTTTAAATTATTTCTGCTCTCTTGAGTTTAGATCTAGCCAAAGTTAGTCTGCAGGAAGCCCTGCAAATTGGTAACTTAGGTTTCTACATAGAACACGTACAACGGCAGCAGAAAGAATTAAACGGACTTGTGGGTGCCTGCTGTGCCATACACTGATCAAAGAACGTCTCTGGGAGTAAATTGGTGGTCCTTTCTCTCATAAGATCACCCACTGAATTCCCAATTCAGAGCACATGGGAAGAATAACTCAAGAAGTGACAACATTTTTATCTGAGCCTATTTCTGTAGGCTCCAATTCACATCTCACTCATAATTGTGGCCTTTAGGAAGGCCTTTGCAGATGTCAATGAAGTACATAAAACTACTTGGAGAAAACAAACAGACGATTAGCACCTGAGAAAGATGTAAAAAGGGCTCTTTGCTCCTGTTTCTAATGAGAGAAGGAAACTTCTCAGAACAAGCCACAGAAACGTTCCCAGAAATATTCCTGTCAACAGAAGAAGAAAGGAACAGACTTGGACAGATCTTCTCCAACGGCAAGAGAATATGTTTATCTATCTAAGAATTGCTTGCTCAAGGGAAAATAATCCATCCGTGCTAACAAAAGCAGGCAAAAGCATCGAGCTGGGGGGCTTTTTTTCATTTTTATGTGCCCAATAGATGTCTACCTGAGAACGTGCGTTGTTCCCTCGGTAATTTGTCTCTGCCTTGACGTGAAAGCTACAAGTTCTTTGACAAACGGATCAAAACACCCTCCCACCCTCCACCCCCAGAGGAGCTACCTCTGAAGTGCCATTTACCCCTCGCAGTAAGGCCTGTTTGGGAATCACTTACCGGCACAAGGCGAGCTGGCGCCGGGCAATGCCTGCAGCAATCCAAACCGTGCCGCCTGCAGCAAGGGAGGAGAAAGGAGCGAAGGAGAAGGCAAAACCCCGGGAAAGCAGAGGCTGTCACCCACCGCAGCAGCAGGCCCAGCGGCGCCGCGCTGCCTCCGGAGAAAAGCCGCTCCCGCCCCGGCCCCGACGCTCCCGCACCAGCTGCCCCAGAGGACGGCGCTGCCGGCGGCGCCGGGCCGGGCCGGGCGGGGAGTGCCCGGGGGCCGCCTTCCCCCTTCGGCCCCGCAGCCCAGAGGCGGCGCCTTCCCCCACCTCTGCCCATGGCCGCCGGCTGCCTGAGGGGGTGTCCGCTCCCCCGGCACCCTCGGGCGGTCCGTGCCTGCGGAGGGCCCGGCCGGCGGGCGGCTGGGCTCCCCCGAGGGGCGGCCGAGAGCCGGGGGGGGGCCGGCGCTCCCCGGCGGTGGCTGACAGGGGCGGGAAGCCGCCGACGAGCTGCCCCTGAGGAGCGCCGGCCCCCGGCAGCGGCCGCTGGCGCGGCAAGGGCAGCGGGGGCTGCAGCCCCGACGGCCGCCCCAGCCGGCTGGTGGCCCCGCAAGCCCGCCCGGCAGCCCGAGGCCTCCGGAGAAGGAGGAGGGCTCGCTGGGCAGCGCTCTGGGCCTGGCGGAGAGCAGGCGAGGGCTGGGCTCGGCAGCGGCCTGCCCGGGGGCCGCCGCCCTCACAGGGCTTCGAGCAGGGAAGGTGCTGCCCGGGCGGGGGCTGCACAGGCCGCGCCGCCCCTCCCGAGCCTCCGCCTGTGACCGCAGACAGGCCTCTGCTGTGTTCAGAACAGTGTGCTGACTAAAATGCTGCTTGTTTCTTACCGACCTTCTCACTGGGCGAGAAAATAGCTAATTACTGACCTTCTTACTGGGTGAGAAAATAGCTAATTCCTGAGCTGATGTTCCAGACAGTGATCATGAGCAGACAAACAGAAGTAGCTCCTCCCAGGATGGGATAACGAGAAGTCGTTAATCACTTCAAGGCTCTTTTATGCATCACGTATGTACTCCTGTACCAGTTAGGACAGAGCCGTGGCTACTTCAAGGAACATCCTTATCATCCTCAAGAAGCTGGCAAACTTACAGCAAACTTTTACTGTCCTGAGACGACTCAATACCTCAAAAGGATAATGTGAGGAAGGGTCTCCTCACCCAAGCGACCACCGAGAAGCTCACGCTTGCGCAGAATTGTTTTGCCGATGCAGCAAAGTTTAACACGCATGTGCAAAAAGACTCTTTGGTTGTCCTAATGAATATGTAAGCCTAGGTGGCTTATGTATTAGCACTATCTCCGCTCTGAACTACTTTTGGTTTCGAGAGCTTTTATTTCAGGTAACAATTCCCTGACTGCGCTTCACCCCCCTCCCTCTCCCAGGACTGATGCAAAGCAATTGTGCCTTGGACCGTGGTTGTGTCAGGCAAAGTTCAGGGAGAAGCCGTGGGATTTAGGGGAAAAGTGGGAGGCTGGCACATCACTGTTGGGGACGCGGGTGACAATCCCAGCTGTCGCTGGCTCAAAGCCCAAACCAAAATGGCCCGTAGGTGCCTTTTGGAGCAAACCTTGGGGAGGGTTCAGTGTGCAGAGACCCCAGCGACTTTGCTCCTCTTGCCTATTAGTCTGAGCACCATTCCTCTCCCCAAAACATGCCAGAATTAACCTTTTTCTGAACGCTGCTCAGGATACAGTCAGAAAAGGCCTTTTGCTTCAACTGCCTGGACACATTTGCCACTTGCAGGGGAAGAAACCCATCTCTTCTACCCCGCTTTTCCATTTTCATTAGCAGGCACCGCGGACTCCATCTGGAGTGGTCTAAGCGGACCACAGTGTTCCAAGGATAAAAATCAGGTGGAATATGAGAGAGAGGTGCCTGCCAGCAGACTTGGTGTTCTAGTAGAAGTCCAAGCAGCAGGATGGTGGCGCTTCCAGGTGCTGCACGGGGCTGCGGAGCAGGCGGCACAAAAACTGGAGCTTCTCCAAGCTTGGGAAAAGGACACAAGCTCTTTGCGGGGCTGTTGGCAGAGGAAGGGAGAGCCCCAGATGATGTCCCGTGGCTGCCCATCTCCAAAGCTGGCTCTTTCTCCTTGCCAGTCTGCTCAGCTTCCTCTCCCTCTCCCCCTCCTCCATTTTCAGTGTCCAACCCCCCCGCCTTCCTCCAGCCAGTCCCAGCCTCTGCTCTGGCAGCCGGAGGCTCAGTCATGGCCATAACCATCTTTTTCCACTGGCCACGTGCAGAGCTCAAAGCAGCCCAGGCCTCACCTCGAGACTCCTTGGCCCTCCATGCTTTATGGACAACTCATCATTTTCCCCAGAATGCAGGAAGCCCAGGAAAACCCGGGAAAGTCTCCTGTGTTTCCTGGCCAGATGGAGCCTGCTGTAGATCAGGTCTTGTAGCCTCTTTGAAGCCCTCAAGTAGCCCTGGGCTAGATGGGAGCCTGCGCTGCCTGTGAGCATCCTTGTCCTTCGGCGTGACAGCATGGGATGCACCACACCCAGCTTAATTTTCTTTTAATCCTCCATCAATTCCTGTGACTTCTGGAAGTGATTCCGCTATTGACTAGACACTGGATCCCTTTTGGGCAGGTACAGTGTTGACAGGAGAGAGAGGAATATTCAAAAGCGGCGTAAAACTGCTGCGACGGGGCAATGTTGTGGGTCCACGTAGACTCATGAGGGCTGCTGTAAAAGATCTGGGTCTGGGTATTTTCAGAGGGGCAGCTTATGATCCAGAGGAATGCTGGATTAATAGACAGCCAGAATGTAGAGCTGCGACAGAAAGATGGACAGCTTTTGGCAGGATATTTTTGTACTCAGGTATCTGAATGTATCTCCTGAAATTGCAGTTTAGTCAACTAGACAAATCTGGGTGACATGTGGAAAATTGGCCCCCCTGCTTAACATCAGCCTCATGGTTTCACCCCGGTTTTCCTTTTCTGATTCTGAGCTGAAATTCTCGAGGCTTTGGGACAAACTGTGTTCTGAGGTGTCCGTCAGAACTGGATATGCCCCAGCACAACCAGGAATGGTAGTTTTGTAGTTTTAGTAAATTTGTGGTGCTTGGAGTTGTAGTCACAATTACGGAACCCGGTTTAATTACTTGAAGGAGTGGAGACGATGTGAATAGTGTACTTACTTTGGTGTGGTACCCAGAGCACGAGGGATTTGGGGGCCACTTACTACTGTGTGCAGTTGGTAACTTCTTGCTTGAGGGTCACCGAGCTTGTGAATTTGCCTGTTTTACCCAGGCCAGTTCTCCTCGACTTTGTAGCTTTTAGGTACGTCATGAGCCCTTCACCTGAAAAGCTGCTCCGGATGCTCTGGTGGGACCAAAGCTTCATCCATTTTGGTGTCCCCTGCTGTCTCTCTGCATCCCGGTGCTCATGGGTGCTTGCCCTGGAAGTCCTGCTCTGTGTGCTCTGCAGAGCACCCGTGGGCCATTTACAATATGATCTAACGATTATTGCTGGATTTAGCAGCTACTTCAAAAAGGGTGTGTTTGCCCACAACAATTAGTGGTGTCCCTCCTCACGCAGTGATTCACCTCAACACAGTTGGCTCCGGGCAGGGAGTGAGAGCGGGCGTAGATGGAGCTGGGAGCGTGCAAGGAGCAGAGAGCAGGGCTGGTCCGAGGGGGTGTGCGTGTCCTGCCGAGGGGCAGAGGCCGGCTTGCTTTAATTGCAATTATTTTCTCGGGTTTAGCTATAGAAAGGCAACGTGTGTACTGAACTTTTTATTTCAGTTGATTCTTCACCCGGCTAAAGCAGGACGTGCCTGTAACTTCAAATCCAAGTGTGCTAACCTTTGTATACATGAAAGAGTTGGATTTCTCTTTAATGCCAGATGTTTGGCAGCAGAGGCATGGCTTTCTCATGGAGGCCAGTTCCATATGAGCGTGTGCACAGAGCGCGGGAGTGGTGGGGCAGGGTGTCGCTGCACTCAGGAGAAGCTGAAAAACATTTTGGTCCAGCCTCAGTGCGCAGCTGCCATAGCTGGGAAAATGAGAGGAAGCTGAAAAAGGCAACGAGAAGACAGATGTATCCGCTGAGTATTTGATGAGCCACCCACAGAGCTCACAGTTCATCTAAAGCGGTAAGGTGAAGCAAATGAAAACGTTTCCTCTGGATACAGTGGGCCACGGAGGTGCTCACAGCAGACCTGGTGGGTGTTTTCCAAAGTTGGAGAGAAACCCCCTTAGGCTAGCCAGAGCGGATGCCCAAGGGCTGTACTGGGTTGCCCACTGATGGCACCGGGGGTTGTCCAGGACGGGATCAAGTTGCCCAGTAAGGGCACTAGGTTGCCCAGAGTGTGCACTGAGTTGCCCACGGGTGGCACTACGTTGCCCACTGAGGGCACTGAGTTCACTGGATCATAGAATATCTCAAGGAGGAGAACGATGAGGATCATCGCATCCACATCCCTGCTCCTTGCAGGGCTACCTAAAACTGAATCATATGACTAAGAAGGTTGTCCAGCCGCTCGACAGTTGTCCAACAGCTGCACCTGGCTGCCCAGGGACTGCACCAAGTTGCCCAGCGAGGGCCAATAGGTTGCCCAGGGCAGGAACTAAGATGCCATGTGAGGGTATTTTCTGGCCCAGGGGTGGCCCCGGGCTGCTCATCAAGAGCACCAGCTTGCCCAGCGGCTGCA
Organism: Sterna hirundo; assembly: GCA_009819605.1. Lineage (NCBI taxonomy): Eukaryota > Metazoa > Chordata > Aves > Charadriiformes > Laridae > Sterna > Sterna hirundo. Next base: position 23,287 of record WNMW01000052.1, read on the forward strand.
TCCAGTTGCCATAGCGGCTGCAGGGAGTTGCCTAGGCAGAACCCGGTCACTGAGCACCCTGTGCCCCTGGCAACGCTGCCCTGGTTCTGTGTCACGGACGGCACTGGGGATGCTGCAGTGTCTGGCAGTGCTGCCACCGAACCCGAGAGCACCACAGTGAGTAGCAGCCCCCGCTGGGCACCCGCAAGCCCCTGGAGGCTCAGGGTGAGTATGTACTTTGGCGGGGAGGGGAGGACTGAAAAAGCAAGCATTTCTCCTAATGCTCCCCAATACCTCTTCTGTCATCCAGACGTACCCAAAGTAGGTGGTCGGGGGCTCTGTTGCGTGAGGGGGGAGGGCAAAACGGTTTTGGCAGAAAATAAACCCCCTTGCTTTCTAACACTCCTCACCGAGGTGGGGGGCTAGGTGCGGCTAGGTTTAAATTCTGAGTGATGCCCAATGCAGCACTATCAGTCCAATCGCGTTTAATATGTATTAAACTATTACGATTA
>WNMW01000053.1:0-23140 GCA_009819605.1 Sterna hirundo
CATTGGATCAGCGCAGGGTCGACATGGGTCAACACAGGGCAACACGGGTCAACACGGAGTGACACGGGCCGACACGGGCCAACACCGATTGACGTGGGGCAACAATCCCTGAGCCCATAGAGACCCTATAGAGGTCTGTAGAGGATGTGGGACCTATGGGGATCCCTTGGGGTGGTCCATAGGGGATCCCTGAGCCCATAGAGACCCCTATAGGGGGCTGTAGAGGATGTGGGACCTATAGGGATCCCTTGGGGTGGTCCATAGGGGATCCCTGAGCCCATAGAGACCCCTATAGGGGGCTGTAGAGGATGTGGGACCTATGGGGATCCCTTGGGGTGGTCCATAGGGGATCCCTGAGCCCATAGAGACCCCTATAGGGGGCTGTAGAGGATGTGGGACCTATGGGGATCCCTTGGGGTGGTCCATAGGGGATCCCTGAGCCCATAGAGACCCCTATAGGGGGCTGTAGAGGATGTGGGACCTATAGGGATCCCTTGGGGTGGTCCATAGGGGATCCCTGAGCCCATAGAGACCCCTATAGGGGGCTGTAGAGGATGTGGGACCTATGGGGATCCCTTGGGGTGGTCCATAGGGGATCCCTGAGCCCATAGAGACCCCTATAGGGGGCTGTAGAGGATGTGGGACCTATGGGGATCCCTTGGGGTGGTCCATAGGGGATCCCTGAGCCCATAGAGACCCCTATAGGGGGCTGTAGAGGATGTGGGACCTATGGGGATCCCTTGGGGTGGTCCATAGGGGATCCCTGAGCCCATAGAGACCCCTATAGGGGGCTGTAGAGGATGTGGGACCTATGGGGATCCCTTGGGGTGGTCCATAGGGGATCCCTGAGCCCATAGAGACCCCTATAGGGGGCTGTAGAGGATGTGGGACCTATGGGGATCCCTTGGGGTGGTCCATAGGGGATCCCTGAGCCCATAGAGACCCCTATAGGGGGCTGTAGAGGATGTGGGACCTATGGGGATCCCTTGGGGTGGTCCATAGGGGATCCCTGAGCCCATAGAGACCCCTATAGGGGGCTGTAGAGGATGTGGGACCTATGGGGATCCCTTGGGGTGGTCTATAGGGGATCCCTGAGCCCATAGAGACCCCTATAGGGGGCTGTAGAGGATGTGGGACCTATGGGGACCCCCTATAGTGATGGTCTCTAGGGATGCCCTATAGACCCCATAGGGCCAAGTGGTCTATAGGAGATCCCTGAGCCCATAGACATCCCTATAGGGGTCTATAGAGGATGCGAGCCCTATAGGGATCCCCTATAGGGGGAGGTCTATAGGGCATGAAGGCCACTATGGAGGCTCCATGGGAGGACCAGGCACTACAAGAATCCCTATGGGGCTCCATAGGGGATCCCAGACCTATGGGGAACCCCATGGGGATCTATAACGAGGGGTCTATAGGGGATCCCTCAGGGGTTCTATAGAGGATTGTGGCCCTATGGGAGTCCCTGTGAGAGTCTATGGGGCAGCGCCCCCTTACGGGGTACCTATGGGGCTCTATAGGGGATCCGAGCCCTATGGGGATCTCTTATGGAGGTCTATAGGGCTTCTGACCCTATGGGGGTTGCTGTTGGGGTCTATAGGGGTCTGCAGCCCAATGGGGGTCCCGCTGGGGGTCTGTAGGGGATCCTGGCCCTATGTGGGTCCTTATGGGGCCTATAGGGGACTGCAGCCCAATGGGGGTCCCGATGGGGGTCTGTAGGGATCCCAGCCCTATGGGCCCCCCTATGGGGGTCTATATGGTATTGTAGCATTATAGGGGGGGTCTATGGGGGAACCTGGCCCTGGGGGGTTCCCTATGGGGGTCTATAGGGGCTCCCTATGGGGTCTATAAGGGTATCGTGGCATCCTGGGGGTCTCTATGGGGGTTCATAGGGTTCCCTATGGGGTCTATAGGGTGTTGTGGCACTCTGTGGGTCCCTATGGGGTCTATAGGGTATCGTGGCACTATGGGGGCGCCTATGGGGCTCCCTATGGGGTCTATAGGGTGTTGTGGCACTCTGTGGGTCCCTATGGGGTCTATAGGGTATCGTGGCACTATGGGGGCGCCTATGGGGCTCCCTATGGTGGTCTATAGGGGCTCCCTGTGGGGCCTATGGAGTGTTGTGGCACCCTGGGGGTCCCTATGGGGGGTCTATAGGGGTTCCCTATGGGGTTTATAGGGCATTGTGACACTCTGTGGGTCCCTACGGGGGTCTATAGGGGCTCCCTATGGGGTCTATAGGGTATCATGGCACCCTGGGGGTCCCTACGGGGGTCCCTGTGGGGGTCTATAGGGGCTCCCTATGGGGTCTATAGGGCATTGTGGCACTCTGTGGGTCCCTGTGGGGGTCTATAGGGTATCGTGGCACCCTGGGGGTCCCTATGGGGGTCCATAGGGTTCCCTATGGGGTCTATAGGGTGTTGTGGCACTCTGTGGGTCCCTATGGGGTCTATAGGGTATCGTGGCACTATGGGGGTGCCTATGGGGGTCTATAGGGGTCCCTATGGGGGTCTATAGGGTATCATGGCACCCTGGGGGTCCCTATGGGGGTCCGTATGGGGGTCTACAGGGGTCCCTACGGGGTCTATAGGGTGTTGTGTCATTATGGGGGTCCCTACGGGGGTCCCTGTGGGGGTCTATAGGGGCTCCCTATGGGGTCCATAGGGCATTGTGGCACCCTGGGGGTCCCTACGGGGGTCTATAGGGGCTCCCTATGGGGTCTATAAGGGTATCGTGGCACCCTGGGGGTCCCTATGGGGGTCCATAGGGTTGCCTATGGGGTCTATAGGGTGTTGTGGCACTCTGTGGGTCCCTATGGGGTCTATAGGGTATCGTGGCACTATGGGGGTGCCTATGGGGCTCCCTATGGTGGTCTATAGGGGCTCCCTGTGGGGCCTATGGAGTATTGTGGCACTATGGGGGTCCCTATGGGGGTCCATAAGGTTCCCTATGGGGTCTATAGGGTGTTGTGGCACTCTGTGGGTCCCTATGGGGTCTATAGGGTATCATGGCACTATGGGGGTCCCTATGGGGGGGTCTATAGGGTTCCCTATGGGGTCTATAGGGCATTGTGGGTCCCTACGGGGGTCTATAGGGGCTCCCTATGGGATCTATAGGGTATCGTGGCACCCTGGGGGTCCCTACGGGGGTCCCTGTGGGGGTCTATAGGGTTCCCTATGGGGTCTATAGGGCATTGTAACACTACGGGGGTCGCTATAGGGGTCTATAGGGTCCCCCGGCCCTGCGAGGGGCGCCCTGAGGGTCCCCGCGGGGGCGGTGGCCGCTCCCGCCCCAATCTCTATGGTGGAGGGGGGGGCGGGTGGCTGGAGGACCCCGGCTCTATGGTCCGCGCTCAACTTCCGGTGCGGCCCCGGAAGTGACGCGAGGCCCCGGGGGCGGTTGCCGGAAGCGGCGGCGGCGGCGCTTCCGGGTGTGGCGGGGCCGGCGGCGGTTCCGGGTGCGCGGAGGTGAGTGAGGCCCCGCCCCTCGCCCCGCCCCCCCCCCCGGACACCCGGGGCCCTTTTGGGGGGGTGGGGGGTGTCCCCGGGGGTGGGGGGGGTGTGGGGGGGTGACACACGCCGGTGACGTCCCGCCGGGTGTCCCCGGGCCCCTGCCGACGCCCTGCGAGGTGGCCCCGAGCCCACCCCCCCCCCCCAGGTGACGTCATCGGCGCCGTCCCCGCCACCCGCTGACGTCACGCCAGGTGTCCCCAACCTCTTGGGGGCTTCTCCCCCCCCCCCACAACCCCTCGATGTCCCCAACCCTCGGTGACGCCCCAAAGGGCGCGGCCGGCTCCCGGTGATGTCACCTGAGGTGTCCCCAACCCCTGGTGACGTCACACAGGGTGTCCCCAGCCCTTGGTGATGTCACACAGGGTGTCCCCAACCCCTGGTGACGTCACACAGGGTGTCCCCAGCCCTTGGTGACATCACACAGGGTGTCCCCTACCCCTGGTGACATCACACAGGGTGTCCCCAACCCCTGGTGATGTCACACAGGGTGTCCCCAGCCCTTGGTGACATCCCATAAGGTGTCCCCAACCCCTGGTGATGTCACACAGGGTGTCCCCAGCCCTTGGTGACGTCACACAGGGTGTCCCCAACCCCTGGTGACGTCACACAGGGTGTCCCCAGCTCTTGGTGATGTCACACAGGGTGTCCCCTACCCCTGGTGACATCACACAGGGTGTCCCCAGCCCTTGGGGACATCACACAGGGTGTCCCCTACCCCTGGTGACGTCACACAGGGTGTCCCCAGCCCTTGGTGACATCACACAGGGTGTCCCTTACCCCTGGTGACATCACACAGGGTGTCCCCTACCCCTGGTGACGTCACACAGGGTGTCCCCAATTCCTGGTGACGTCCCATCAGGTATCCTCAACCCTTGCTGATGCCCTGGTGGCATCTCCAGGCCACGTTGATGTCGCCAACCTATGGTGACATCCCACACAGGGCATCCCCAAGCCCTGGTGACATCACACAGGGTGTTGCCGACCCCTGGTGACATCACACAGGGTGTCCCCAGGTCCTGGTCATTGCCCTGGTGGCATCTCCACCCCGCGTTGATGTCCCCAGCCGTGTCCTTAACCCCCTGGTGACGTCCTCAGTGGTGTCCCATGATCCCGGTGATCCCCTGGTGGCATCTCCACCCCCCATGGACGTCCCCAGCCCGTGGTGACATCCCATAAGGTGTCCCCAGACCTTGGTGATCCCCTGGTGGCATCTCCACCCCCCGTTGATGTCCCCAGTCCCTGGTGACACCTCACAAGGTGTCCCCAGCTCTCGGTGATCCCCTGGTGGCATCTCCACCCCACGTTGATGTCCCCAGCCCATGGTGACATCCCATAAGGTGTCTCCTCCACCCCACGTCGATGTCCCCAGCCCATGGTGACATCCCATAAGGTGTCCCCAGCTTCTGGTGATCCCCTGGTGGCATCTCCACCCCCCGTCGATGTCCCCAGCCCATGGTGACATCCCATAAGGTGCCTCCTCCACCCCACGTCGATGTCCCCAGCCCATGGTGACATCCCATAAGGTGTCCCCAGCTTCTGGTGATCCCTTGGTGGCATCTCCACCCCCCGTTGATGTCCCCAGCCCATGGTGACATCCCATAAGGTGTCCCCAGACCTTGGTGATCCCCTGGTGGCATCTCCACCCTGTGTCGATGTCCCCAGTCCCTGGTGACACCTCACAAGGTGTCCCCAGCTCTCGGTGATCCCCTGGTGGCATCTCCACCCCACGTTGATGTCCCCAGCCCATGGTGACATCCCATAAGGTGTCTCCTCCACCCCACGTCGATGTCCCCAGTCCCTGGTGACACCTCACAAGGTGTCCCCAGACCCTGGTGATCCCCTGGTGGCATCTCCACCCCCCGTTGATGTCCCCAGTCCCTGGTGACACCTCACAAGGTGTCCCCAGCTTCTGGTGATCCCTTGGTGGCATCTCCACCCCACATCGATGTCCCCAGTCCCTGGTGACACCTTACAAGGTGTCCCCAGACCCTGGTGACACCCTCATCTCTTCTCCACCCCACGTTGGTGTCCCCAGCCCGTGGTGACATCCCATAAGGTGTCCCCAGACCCTGGTGACACCCTCATCTCTTCTCCACCCCACGTTGGTGTCCCCAGCCCGTGGTGACATCCCATAAGGTGTCCCCAGACCCTGGTGACACCCTCATCTCTTCTCCACCCTGCGTCGATGTCCCCAGTCCCTGGTGACACCTCACAAGGTGTCCCCAGCTCTCGGTGATCCCCTGGTGGCATCTCCACCCCACGTTGATGTCCCCAGCCCATGGTGACATCCCATAAGGTGTCTCCTCCACCCCACGTCGATGTCCCCAGTCCCTGGTGACACCTCACAAGGTGTCCCCAGCTTCTGGTGATCCCTTGGTGGCATCTCCACCCCCCGTCGATGTCCCCAGCCCATGGTGACATCCCATAAGGTGCCTCCTCCACCCCACGTCGATGTCCCCAGCTGCGTCCTTAACCCCCCTGGTGACGCCCTCAGCGACGTCCCGTGATCCCGCTGACGCCTTGGTGGCTTCTCCACCCCCTCCTTGATGTCCCCGGTCTGCGGTGACGCTCCACACGATGTCCCCAAACTCTGTTGCTCCTCCCTCAGGTGTCTCCGGCCCTTGCTGGCCCCCCGCCGGTGGCCGCCATGGCGGAGGCCGTCCACTACATCCACCTCCAGAACTTCAGCCGCTCCCTCCTGGAGACCCTCAACGGCCAACGCTTGGGCGGCCACTTCTGCGACGTGACCGTTCGCATCCGCGAGGCCACCTTACGCGCCCACCGCTGCGTCCTGGCCGCCGGCAGCCCCTTCTTCCACGACAAACTCCTTTTGGGTCACTCGGCCATCGAGGTGCCACCCGTCGTCCCCAGCGGCGCCGTGCGGCAGCTGGTGGAGTTCATGTACAGCGGTTGCCTGGTGGTGGCCCAGTCGGAAGCTCTCCAGATCCTCACCGCCGCCTCCATCCTCCAGATCAAAACCGTCATCGACGAGTGCACCCAGATCATCTCCCAGAGCCGCGGGCCCAAGGTCTTGCCCCCGGCCCCTCCCCGGCCCCGCCCGGACCCCGCCCCAGCCGACGCCCGTCACAAACCAACCCCGGAACCCGACCTCCGCTTCGGCCAACCGGAACCGGCGCCCACTTGCCACAGCCGGAAGCAACGGCAACCGCTGCGGCTCCAGCTGCCGGTCAAGGAGGAGGAAGAGGAAGAGGAGGAGGAGGAGGAGGGGACGGCCACCGCTGTCACCGGGGAGGAAGGCTTCGCCGCCCCGCCCTTCGTCACCGAGGAGCCGCCCTTCTTTGGGGATGTCTTCACCGACGCCTTCCTGCCCCCTTGGCCCGGGGAGGACGCCGGGGGCTTGGAGACGCCGGGGCGGACGCAGATGTTCGGGGCCAAGGTGACGCCGGGCGGTTTCGTGGCGCCGCCACCGCTCTACGAGGGGGGCGCGGAGGGCGGTGGCCCCTCGGTCCCCGAGGTGGCCCAGGCCGGTCCCTCGCGGTGTCCTGAGCCCTCCTACCAGTGCGGTCACTGCCAGAAGACCTTCAGCTCCCGCAAGAACTACACCAAACACATGTTCATCCACTCCGGTGAGGGGACACGGAGGGGACACGCATGGCGGGGGGGGGGGGGATGGGGACGGACACGACACACATGGCGGGGACACGGGGACCACCCAGCTCACCCGGGTCCCTTGTGGGGACAGGGGAGGTGGGGACGTGGAAGGGCGGGGAAATGTTGGGGGGGGACGGGACGTGGAAGTGGGGACACGTGGGGACGTTGGGATGGGGATGGCGGTGACGTGTCACTCCGTGTCAATCCGTGTTGACACGTGTCGCTCTGGGTTGGTCCGTGTTGGCACGCGTTGCTCCACGTGATCAGTGGTGACCCGTGTCACTCCGTGGTGACCCACATCACTATGTGGCGACCCGTGTTCATCAAGCGTTGACCCGTGTCATTCCTGGTCAGTCCGTACTGTCACGTGTTGCTCTGCGTTGGTCCATGTTGACACGCGTTGCTCCACGTGATCAGTGGTGACCCGTGTCACTCTGTGGTGACCCACGTTGACCAAGTGTTGACCTGAGTTGACCCACGTCACTCCTTGTCAATCCGCGTCGACACGTGTCGCTCTGCGCTGACCCACGTTGACACGTGTTGCTCCACGGGATCGGTGTCACTCTGTGTTGCCTCATGTTGACCCACGTCACTACGTGGTGCCTCACGTCAGTCTGTGGTGACCCGTCTTGATCTAGTGTTGATCCATGTGTTGCCCCACGTTGCCTCGTGTTGACCCACGTTGACCTGCGCTGACCCGTGTTGATCCATGTTGATTCATGTTGACCCATGTTGATCAGTGTTGACCCATGTCGCTCCGTGTTGCTCCATTTTGACCCATGTAGGCCTGTGTTGATCCATGTTGTCCCCTGTTACTCTCTGTTGACCCCTCTTGAGCCAGCGTTGACCCATTTTGACCCGTGTTGACTCGTGCTGATCCGTGTCGCTTTGTTAATCCGGTCACCCATGTCGCTCCGTGTTGCTCCATGTTGACCTGTGTTGATCTGCTGACCCATGTTGACCTGTGCTGACCAACGGTGATCCACGTTCACCTCTGGAACCACGTTGACCCATGTTGCTCTGTGTTGCTCCGTTCTGACCCATGTTGGTCCATGTTCCCCCATGTTGCTCCGTGTTGACCTGTGTTGACCCATGATGACCTGTGTTGCTCCGTGTTGACCTGTGTTGACCCTCAGCAATGCACGTCACTCCCTGTTGACCCGTGTGGATCCATTGACTTGTGTTGGTCTGTGTTGTCTCATGTTGACCCGTGTCACTCCGTGTTGACCTGTGCTGACCCATGTCGACCCATTAACTTGTGTTGCTCCGTGTTCATCCATGTCGACCTGTATTGATCCATGTTGGCCCACGTTGGTCCATGTTGCCCTGTATTGAACCACGTTGACCCATGTCAACCCGTGTTGCCCCGCCTTGCCCTGTATTGATCCGTGTTGACTCATGTTGACCCCTGTCAGCCCGTGTTGCTTCACGTTGCTCCGTGTTGACTTGTACCGATCCATGTTGACCCGTGTCAGCCTGTGTTGCTCCATGTTGACCTGTATTGACCTGTGTTGACCCATGCTGATCCATGTTGACCCGTACCGATCCATGTTGACCCGTGTCAGCCTGTGTTGCTCCATGTTGACCTGTATTGACCTGTGTTGACTCACGCTGATCCACGTTGACCTGTACTGATCCATGTTGACCTGTATCGATCCATGTTGACCCGAGTTGATCCATGCTGACCCATGGCAACCTGTGTTACTCCGTGTTGACCTCTATTGATCCATGTTGACCCACATTGGGCCGCGTTGACTCGCGTTGAGCCGTGTTGACCCGCATTGATCCATGTTGACCTGCATTGATCCGTGTTGACCCGCATTGATCCATGCTGACCCATGGCAACCTGTGTTACTCTGTGTTGACCTCTGTCGATCCATGTTGACCCACACTGGGCCGCGTTGACCCGCGTTGATCCGTATTGATCCATGCTGACCCGCGTTGATCCGTCTTGACCTGTATCGATCCACGCTGACCCGTATTGATCCGTGTTGACTCGCGGTTGTCTCTCTGTAGGCGAGAAGCCCCACCAGTGCTCCATCTGCTGGCGCTCCTTCTCCCTCCGTGACTACCTGCTGAAGCACATGGTGACCCACACGGGCGTCCGCGCCTTCCAGTGCGGCGTCTGCTGCAAACGCTTCACCCAGAAGAGCTCCCTCAACGTCCACATGCGCACCCACCGCCCCGAGCGCTTCCAGTGCCGCCTCTGCACCAAGGGCTTCTCCCACCGCACCCTCCTCGAGCGTCACGCCGCTGCCACCCACCCCGTGCCACCGCCGGGGCCGCCGCCGGGGCCACCGCCGCCACCGCCGCCGCCGCCGCCACCACCTGAAGCCGGGCTGGCAACGTGGCCAGGCGCTGAGGCTGCGGGTGCCAGCTCCGCTCACACGGCGTGAGGGTGCCCCCGGGGGGTGTCCCCGTCACCCCCAAATTGCCGTGGGGGTGGGTTTGGGGGCTCCCCCGTGCCCATGGATGAGCCCCTGGGGCCGTTTGAGCACCCCGGGGGGAAACCTGGAGGACTTTGACCCCACCCCAGCCACGGATTCGATGCCCTGGATGGACAGATGGAAGGAGATGGGGTCTGTCCCGCTCGTCCCCTCCCGGTGACGTGGTTTCTGTCCCCCGCCCCCCAGGACCGCGGTGGTGGGGGCAGTTCAACGGACTCGATGACACCGGCGGGCGGTGACAATCAACACGCGGGTTTAAGGATGGTTTTAGTGCCGTTATGGCGATTTTTTTTCCCTAAAAATTCCCCCCCCCCCCCCACTTCTCACTGCTTGCCCACATGCCATCTCACTGACTGAACGGCGGGTGCCAACCGTGGGCACGTGGCTACCACGGAAGGGCCACGGTAGCTGTTGGACACATCATGGGACCTCCCTGAGTCTTTGTGATGACATTGGGTGCCAATGGGACCAAACTATGTCCCCGTAGCCACCATTAAAGGGCTGCGGTAGCCATTGGCCACTTCATGGGACCTCACCAAGTCTTTCTATTGACAATGGGCACCAGTGGAGCCAAACCACATCTCTGTGGCCACCGCAGAAGGGCTGTAGTAGCCATTGGCCAAGTCACAGACCCCTCCCAAGTCCTTGCTGGGCACCAAAAAGGCCAAACAACATCCCCATGGCTACCACAGAAAGGGCTGTGGTAGCCATTGGCCACATCATGAGCCCTCCCCAAGTCTTTGTGTCCACATTTGTCCCCGGTCCTGTGGCTTTTTGCCTACACGGGTTCCCCACAAGCCAACAATAGGCATTAACGGAGCCAAACCATGTCCCCAGGGCCACCACAGAAAGGTCACAGAGTCATTGGCCACATCATGGGTCCTCCCCAGGTCGTTTACATCGACGATGAGTGCCAGTGGGCCACACTACATCCCCGTGGCCACCACGGAAGGGCTGTAGAAGCCACTGACCGTGTCATGGGTCCTCCATGAATCCTCCTGTTGATGATGGCCACCAGCGGGGCAAACCACGTCCCCGTGGCTACCACAGAATGACCATGCTATGGTCCTCCATGAATCTTCCCGTTGACGATGGCCACCAGCGGGGCAAACCATGTCCCCGTGGCTACCACAGAAGGGCTGTAGAAGCCACTGACCACATCACGGGTCCTCTATGAATCTTCCCGTTGACGATGGCCACCAGCAGGGCAAACCATGTCCCCGTGGCCACCCCAGAAGAGCTGTAGCAGCCATTGACCACATGACGGGTCCTCTATGAATCTTCCCGTTGATGATGGCCACCAGCAGGGCAAACCATGTCCCCGTGGCCACCCCAGAAGGGCTGTAGCAGCCATTGACCACATCACGGGTCCTCTATGAATCTTCCCGTTGATGGTGGCCACCAGCAGGGCAAACCATGTCCCCGTGGCCACCACAGAATGACCATGCTATGGTCCTCTATGAATCTTCCCGTTGACGATGGCCACCAGCAGGGCAAACCATGTCCCCGTGGCCACCCCAGAAGGGCTGTAGAAGCCATTGACCACATCACGGGCCCTCTATGAATCTTCCCGTTGACGATGGCCACCAGCAGGGCAAACCACGTCCCCGTGGCCACCACAGAAGGGCTGTAGCAGCCATTGACCACATGACGGGTCCTCTATGAATCTTCCCGTTGACGATGGCCACCAGCGGGGCAAACCACGTCCCCGTGGCCACCCCAGAAGGGCTGTAGCAGCCATTGACCACATGACGGGTCCTCTATGAATCTTCCTGTTGACGATGGCCACCAGCGGGGCAAACCACGTCCCCGTGGCCACCACAGAATGACCATGCTATGGTCCTCCATGAATCTTCCCGTTGACGATGGCCACCAGCAGGGCAAACCATGTCCCCGTGGCCACCCCAGAAGGGCTGTGGAAGCCATTGACCACATCACGGGTCCTCTATGAATCTTCCCGTTGACGAGGGCCACCAGCAGGAGGGCAAACCGCGTCTCCAGGGCCACCAGAGACACCACCACCTCTTCTGTCACCTCCTCAGAGCCCCCGCTGCACTGCCAGGGCTGGCCGGGGTCCTCGCTCGGCCGCGTGGAGGCGCCGGTGCCGAGCGAGGTGGGAACCGCGGCTGAAGGTCTTGGCGCAGTCGGGACAGCGGTAGGGTTTCTCGCCGGTGTGGGTGCGTTGGTGCTCCAGGAGATGGGCGCTCTCGCCGAAGCGTTTGCCGCACTGGCCGCACTGGAAAGGCTTTTGGCCGCCGTGGAGACGGCGGTGGCGGTTGAGGTTGGAGCTCCAGCCGAAACGTTTGCCGCAAGCGCCGCACTGGTAGGGTTTCTCGCCGGTGTGGGTGCGCTGGTGCTGCAGGAGGTTGGAGTTTTGGGTGAAGCTCTTGGCGCAGGCCCCACACTTGTAGGGCTTCTCGCCCGTGTGGGTGCCCAAGTGGCGCATCAGGTGCGAGCTCTGCCCAAAGGCCTTGCCACATTCGGTGCACCTGTAGGGTTTCCGGGTACCTACGGGGGCCGTGGGGGGCAGCCCCCAGGGCCAGGCCAGCCCGGGTGACGGGGGCGGCGGTGGTGACGTCACCAGGCTGTCGGAAGCGTCCGTCTCTGGGGACTTCACGGGGCCTGTGGGGAGACGGAGACGGGCGTCGCCCCGGAGATCCCTCCTTGCCCCCCCTCCCCGGCATCCCAGCTTGATCCCTGGAATTACCAAATTGCCCCTCAGCTCCCAAATCACACACCCCCCCCTCCAAGTACCCCCTCCCCGGCTGGGCTCACCTCGGTGGGCACCGGGTAACGTCCTGCTGGCCCCGTCACCCGGCGGCTCCTCCATGGCCTGTGGGGAGACACCGGGGGGGGGGTGTGTGGGGGGTGGGGGTGAAAAACATGGGGTGGGGGGGTAAGCACCCACCTACACCCCCCCCCTAAAGAGGACCCAGGCGTCCAGGGGGCAGGGAAGGGGGGGGGGAGGGGTGGCGGTGGGGATGAAAAACATGGGGTGGGGGGGTAAGCACCCACCTACACCCCCCCCCTAAAGAGGACCCAGGCGTCCAGGGGGCGGGGGGGGGGGGGGGGCACCCTTTGCCAGGGCTGGAGAGACTGGGGGGAGCCCTGGGTGGGCTGGGGGCGGGGGGGGAACTGGGAAGATTGGGGGGGGGGTGGTCAAAGGTGGAGGTGGGACGAGGTTTGGGGGGGGGGGGGGGGGGGGGGGGGGGGGACACCGAGGGTGAAGGGTGGGCAAAAGGGGTCAGCGCGGAGGAGGGGGAGCGAGGTGGCATCGGGGGCTCCCTGGGGGGGGGGGGGTCCCGGCACCAGGGGGAGCCCAGAAAGGGGAAGGGCACCGGGGACAGGGGGGCACCGGGGACAGGGGGGCACCGGGACTTGGAGGGAGGCGGGGGGGGGGGCAGCGGCGGGGGGTAGGGGGGGTTCCGGTGTCCCTGTGCCCCCCCCCCCCCCCCCAGCACCTCACCGGAGCACGGCAAAGCCCCCGCCGCCCCCGCGCTCCCGGAAGCGCTCGGGGACCGCCAGGGGCCGCTCTGTGCCGCTGGGAGGACCGCGACTCGATGGTGCTCGCTCCCCTCCACGCACCCAGGGGGACACACACACACACTTTTCCCCATTTCGGCAGGTTTTTGCCTCAGTTTGGGGCCTCCCCCTGTGTGTCGTCCCCCCCCCCCCCCCCCCCCCGCGGAAGGGAGGGGTGGAGTTAAGGGGACAGGGAAAGGGGAGCTCCAGGTCCCAGGGGCTGGGGCGGGGGGGGGGGGGCGGGGGGGCAGAGAGAGGTGAATTTGGGGACGCAGATGGGGGGCAGAGCTGAATTCGGGGGTCCCCAAGGTGACTCGTGTCCCCACCGGTGGGTGACAAGGCTGGAGCGCTGGCGGTGGCTCCCCGATGTCCCCCTGGCGCCGGGCAGAGCTAAGGCCATTCCCGATGTCCGGATTTTGGGATCCTTTGGGGCTCGTGATGACGGATTTGGTGACATTTAGCGCCCTTTTAATGTCCCCAAGGTGACTCGTGTCCCCACCGGTGGCTGACAAGGCCGGAGCGCTGGCGGTGGCTCCCCAATGTCCCCATGGCGCCGGGCAGAGCTAAGGCCATTCCCAATGTCCGGATTTTGGGATCCTTTGGGGCTCCTGGTGACGGATTCGGTGACACCCGGCGCACGAAGGTCTTACCGCAGTCCCCGCAGCGGTGGCACTCCGGTGACGGCGGGGAGGTGGGGACACCTGGCTGGTGGCAGGTGGCATCGGGGAGTGGTGGCACCGGGGTGGGGGCTGCGGAGAGAAGGGAGAGTGGAGGGGGGGGGCAGGGCGCAGGGAGCCCGGGGACGTACGGAGGGACATGGGGGACACAGAGGGACACAACCGTGTGACACGGGGGACACGCGGAGGGAAACGCTGCATGACACGGGGGACACGTGGTGTGACATGGGGGACACGGAGGAACACACTGTGGGACATGGGGGACGTGGAGGGACACGGGGGACACGCAGCGTGACACGGGGGACACAGAGGGACACGGGGAGGGACGTGGGGGACAGGGAGGGACACGGGGAGGGACACGAGGGACACACAGCGTGACATGGGGGACACAGAGGGACACGGGGGACACGCAGTGTGACATGGGGGACACAGAGGGACACGTGGTATGACATGGGGACACGCAGAGCGACACGGGGGACATGCAGAGGGACACAGGGAGGGACATGGGGGACAGGGAGGGACACGGGGGACAGGGAGGGACACGCAGCGTGACGTGGGGGACACAGAGGGACACGTGGTATGACATGGGGACATGCAGAGGGACACGGGGGACATGCAGAGGGACACGCAGCGTGACATGGGGGACACAGAGGGACACGGGGGACACGCAGCGTGACATGGGGGACACAGAGGGACACGTGGTATGACATGGGGGACACGCAGAGGGACACGGGGGACATACAGAGGGACACAGGGAGGGACATGGGGGACGGGGAGGGACACGGGGGACGGGGAGGGACACACAGCGTGACATGGGGGACACAGAGGGACATGTGGTATGACACGGGGACACGCAGAGGGACACGGGGGACATGCAGAGGGACATGGGGGACACACAGTGTGACATGGGGGACACAGAGGGACACGTGGTATGACATGGGGACATGCAGAGGGACACGGGGAGGGACATGGGGGACGGGGAGGGACACGGGGGACGGGGAGGGACACACAGCGTGACATGGGGGACACAGAGGGACACGAGGGACACGCAGCGTGACGTGGGGGACACAGAGGGACACGTGGTATGACATGGGGGACATGCAGAGGGACACAGGGGACATGCAGAGGGACACGGGGGACAGGGAGGGACACGCAGCGTGACATGGGGGACACAGAGGGACAGGGGGGACACGCAGCGTGACATGGGGGACACAGAGGGACATGTGGTATGACATGGGGACACGCAGAGGGACACGGGGGACATGCAGAGGGACATGGGGAGGGACACGGGGACATGTGGAGTGACATGGGGATGTGGGGGGACACGTGAAGGGACACGGGGACACATGGAGGGACATGGGGACGTGGGGGGACACGTGAAGGGACACGGGGACACGTGGAGGGACATGGGGACATGTAGAGGGACACGTGGAGGGACACGGGGACATGTGGAGGGACATGGGGACGTGGGGGGACACGTGGAGGGACACGGGGACACGTGGAGGGACATGGGGACGCGGGGGGGACACGTGAAGGGACACGGGGACATGGAGGGACATGGGGACGTGGGGGGGACACGCGAAGGGACACGGGGACATGGAGGGACATGGGGACGTGGGGGGACACGTGAAGGGACACGACATGTGGAGGGACATGGGGACGTGGGGGGACACGCGAAGGGACACGGGGACATGTGGAGGGACATGGGGACGTGGGGGGACACGCGAAGGGACACGGGGACACGTGGAGGGACATGGGGACGTGGGGGGACACGTGAAGGGACACGGGGACATGTGGAGTGACATGGGGACGTGGGGGGACACGTGAAGGGACACGGGGACATGTGGAGTGACAAGGGGACGTGGGGGGGACACGTGAAGGGACACGGGGACACGTTGGGGGACATGGGGACGTGGGGGGGACACGTGGAGGGACACGGGGACATGTGGAGGGACATGGGGACGTGGGGGGACACGCGAAGGGACACGGGGACACGTGGAGGGACATGGGGACGTGGGGGGACACGTGGAGGGACACGGGGACATGTGGAGGGACATGGGGACGTGGGGGGACACGTGGAGGGACATGGGGACGTGGGGGGACACGTGGAGGGACACGGGGACATGTGGAGGGACATGGGGACGTGGGGGGACACGTGGAGGGACACGGGGACACGTGGAGGGACATGGGGACGCGGGGGGGACACGTGAAGGGACACGGGGACACGTGGAGGGACATGGGGACGTGGGAGGGACATGTGAAGGGACACGGGGACACGTGGAGGGACGTGGTGGGGACACGAGGGGACACCAAGGGACACCAGGGGATGCGAAGGGATCTGGGGACACCCAGAGAGATGTCGTGGGGACACGGGGGGGTCCTGGGGGACACCGAGGGACACGGGGACACCTTGAGGGGGGACCCGAGGGGACACGGGGGGGGACCCGGGGGGGACAGGGGTGCTCACCGGAGGGGACGTGGGGGGGGACATTGCCCCGGGGCCACCAGCGCCCAGGGGCCCTCGGCCGGGAACGTGGTGCCTGAGGGGACAGAGATGGCACCGTCAGCCAGTGCTCCCAGTAACACCCAGTGCCCTCCCAGTAAACCTCAGTGCTCTCCCAGTAACACCCAGTGCCCTCCCAGTAAACCTCAGTGCTCTCCCAGTAACTCCCAGTGCCCTCCCAGTAAACCTCAGCGCCCTCCCAGTAACACCCAGTGCTCTCCCAGTAAACCTCACTGCTCTCCCAGTAACTCCCAGTGCTCTCCCAGTAAACCTCAGTGCCCTCCCAGTAACACCCAGAGCCCTCCCAGTAACACCCAGTGCCCTCCCAGTAAACCTCAGCGCCCTCCCAGTAACTCCCAGTGCCCGCCCAGTAACACCCAGTGCTCTCCCAGTAAACCTCAGTGCCCTCCCAGTAACTCCCAGTGCCCTCCCAGTAAACCTCAGTGCTCTCCCAGCAACTCCCAGTGCCCTCCCAGTAAACCTCAGTGCTCTCCCAGCAACTCCCAGTGCCCTCCCAGTAAACCTCAGTGCCCTCCCAGTAACACCCAGTGCTCTCCCAGCAACTCCCAGTGCATTCCGCGGCTCCCCACAGCGTTCCCAGTAACCACCGGTGCCTCCCAAGAGCTCCAAGTGACATCCCAGTGCTCCCAGTTTCCCCCAGCCGACCTTCCCAGTGATAACTCAGTTCCGGGCCTCCTACCGCTCCCAGTAACCCCCCCAGCATCCCCAGTAACACCCAGGAATCCCAATAACCTCCCCAGTGCTCCCAGTAATTCCCTGGTGCCCCCCCCATGCCCATTCCCCAGCCTCCCCAGTGCTCCCAGTCCTTCCCCAGTGCTCCCAGTCCCTCCCCAGTGCTCCCAGTCCTTCCCCAGTGCTCCCAGTCCCGCCATCCAGCACTCCCAGTAACCCCCGGGTGCGCTGCTGTGTCCAGCCCCGCCCCGGCCTCCCCAGTGCTCCCAGTCCCTCCCCAGTGCTCCCAGTCCTTCCCCAGTGCTCCCAGTCCCGCCATCCAGCACTCCCAGTAACCCCCGGGTGCGCCGCCGTGTCCACCCGCCCCGGCCTCCCCAGTGCTCCCAGTCCCTCCCCAGTGCTCCCAGTCCCGCCATCCAGCACTCCCAGTAACCCCCGGGTGCGCCGCCGTGTCCACCCGCCCCGGCCTCCCCAGCGCTCCCAGTCCCTCCCCAGTGCTCCCAGTTCTGTCCCCCAGCCCCCCCCCAGTCCCCACTCAGTGCTCCCAGCGCCCCCTCCCTGCCCCCCCAGTGCTCCCAGTAATTCCCTGGTGCCCCCCCCCATGCACACTCCCCAGCCTCCCCAGCGCTCCCAGTCCCTCCCCAGTGCTCCCAGTTCTGTCCCCCAGTGTCCCCCAGTCCCCACTCAGTGCTCCCAGCGCCCCCCGCCCAGTGCTCCCAGTAATTCCCTGGTGCCCCCCCATGCCCACTCCCCAGCGCTCCCAGTCCCTCCCCAGCGCTCCCAGTCCCTCCCCAGTGCTCCCAGTCCCTCCTCATCGCTCCCAGGACCCTGTCACAGGTGTTCCCCCCCCCCATGGGGGTGCCAGCACCCGAGGGACACCCAAGGGGGTAAATGTCCCCCTCCCCGGGCTGTGTCACCAACCCAGGGTGTCCCCACCCCCGGGCGGGAGACGACGGGGTGCCTCAGCACCCATAAGCGCCCCCCCCCCCCCCATCCTCCCCCAGTAGCTCCCAGTGGGGCGTCACAGCCTCGTGGGTGCGGAGCGGGGACACCCATGGGTGACACAGGAGCCGGGGAGACTTGGGGGGGGTCCCACTGGGCCCCCACAGTGGGGAGGGGGAGACCCCCCCTCCCTCTGTGGACTGGGAATGGGGCAGGGAGCCCCCAAACTGGGAGAGGGGCTCCCAAACTGGGACACCCCCCCCCCCTTCCCCAGCCCCAAACTAGCAGTGGGACCACCCCTCAAACTGAGAATGGGGGAGGGGGCGCGTGGCCATCCCCCCCCAAAACTGGGAATAGGGGAGGGAGATAAACCTGCAAACTGGGAATCGGGGAATGGGAATCCCACCCCCAACCCCCCCCCCCAAACTGGGAATGGATGAGAAGATTAAATCACTCAAACTGGGAATGGGGAACTGGGAATCGCCCCCCAACTGGGAATGGGGGAGGGGAACAGACCTCCCCCCAAAAATGGCAAGAGGGGGCCGGCTGGGGGGAACCCTCCAAACTGGGAATGGGGGAGGGGAGAAGGACCCTAACTGGTTTTAGGGTGCAAGACCGCCTTGAGTTTTGGGGCTCCCCCCCCCCAATCCCTCTGGCTGGTCATTAAACAGACCAAAATTTGGGTGCTTTTTTTTGAGGGGGGGCGGGGGGGGAGGATAGGAGACATATTTACCCCCGTGGATAGCGAGGGGTAGCCCCGGTTCGGTCCAGTTTGCCCTCAATCCGCCGCCCTGCTCGCCCTCAACCACCTGTAAAACCCACCCCCCCACCCCCCCCCCCCCAGCAACTTTCACCCAGCACCGGCTTCAAACCGTCCCCTCGAGCGGCGAAATGAAAAAGTATTTTTAAGGTTTTGGGTTTTTTGGCTTTTTTTTTTTTTACTCACTTGCGCGTGGCTCTGAGGCCCTCAAAGGCCCTTTGGAGACCCTCAGGCTTCTCCTCGGGGGGAGTGAAAACCGGGCGTTAAACCCCCTGAGAAGCAAAAAAAAACACGGGGCAGAGAGTGAGACGGGGGGGTGTGGAGGGAAGCACAGAAGGTTTGGGGGTAGCCCGGGGTGGGGGGGTGGGATGGGGTCATCGGGGCGGGATGGGGAGGGGGGGTGTGCTGAGGGGCTGGCCAGGCACGGTCAAGGGCCGGCTTTGAGGGAGGGCGGTGATTTCGGGGTGACACCAGGGACTTGAACCCAGGCCCGGCTCACCCCACAAGCCAGGGGCAGGTTCCAGCCCACCGCTGGCCCACAGCCAGCCCGTAGCCAAGGCCCCGACCCAGGCCCAAGGCCCAGACCCAGGCCCAAGGCCTCAAGCCAGGCCCAAGGCCCAAGGCCCTGACCCAGACCCAGGCCCAAGGCCCAGACCCAGGCCCAAGGCCTTAAGCCAGGCCCAAGGCCCAGGCCCAAGGCCCCAGCCCAGGCCCAAGGCCCAGGCCCAAGGCCCCGACACAGGCCCAAGGCCCAGACCCAGGTCCAAGGCCTCAAGCCAGGCCCAAGGCCCCGACCCAGGCCCAAGGCCGGCCCAGAGACGGGGCTGAGCTCCAGCCCCAGGCTGACAGCCAAGCCTTGCCCCATCCGGAACCACATCCAGGCCTAGTCCGAAGTCCCATTTTGAACCAGCCCGAGGCCCCAACAGGCCCTGCCCGAGGCCCCGTCCAGGCCTTGCCCCAGGCCCAGCTCTGGGCCTGCCCATAGACATCTAGTGGCGTCATTCCCCCATCCCAACCTTGCCCCTTCGCCTCGGGCAGACGCCACCGGGACGGAGCCGCCTCCATCCCCCCGCCCCGCCTCGCTTCCCCCGTCCCACCGCGGCCGAACCGGAGTGACTCCGGACCGGCTCTGAGGTAGTCGCCAAGCTGATTGGTTCGCTCAGCTGTCGATCAGGGGCTCCGCCCCGCCTCTCCGAGGAATGCGGGCGTCTATTGGCTGAGCGCAACGTTTATCTTGGAAGTCACCGCCTCTCCCGGGGTGACTCGAGCTCTGGTTGGTCCAGGGCCCGCCCGCCGTTTTGGCTGGAAGACACCATTCGCCCTCGCCGCCGGAGGGGGCGGAGCACTCGGGAGAAGCGGATTGTCTTTACGTGTTGTCAGTCTGCGCTCTCCAGATGGCTATTGGCTAAATGAGGTGTGGCCTCCACCCACTGAGCGCGCTGATTGGTCCGGTCCCTTTAACTCCGCCTCCGCGCCCCTCACGTGCGGAGGCTCCTTCCCGCCTCTCTCCCACCCGCGCCTCCCATTGGTTTCCCGCCCCGTCAATCTCGGCTTGTCCCCCCTCTCCCCCCCGGCGCGCCGCGGGCGCTGATTGGCTGCTCCCGGAGGAAGGCGGGGGGAGGGGGCGGGCCCCCGCGCGCGGGGTCTCGCGAGCCCCTGGCTGAGGGGAGTGAGGGGGGCGGCGGTCGCCATGTCGGGTCCGGCGGTGGAACCGGCCGGGAAGCGACCGGATTCTTTGGACCTGCTGGAACGTTGCGGCGTTTGCCGGGAGCAGTTGAAAGCCGAGCGGGAACCGCGGCTGCTGCCCTGCCTCCATTCGCTCTGCCGGGAGTGCCTGAGGCCTGCGCCGGGCCCGGACGCCGCCCCCGCCCCCGCCCCGGGTGGGCTAGGTGAGGCAAGGGCCGGGGGGGGGTGAGGGGGGGGCGATGAGCCCTGCGATGGGGGGGGTAAAGGAGGTCTGGGGGGGTTTAAGAGAGCCTTGGGGGGGGCTCGAAGTAGCCTGGGGGAGGGAGGGGCTCGAAGTAGCCTTGGGGGAGGGGGGAGCTCGAAGTAGCCTTGGGGGGGGGCCTCGAAGTAGCCTGGGGGAGGGGGGGGCTCGAAGTAGCCTGGGGGGGGGGCCCTCGAAGTAGCCTGGGGGAGGGGGGGGCTCGAAGTAGCCTGGGGGAGGGGGGGCCTCGAAGTAGCCTGGGGGGGGGCCCTCGAAGTAGCCTGGGGGAGGGGGGGGGCTCGAAGTAGCCTGGGGGGGGCTCGAAGTAGCCTTGGGGGGGGCTCGAAGTAGCCTGGGGGGGGCTCGAAGTAGCCTTGGGGGGGGCCTTGAAGTAGCCTTGGGGGGGCCTCGAAGTAGCCTGGGGGAGGGGGGGCCTCGAAGTAGCCTGGGGAAGGGAGGGACTCGAAGTAGCCTTGGGGGGGGGGCCTTGAAGTAGCCTTGGGGGGGGGGGCCTTGAAGTAGCCTTGGGGGGGGGGCCTTGAAGTAGCCTGGGGAAGGGAGGGACTTGAAGTAGCCTTGGGGGGGGGGCCTTGAAGTAGCCTTGGGGGGGGGCCTTGAAGTAGCCTTGGGGGGGGCTCGAAGTAGCCTACAGGGGGGGCCTTGAAGTAGCCTTGGGGGGGGGGCCTAAAGGAGGCTTGGGGGGGGTTGAAGTAGCGTTCAGAGGAGTTAAAGGAGCCTGGTGGGGAGGGGGGGGGGGGTGTCGAAGAGGCCTTGGGGGATGCTTAAAGGGGCCTTGGGGGGAAGGGGGCGGGGGGGGGGGGTAAAGGAGCCTTGAGAGGGGGGCCCGGGAGCCTCGGATCGTCTATGGGCAGCCCCCCAACTGCCTTCTGGAGGGCTCAAAAGCGCCCCATCCTCTCGCCGCCGGCGGGAGACGGCGTCTCCACCGCCTCGGCGCCATCTCCCGGGGCGAGGAGGAGGAGGAGGAGGGGGAGGAGGAGGAGGGGGAGGAAGGGTAGAAGATCAGCAGCTGGACCCGAGCGAGAAGGAGCCACCGTGGAGGCTCACGGCGGATCTTGGGAGAAAACTGGGGGGGGTTGGCTCCGGAAAAAGCCGTAGGTGACCTGGGTTGCTGCTGGACCTTCTGTGGGACCCCCCCTTCCTCCCCCCCCCGTGAGGCGCTGACCCTCCCGCGGTGACATCGGGGACAACCCTGCGGCCGTGGGGAGACTCCGGTTTGGGGAGGTCTCCGAGGGTCTTTGTGGCACCAGCAGGACCCAGGATCTTCCGGTTTTTTTTCCTTCTCCCACCCCGCTAAAGAGCCGCTACGGTTTCGGCAGGTGCAAGACACCGCCTGGCTCCGTGAGGGGACTCTCTAGGGACAAATGGTGGTGACGAGGGTGACCCCCCGGGCCACCCCTGATGCCCCCCCCCCCCCCCCGCCACCGCTCCCCTCCCCGCAGTGGTCAACTGTCCCATCTGCAAACACCAGTGTGACCTGAAGGACGTTGTGGAGAACTATTTTCTGAAGGACAGCAAGGCTGAAGATGCCGCTGCCAGCCAGGAAACCGCTCAGGTAACGCTAATTAACGGTTAATTAGGGCGAAGCCAGCTTCCCCCCCCCCACCCCCCCAGCTGCCTGAGCCCGGCGTCCCCCCGACGCTTGTGTCCCCCAGTGCTGCACTAGCTGCGAGGACAACGCGCTGGCCACCAGCTACTGCGTGGAGTGCTCGGAGCCGCTCTGCGAGACCTGCGTGGAGGCCCACCAGAGGGTCAAGTACACGAAGGACCACACGGTCCGGGCCACAGGTCCGTCCTTGGCGCCTTTTCCTTGTCCCTACGGTTGTCACCCTCCTCGTCACCCTGCTGTCACCGCCCTTTCCGAGGCGGCGACGGTGCGGCCGGCGCATCCCCGGGGCGCGTCTGGAGGTGCCGCCGCGCCGTGGCCGTACCCGTCCCGCGGGGGGACCGCCTGCTCCTCCAGGGGCTGCCGCTGCCTCCTGGTGATGTCACCGTGACGTCACGGTGACGTCACGGTGACCTCACGGCATCGTCCCCGCAGGCAGCGTCAAGGCGAAGGAGAGGGAGCGCGCCGTGTACTGCTCCGTGCACAAGCACGAGCCCCTGGTGCTCTTCTGCAACACGTGCGACACGCTCACCTGCCGGGACTGCCAGCTCAACGGGCACAAGGACCACCAGTGAGTGGGCGTCGGCCGTAATTAAGTTAATTAACGTTGCGTTTTTTTCGTGGTTGATTATCGCGTGAATCGGTTTTTCCTGCCCGTTAGCCCTTAGCGGCGGCGATTTAAGGTAAGTCAGCTCACTAGATAAAATAATTTACCTGCTGAAAAGGTCGCTTGCGCCTCTTGTCATCTTAAAGGCGCGTTTAATGAGTGTCAAGAAGGTGGATAACGAACTAAACTCGTTAATTAGTTATCGGGAAAGATCTGAAGCTAGCCTGCCGGCTCATTACTCTCGGCAATTAGCTAGTGATTTTAAAAGCGAAGCTCGTTCGTTATTAGTTGGCCGGCTACCGAAGGGAGTGACC
>WNMW01000054.1:0-21775 GCA_009819605.1 Sterna hirundo
GTGGGGTGCCCATGGGGGGGGTCTGTGTGTCGTGGGGGGGGGGGGTCCATGGGTGGTGGGGTGGCCGGGGGGGGGTCCGGGTGGCACAGGGAGGGGGGGGTCCACAGGTGGTGGGGTGCCTGTGGGGGGGGGGGGGTGTGTGTCTGTGGGTGTATGGGGGGGGGGTCCGTGGGTGCTGGGGTGGCCGTGTGTCGTGGGGGGGGGTCTGTGGGTGGTGGGGTGCCCCTGGGGGGGGCCCGTGTGTCATGGGGGTGCCCGTGTGTCATGGGGGGGTCCGTGTGTCACGGGGGGGTCTGTGTGGCCGTGGGGGTGCCCATGGGTGCTGGGGTGCCCGAGGGGGGGTCTGTGTGTCATGGGGGGGGTCCATGTGTCGCGGGGGGCTCTGTGGGTGCTGGGGTGGCCGTGGGGTGCCCGTGTGTCATGGGGGGGGTCCGTGTGTCACGGGGGGGGGGGTGTCGTGGGTGTTGGGGTGCCCGAGGGGGGGGGTCTGTCTGTCACAGGGGGGTCCGTGGGTGGTGGGGTACCCGTGGGGTGCCCGTGTGTCGTGGGGGGGGGTCTGTGTGTCACGGGGGGGTCTGTGGGTGGTGGGGTGCCCGTGGGGGGGGTCTGTGTGTCCCGAGGGTGCCCGTGTGTCATGGGGGGGGTCCATGTGTCGCGGGGGGCTCTGTGGGTGCCGGGGTGCCCGTGGGGTGCCCGTGTATTATGGGGGGGGGGTCTGTGTGTCACGGGGGGGTCCGTGGACGCTGGGGTGGCCGTGGGGGGTGCCTGTGTGTCGCGGGGGGGGTGGGGGGGGGCCCCCGCATCAGACCGTGACCCCCCCCCCCGCAGGCCGCCCGCCTGGACCTGTGCTGCTGCTGGGGGCTGGAGAAAGGGGGGGCCCGGGGGGGGGGCGCCGGCCTCCTGCGCCCGCTGCTGCGCCGCTACTACACCCCCCTGCTGCTGCACCGCTGGGCACGGCCCGCCGTGGTGAGGGGGGGGCCATGGGGGGGCCGGGGTCAACGGGGGATGGGGGGTGGAGGGGGGGGCTGGGGGGGGTGTCTGTGGAGGGGTCTTGGGGGGCTGGGGGTATCGGGGGGGCTGGGGGTCAATGGGGGATGTGGGGTGTAGGGGGGCTGGGGGGGTGTGGGGGGCTCTTGCGGGGTTGGGGGGGCCTTGGGGGTGTCGGGGGGGCTGGGGGTCAACGGGGGATGTGGGGTGTAGGGGGGCTGGGCCGTTTTGGGGGGGGTCTGGGGGACTCTTGGGGGTTGTAGGGGGGTCTGTGGAGGGGTTTTGGGGGGGCTCTTGGGGGCCTTAGGGGGGGGTCTATGGAGGGGTTTGGGGGGGTTCTGGTGGTGTGGGGGTCTCTTGGGGGTCTGGGGGGGCCTTGGGGGTGTCAGGGGGGTCTGGGGGTTATGGGGGGATGTGGGGTGTAGGGGGGCTGGGGAGGTGTGGGGGGCTCTTGGGGGCTTTAGGGGGGGTCTATGGAGGGGTTTGGGGGGGTTCTGGGGGTGTGGGGGTCTCTTGGGGGTCTGGGGGGGCCTTGGGGGTGTCAGGGGGGTCTGGGGGTTATGGGGGGATGTGGGGTGTAGGGGGGCTGGGGGGGTGTGGGGGGCTCTTGGGGGCTGTAGGGGGGGGGTCTATGGAGGGGTTTGGGGGGGTTCTGGTGGTGTGGGGGGCTCTTGGGGGTCTGGGGGGGCCTTGGGGGTGTCGGGGGGGCTGGGGGTTATGGGGGGATGTGGGGTGAAGGGGGGCTGGGGGAGGGTGTCTATGGAGGGGTTTTGGGGGGGTTCTGGGGGTGTGGGGGGCTCTTGGGGTGTGTAGGGGGGTCTATGGAGGGGTTTAGGGGGGCTGGGGGTGTGGGGGGCTCTCGGGGGTCTGGGGGGGCCTTGGGGGTGTCGGGGGGGCTGGGGGTTATGGGGGGATGTGGGGTGTAGGGGGGCTGGGGGGGTTTGGGCGTGTGTGGGGGGCTCTTGGGGGGTGTAGGGGGGTCTATGGAGGGGTTTGGGGGGGGCCTGGTGGTGTGGGGGGCTCTCGGGGGTCTGGGGGGGCCTTGGGGGTGTCGGGGGGTCTGGGGGTCAATGGGGGATGTGGGGTGTAGGGGGGCTGGGGGGTCTATGGAGGGGTTTGGGGGGGTTCTGGGGGTGTGAGGGGCTCTTGGGGGGCTGGGGGGACCTTGGGGGTGCCGAGGTGTCTGGGGGGGGCGGGGGGGGGGGCGCGGGGTGGGGGATGATGTGTGGGGCTGGGTGATGCCGGGGTGTGGGGCCATGGTGGGGTGGGGTGGGGGTGTCCGGGAGGTTTGAGGGGGTGCGGAAGGCGTTGGGGGGGGCTGGGGGGTGTCCCCTGACGCTGGCGGGGGGGGGACACGCGGGGGGGGTGTCTCCGCAGGTGCTGCTCTTCCTCTTCCTGGCCTGCGCCGGGCTCTACCTCACGCTGCAGGTGCCCGTGGGGCTGGACCAGGAGCTCGCCATGCCCAAGGTGGGGCTGGCAGTGGGGCGCCCCCAGGGTGGGGGGGGGGTTTGGGGGGGGTGGGGGGGCACGACGGGGGACGGGACGGAGACACCTGGGGACGGCGCGTGGCCCCTTACGGGCACGGCGTGGCCACCATGGGGCTGACGTGGCCCCCATATGGCTACTGATGGGGCCGGCGTGGCCCGCTATGGGGACACGAGGTGGGGTATGGCCTCTATGGGGCCAGCACGGCCCTCTATGGGGCCAGCGTGGGGCTGGTGTGGCCCCCTATGGGGACACAAGGTGGGGTGTGACCTCTGTGGGGCCAGCATGATCCTCTATGGGGCCAGCCCAGCCCTCTATGGGGCCAGTGTGGGGCTGACATGGCCCCCTATGGGGACACAAGGTGGGGTGTGACTCCTATGGGGCCAGCCCAGCCCTCTGTGGGGCCAGTGTGGGGCTGGCGTGGCCCCCTATGGGGACACAAGGTGGGGGTGTGACCCCTATGGGGCCAGCCCAGCCCTCTGTGGGGCCAGTGTGGGGCTGGCGTGGCCCCATATGGGGTGCCCAGGGGTGGTGTGGCCCCTATGGGGACACAAGGTGGGGATGTGACCCCTATGGGGCCAGCCCAGCCCTCTGTGGGGCCAGTGTGGGGCTGGCGTGGCCCCATATGGGGTGCCCAGGGGTGGCGTGGCCCCTATGGGGACACAAGGTGGGGATGTGACCCCTATGGGGCCAGCCCAGCCCTCTGTGGGGCCAGCGTGGGGCTGGCGTGGCCCCATATGGGGTGCACAGGGGTGGGGTGGCCCCTATGGGGATACAAGGTGGGGGTGTGACCCCTATGGGGCCAGCCCAGCCCTCTATGGGGCCAGTGTGGGGCTGGCATGGCCCCCTATGGGGACACAAGTTGGGGGTGTGACCCCTATGGGGCCAGCATGGTCCTCTATAGGGCCAGTGTGGGGCTGGCTTGGCCCCATATGGGGTGCACAGGGGTGGGGTGGCCCCTATGGGGACACAAGGTTGGGGTGTGACCCCCAGCCCTCTATGGGGCCAGTGTGGGGCTGGCGTGGCCCCCTATGGGGACACAAGGTGGAGTATGGCCTCTATGGGGCCAGCATGGCCATCTATGGGGCCAGCACAGCCCTCTGTGGGGCTGGCGTGGCCCCCTGTGGGGACACAAGGTGGGGGTGTGACCCCTATGGGGCCAGCCCAGCCCTCTATGGGGCCAGTGTGGGGCTGGTGTGGCCCCCTGTGGGGACACAAGGTGGGGGTGTGACCCCTATGGGGCCAGTGTGGGGCTGGCGTGACCCCTATGGGGCCACAAGGTGGGGGTGTGACCCCTATGGGGCCGGCGTGACCCCTATGGGGACACAAGGTGGGGCGTGACCCCTACGCGCCCAGTGCGGCTGCCCCGGCTCCGTGCCAGTGACGCACGGGGTGGGGGGGGCCACCCTCCTCCGCGGGGACGTGTGGGGCCGGTGTCACCCCCATCTGTCTGTGTCCCCCCCCAACCCTGCCCCACTGCCCCCCCAGGACTCCTACCTGCTCCAGTACTTCGCCGCCCTCAACCAGTACCTGGCGGTGGGTGTCCCCACCTACTTCGTCACCACGGGGGGCTACAACTTCTCCTCCCCGGCCGGCACCGACGGCATCTGCTCCAGCGCCGGCTGCCACCCCCGCTCCCTCACCACCACCATCCAACACGCCACCCGCTTCCCCAACGCGTGAGTGGGGGGGCGGGCGCCGGCGGGGGGGGGGCTGGGTGCCCACCGCGGGGGCCGGTGGGTGGATGTTGGGTGCCCACCATTGTGGACGTTGGGTGGACGTTGGGTGCCCACCATGGTGGCCATCAGCTATACATTGGGTGCCCACCATGGTGGCCATTGGGTGGCCATTGGGTGCCCACCATGGTGGCCGTTGGGTGTACGCTGGGTGCCCACCATTGTGGACATTGGGTGGACGTTGGGTGCTCACCATGATGGCTATTGGGTGCCCACCATGGTGGCCGTTGGGTGTACGTTGGGTGCCCACCATTGTGGACATTGGGTGGACGCTGGGTGCTCACCATGACGGCTATTGGGTGCCCACCATGGTGCTCATCAGCTATACGTTGGGTGCCCACCATGGTGGCCATTTGGTACAAGTTGGGTGCCCACCATGGTGGCCATTGGGTGTACATTGGGCGCCCACCTTTGTGGCCATTGGGTGTACGTTGGGTACCCACCATGGTGGCCATCAGCTATACATTGGGTGCCCACCATGGTGGCTGTTGGGTGTACGCTGGGTGCCCACCATTGTGGACATTGGGTGGACGTTGGGTGCTCACCATGATGGCTATTGGGTGCCCACCATGGTGGCCGTTGGGTGTATGCTAGGTGCCCACCATGGTGGCCGTTGGGTGTATGTTGGGTGCCCACCATTGTGGACATCGGGTGGACGCTGGGTGCTCACCATGACGGCTATTGGGTGCCCACCATGGTGCTCATCAGCTATATGTTGGGTGCCCACCATGGTGGCCATTTGGTACAAGTTGGGTGCCCACCATGGTGGCCATTGGGTGTACGTTGGGTGCCCACCATTGGGTGTACGTTGGGTGCCCACCATTGTGGACATTGGGTGTATGCTGGGTGCCCACCACGGTGGCCATCAGCTATACATTGGGTGCCCACCATTGGGTGCCCCCCATGGTGGCCGTTGGGTGTACGCTGGGTGGTCACAGGTGTCACCCCGTTGCCCCCCTAGGTCCTACCTGGCCATCCCCGCCACCTCCTGGCTGGATGACTTCTTGGATTGGCTCAACCCCAGCGGGCGCTGCTGCCGCGTCCACCTCTACGGCAACCTCAGCGGGACCTTCTGCCCCTCCACCAGCAGTGAGTGGGGCACGCCGGGGGGGGGCCGGTGGGGGTACGCGAGGGCTACACTGTGGTGGCCGTTGGGTGCCCACCATAGTGGTCACTGGTTGTACGCTGGGTGCCCACCATGGTGGCTATCGGTTGTATGTTGGGTCCCCACCGTGGTGGCCGTTGGGTGCATGTTGGGTGCCCACCATGGTGCCATTGGGTGGCCATTGGGTGTACGTTGGGTGCCCACCATGGTGGCTATCGGTTGTATGTTGGGTGCCCACCATGGTGGCCATTGGGTGGCCATTGGGTGTACGTTGGGTGCCCACCATCGTGGCTATCGGTTGTATGTTGGGTGCCCACCATGGTGGCCATTGGGTGGCCATTGGGTGTACGTTGGGTGCCCACCACGGTGGCCATCGGTTGTATGTTGGGTGCCCACCGTGGTGGCTGTTGGGTGTACATTGGGTGCCCACCATGGTGGCCATTGGGTGGCCATTGGGTGTACGTTGGGTGCCCACCACGGTGGCTATCGGTTGTATGTTGGGTGCCCACCATGGTGGCCATTGGGTGGCCATTGGGTGTACGTTGGGTGCCCACCATGGTGGCCATTGGGTGGCCATTGGGTGTACGTTGGGTGCCCACCATGGTGGCTATCGGTTGTATGTTGGGTGCCCACCATGGTGGCCATTGGGTGGCCATTGGGTGTACGTTGGGTGCCCACCACGGTGGCCATCGGTTGTATGTTGGGTGCCCACCGTGGTGGCTGTTGGGTGTACATTGGGTGCCCACCATGGTGGCCATTGGGTGGGCATTGGGTGTACGTTGGGTGCCCACCACGGTGGCCATCGGTTGTATGTTGGGTGCCCACCGTGGTGGCTGTTGGGTGTACGTTGGGTGCCCACCATGGTGGCCATTGGGTGGGCATTGGGTGTACGTTGGGTGCCCACCATGGTGACTATTGGGTGTACATTGGGTGCCCACCATGGTGGCCACTGGTTGCATGTTGGGTGCCCACCATGGTGGCCATTGGGTGGCCATTGGGTGTACATTGAGCGCCCACCATGGTGGCCTCCCCGGTGCCCTCTGGGTGCCCGCCCCGGGTGCCGTGGGGTGCTGACGCGGCCGTGCCCACAGGTGACCCCAGCTGCATCGGGGGCCAGTGCCTGAACGTCACCCGCCGCCCCACGGCGGAGGAATTCAAGCGGTTCCTGCCCTGGTTCCTCCACGACCGCCCCACCCTGCAGTGCGCCAAGGGGTAGGTGCCGCCCAGGGCCGGGGCGGGGGGGACCCACACCCATAGGGGGGGCAACCATAGGGGGGCACCGGCAATGGAGGGGGGGGGGCACACGTGCACGTGGCCACTGGTTGCATGTTGGGTACTCATCATGGTGGCCATTGGGTGGCCATTGAGTGTACGTTGAGTGCTCATCGTGGTGGCCATCAGTTGTACGTTGGGTGCCCGCCACGGTGGCCGTTGGGTGTATGCTGGGTGCCCACCATTGTGGCCATTGGGTATATGTTGGGTGCCCACCATGGCGGCCACTAGTTGTACATTGGGTGCCCACCATTGGGTGGCCATCAGCTATACATTGGGTGCCCACTATGGTGGCCATTGGGTATATGTTGGGTGCCCACCACGGTGGCCACTAGTTGTACATTGGGTGCCCACCATTGGGTGGCCATCAACTATACATTGGGTGCCCACCATGGTGGCCATCAGTTGTATGTTGGGTGCCCACCATGGCGGCCATTGGGTGTACGCTGGGTGCCCACCACGGTAGCCACTAGTTGGACATTGGGTGCCCACCATGGCGGCCATTGGGTGGCTATTGGGTGCCCACCATGGTGGCCATCAGCTGTACGTTGGGTGCCCACCATGGTGGCCATCGGGTGGCTATTGGATGCCCACCATGGTGGCTGTTGGGTTTACATTGAGTGCCCACCATGGTGGCCATTGGGTGTACGTTCGGTGCCCACCATCCGTGGCCACTAGTTGTACATTGGGTGCCCACCATGGCGGCCATTGGGTGGCTATTGGGTGCCCACCATGGTGGCCATTGGGTGTACGTTGGGTGCCCACCATTATGGCCGTTGGGTGTACGTTGGGTGCCCACCATCGTGGCCATTGGGTGTATGTTGGGTGCCCACCATGGTGGCCATCAGTTGTACGTTGGGTGCCCACCATGGTGGCCATGGGGTGTACATTGACTGCCCGCCATGGATGGCCACTGGTGGCATGTTGGGTGCACGTGGACATCCGTGTGGGCACGCGGGTGCCCCCCACCCCCAGCACCCACCCCCCGGGTGCCCCCACCCCCCCCCCCCAACCCCCTCACCCTTCGCCCCCTCCCCGCAGGGGTCTGGGCGCCTACGACACGGCTGTGAGCATGGACGCCAACGGCACCATCCTGGGTGAGCAGAAGGGTGGGGTGGGCGAGACGGGATTGAGGAGGTGGGCAGGGGGAAGGGGCACCCTAGGGTGCCGTGCTGACCCCCCCCTCACCCCCCCGTGTCCCCCAGCCTCCCGTTTCATGGCCTACCAGCGCCCGCTGCGCACCTCGCAGGAGTACACGGCGGCGCTGCGGGCCGCCCGCGCCCTGGCCGAGGAGATCACCGCCACCCTGCGCAGCGTGCCCGGCACCCACCCCGACTTCAGGGTCTTCCCCTACACGTGAGCGACCCCCCCACACCCCCCCCACACCCCCCCCACATCTCCATGGGGCTGGGGTTGGCGGGGATGGGCTGCCGGAGGAAGGGGGCGACCGGGGAGGGGTGTGCTGTGGGTGCCCCTGGTGCCCTTCTTTGGGGTCACAAGTGGGGGTGTTGGGGGGGGGCAGACGTGGGTGCCCAGGTCCGGGTGCTGTAGGTTCCGCAGGGCCCCTATTCGGGGTCAGACGTGGGTGCCCCCGAACCTGGTTAGGGGTCAGAAATGGGCGTTGGGGGGCAGAAGTGGGTGCCCCGGTGCCCGTATTGGGGGTCAGAGGTGGGTGTTGGGGGGCAGAAGTGGGTGCCCTGGTTAGGGGGTGCCCGTCCTGGGGTGCTGTGGGTGCCCCAGTGCCCGTGTTGGGGGTCAGAGGGTGGGTGTTGGGGGTCAGAAGTGGGTTTTGTGGGTCAGACATGGGCACCCAATTAGTTGCGCCCATCCTGGGGTGCTGTGGGTGCCCCCGTTGCCCTTGTTGGGGGTCAGAAGTGGGTGTTGGGGGTCAGAAGTGGGTGTTGGGGGTCAGACGTGGGTGCCCTGGAGCCTGGTTAGGGGTCAGAAGTGGGTGTTGGGGGTCAGAAGTGGGTGCCCTGGTTAGGGGGTGCCCATCCTAGGCTGATCTGGGTGCCCCAGTGCCTGTGTTGGGGGTCAGAGGTGGGTGTTGGGGGGCAGAAGTGGGTGCCCTGGTTAGGGGGTGCCCGTCCTGGGGTGCTGTGGGTGCCCCAGTGCCCTTGTTTGGGGTCAGAGGGTGGGTGTTGGGGGGCAGAAGTGGGTTTTGTGGGTCAGACATGGGCACCCAATTAGTTGCGCCCATCCTGGGGTGCTGTGGGTGCCCTGTTGCCCTTGTTGGGGGTCAGAAGTGGGTGTTGGGGGTCAGAAGTGGGCACCCAGTTAGTTGCGCCCATCCTGGGCCGGTGTGGGTGCCCCTTTGCCCTTGTTGGGGGTCAGACGTGGGTGCCCTGGAGCCTGGTTAGGGGTCAGAAGTGGGTGTTGGGGGTCAGAAGTGGGTGCCCCGGAGCCTGGTTAGGGGTCAGAAGTGGGTGTTGGGGGTCAGAAGTGGGTGCCCCGGAGCCTGGTTAGGGGTCAGAAGTGGGTGTTGGGGGACAGAAGTGGGTGCCCTGGTTAGGGGGTGCCCATCCTGGGGTGCTGTGGGTGCCCCAGTGCCCTTGTTTGGGGTCAGAAGTGGGTGTTGGGGGGCAGACGTGGGTGCCCTGGTTAGGGGGTGCCCATCCTGGGCTGCTGTGGGTGCCCCGTTGCCCTTGTTGGGGGTCAGAAGTGGGTGTTGGGGGTCAGAAGTGGGTGCCCCGGAGCCTGGTTAGGGGTCAGAAGTGGGTGTTGGGGGTCAGAAGTGGGTGCCCCGGAGCCTGGTTAGGGGTCAGAAGTGGGTGTTGGGGGACAGAAGTGGGTGCCCTGGTTAGGGGGTGCCCATCCTGGGGTGCTGCAGGTGCCCCAGTGCCCTATTTGGGGGCCAAAAGTGGGTGTTGGGGGTCAGAGGTGGGCACCCAGTTAGTTGCGCTCATCCTGGGCTGCTGTGGGTGCCCCTGTGCCCTTGTTGGGGGTCAGAAGTGGGTGCCCCAGAGCCTGGTTAGGGGTCAGAAGTGGGTGTTGGGGGTCAGACGTGGGTGCCCTGGTTAGGGGGTGCCCATCCTGGGCTGGTGTGGGTGCCCCAGTGCCCTATTCGGGGGTCAGAGGTGGGTGTTGGGGGTCAGAAGTGGGTGCCCCGGAGCCTGGTTAGGGGTCAGAGGTGGGTGTTGGGGGTCAGAAGTGGGTGCCCCGGTTAGGGGTGCCCATCCTGGGGTGCTGTGGGTGCCCCAGTGCCCTATTTGGGGGTCAAAAGTGGGTGTTGGGGGTCAGAGGTGGGCACCCAGTTAGTTGCGCCCATCCTGGGCCGGTGTGGGTGCCCCTTTGCCCTTGTTGGGGGTCAGACGTGGGTGCCCTGGAGCCTGGTTAGGGGTCAGAAGTGGGTGTTGGGGGTCAGAAGTGGGTGCCCCGGAGCCTGGTTAGGGGTCAGAAGTGGGTGTTGGGGGTCAGAAGTGGGTGCCCCGGAGCCTGGTTAGGGGTCAGAAGTGGGTGTTGGGGGACAGAAGTGGGTGCCCTGGTTAGGGGGTGCCCATCCTGGGGTGCTGTGGGTGCCCCAGTGCCCTTGTTTGGGGTCAGAAGTGGGTGTTGGGGGGCAGACGTGGGTGCCCTGGTTAGGGGGTGCCCATCCTGGGCTGCTGTGGGTGCCCCGTTGCCCTTGTTGGGGGTCAGAAGTGGGTGTTGGGGGTCAGAAGTGGGTGCCCCGGAGCCTGGTTAGGGGTCAGAAGTGGGTGTTGGGGGACAGAAGTGGGTGCCCTGGTTAGGGGGTGCCCATCCTGGGGTGCTGTGGGTGCCCCGTTGCCCTATTTGGGGGTCAGAGGTGGGTGTTGGGGGTCAGAGGTGGGCACCCAGTTAGTTGCGCCCATCCCGGGCTGCTGTGGGTGCCCCCCCTTGCCCCCTTGTTGGGGGTCAACGGTGGGCGCCTGGGGGTGGGGGGTTGCCCAGCCCGGGGAGGCCGGGGGGGTGGCGGGCGCCGGGGTGCCAGCGCGGCGGTGACGCTCCCCGGCTGCAGGGTGACCTACGTCTACTACGAGCAGTACCTGACGGTGGTGGCCGAGGGCGTCTTCACGCTGGGGCTCTGCCTGGTGCCCACCTTCCTCGTCTCCTTCCTCCTGCTGGGCATGGACCTGCGCTCCAGCGCCGCCACCCTCCTCACCATCGCCATGATCCTGCTGGACACCGTGGGCGCCATGGCCCTCTGGGGCATCCCCTATAACGCCGTGGCCCTCATCAACCTGGTGGCGGTGCGGGGCGGGCAGGGGGGTTGGCACGGGGATAGGGGGCACGCGGGGCGGGCACGGGGACCTGGGGCACGTGGGGTGGGCACGGGATTTGGAGCACCTGGGGTGGGCATGGGGATTTGGGGCATGTGGGGTGGGCATGGGGACCTGGGGCCTGTGGGGTGGCATGGGGATTTGGGGCACATGGGGTGGCACAGGGACATGGGGCATGTGGGGTGGCATGGGGACATGGAGTGTCAGAGGGACCTGGGGCATGTGGGGTGGGCACGAGGATTTGGGGCACGTGGGGTGGCATGGGGATATGGGGCACACAGGGTGGCACCGGGACATGGGGCCTGTGGGGTGGCATGGGGACCTGGGGCATGTGGGGTGGCATGGGGACATGGGGCACACAGGGTGGGCACGAGGATTTGGGGCATATGGGGTGGCACGGGGACATGGGACATGTGGGGTGGCATGGGGATTTGGGCACATGGGGTGGCACAGAGACATGGGGCACACAGGGTGGCACGGGGACCTGGGGCACGTGGGGTGGGCACGAGGATTTGGGGTGCATGGGGTGGCACAGAGACATGGGGCTCATGGGGTGGGCATGGGGATTTGGGGCACGTGGGGTGGGCATAGGGACATGGGGCACATGGGGTGGCACTGGGACATGGAGTGTGTGGGGTGGGCATGGGGATTTGGGGTATGTGGGGTGGCACGGGGACATGGGGCACGTGGGGTGGCACGGGGACATGGTGCGTGTGGGGTGGCATGGGGAAATGGAGTGTCAGAGGGACATGGGGCACACAGGGTGACATGGGGCCCATGGGGTGGCACGGGGACATGGGGCATGTGGGGTGGGCACGAGGATTTGGGGCACGTGGGGTGGCATGGGGATATGGGGCACACAGGGTGGCACCGGGACATGGGGCCTGTGGGGTGGCATGGGGACATGGGGCACATGGGGTGGCACGGGGACATGGAGTGTGTGGGGTGGGCATGACGATTTGAGGCACGTGAGGTGGCTTGGGGACATGGGGTATGTGGGGTGGCACAGGGACATGGGGCTCATGGGGTGGCACAGGGACTTGGGGCACGTGGGGTGGCACAGGGACATGGGGCCTGTGGGGTGCCATGGGGACATGGGGCCTGTGGGGTGGCATGGGAACGTGGAGTGTCAGAGGGACGTGGGGCACACAGGTGGCACGGGGACCTGGGGCACGTGGGGTGGGCATGGGGATTTGGGACACGTGGGGTGGCACAGGGACATGGGGCATGTGGGGTGGGCATGGGGACATGGGGCATGTGGGGTGGACATGACGATTTGGGGCACGTGATGTGGCATGGGGACATGGGGCACATGGGGTGGCACGGGGACATGGAGTGTGTGGGGTGGGCATGGGGATTTGGGGCACGTGGGGTGGCACGGGGACATGGGGCACGTGGGGTAGGCACGAGGATTTGGGGCGCATGGGGTGGCACAGAGACATGGGGCTCATGGGGTGGGCATGGGGATTTGGGGCATGTGGGGTGGGCATGGGGACATGGGGCACATGGGGTGGCACTGGGACATGGGGCCTGTGGGGTGGCATGGGGATTTGGGGCACGTGGGGTGGCACAGGGACATGGGGCATGGGGGGTGGCATGGGGACATGGAGTGTCAGAGGGACATGGGGCACACAGGGTGG
This sequence comes from Sterna hirundo, assembly GCA_009819605.1. Taxonomy (NCBI): domain Eukaryota; kingdom Metazoa; phylum Chordata; class Aves; order Charadriiformes; family Laridae; genus Sterna; species Sterna hirundo. Next base: position 12,464 of record WNMW01000054.1, read on the forward strand.
CATGGGGACATGGAGCATGTGGGGCGGCATGGGGACATGGAGTGTCAGAGGGACATGGGGCACACAGGGTGACATGGGGCCCATGGGGTGGCACGGGGACATGGGGCATGTGGGGTGGGCACGGGGATTTGGGGCACGTGGGGTGGCACAGGGACATGGGGCTCATGGGGTGGGCATGGGGATTTGGGGCATGTGGGGTGGGCATGAGGATTTGGGGCACGTGGGGTGGCACAGGGACATGGGGCACACAGGGTGGCACGGGGACCTGGGGCACGTGGGGTGGGCACGAGGATTTGGGGCGCATGGGGTGGCACAGAGACATGGGGCTCCTGGGGTGGGCATAGGGATTTGGGGCACGTGGGGTGGGCATGGGGACATGGGGCACATGGGGTGGCACAGGGACATGGAGTGTCAGAGGGACATGGGGCACATGGGGTGGCATGGGGACATGGGGCATGTGGGGTGGGCATGGGGATTTGGGGCACATGGGGTGCCATGGGGATATGGGGCACACAGGGTGGCACCGGGACATGGGGCCTGTGGGGTGGCACGGGGACATGGAGTGTGTGGGGTGGGCATGGGGATTTGGGGTATGTGGGGTGGCACGGGGACATGGGGACATGGGGTGGCACAGGGACATGGGGCATGTGGGGTGGCATGGGGACATGGAGTGTCAGGGGGATGTGGGGCACACAGGGTGGCACGGGGACATGGGACATGGGGTGGCACGGGGACGTGGGGCACACATGGTGGCACAGGGACATGGAGTGTCAGAGGGATGTGGGAACCATGGGGTGGCACAGGGACATGGGGTGGCACGGGGACATGGGGTGGCACGGGGACATGGGGCATGTGGGGTGTCCCGGGGACGGGGGGCAGAAGAGGTGTCGCGGGGATTTAGGGATTTAGGGACAGGTGGGATGGCCGTGTGGGTGGGGGGGGTGTGTGTGTGGGTGGCAGAGGGCACTGTGCCCCCCCCCCCCCCCCCACGATGGTGGCCGCCACGGCGGTGACAACCGCGTCCCCGCAGGCCGTGGGCATCTCGGTGGAGTTCGTCTCCCACCTCACCTGCGCCTTCGCCCGCAGCGTCCAGCCCGGCCGGGTGGCGCGAGCCGCCGAGGCCACCGTCACCATGGGCAGCAAGGTGGGGACAGCGGGGCCGGGGGGGGGGACCCCCACCCCCCCCACACAACTCCGAGGGCAGGGTGTGGGGGGGGACGGACACCGTCCCCTCACCCTCTCTCTCCGTCCCCGCCGCAGGTGGTGGCCGGGGTGGCCATGACCAACCTGCCGGGCGTGGTGGTGCTGGCCTTCGCCAAGGCCCAGCTGGTCCAGATCTTCTTCTTCCGCCTCAACCTCATCATCACCCTGGCGGGGCTGGCCCACGGCCTCGTCTTCCTCCCCGTCCTCCTCAGCTACGTGGGTACGGCCACACGTGTGTCCCCCCCCCGTGTCCGTGTCCCCCCCGCCCCGGGCCTTGGGGACACGGCCCCCCCGGGTCTCCGGCCCCGGGAGGAAGATGGCAGCCCCGGCTCCTTTCGTCCCCGCAGGACCCGGCCCGCCGGCGCCCACGGGGGACGTGGAGCAGGACGCGGGGCTGGGACGCGGCAACCCCGGCTTCCAGGATGGGGACGAAGCCGAGGACAAGGACAAGGATGAGTCCGGGGACAAAGCCAAAGCCAAGGACGAGGATGTGGCCAGGGACGAAGCCAAAGCCGAGGATGAGGATGGGTCCGGGGACAAAGCCAAAGCCAAGGACGAGGATGGGGCCAGGGCCGAGGCCGAGGCCGAAGGATGAGGACGAAGGCCGAGGACAAGGCCACCGCCGCCGTCCCCCGGGCAGGGCTGAGCCCCGCCGTCCCCTCCCGCCGCCACTTTTTCTACCGCTGTCGTATTTAAACGTTGGGGGTTTTTTTTTTTGGGGGTTTCTTTTTTTTTTGTTGGTTTTTCTTTTTTTTTTTTTTTTTTCTCAGATTCGGGACCGGGTTGAACTGGGCCGGGCTGGGAAGGGGCCCCGTGGGTGGGGGGGTCACACCTCGTGCGGAAACCTCACGGGGACGGGGACGCAGGGATGGGGACGCAGCGGGGGCACGAGGACAGTGGGGACAGGGACACGTGGGGCATGGGGACGCCGTGGGGACGTGGCCCCGTGGGGCAGGAGGACACCACGGGGACGCGACGATGGGCACCGCGAGGGCAGGGACACGTGGGGCACGCGGACGCCGTGGGGACGGGGACACGTGGGGACACATGGGAATCACGGGGATGGGGCACGTGGGCGCTGTGGGGACGGGGACGTGTGGGGCAGAGGCGCACCAGGAGGATGGGGACACACAGGGCACGAGGGGAGAGTGGGGACAGAGACGTGTGGGGCACGGGGACACCACGGGGACGCGGCCCCGTGGGGCAGGAGGACACTGGGGACGCGACGATGGGCCCCACGAGGACAGGGACACGTGGGGCACAGGGACATCACGAGGACAGGGACGCGTGGGGCACAGGGACACCGTGGGGACGGGGCACACGGGCACTGTGGGGACAGGGATACGTGTCACCCCCCCCCCATCCCCCCCGGGGGAACCACTCCCGCCGCCCCCCCAGCCCCAGGACACCGGGCTTTGCTGGCCACACCGGCCCCGGCCCAGCGCCCCGTTGCCACACCGGCTTCCCAAGGTGCCAAATGTCCGGGGCTGGTGCCCCCGGTGAAGGCTTCAGGGGGGGGGACACCCCGGGCTCATTCCCACCCCCCGGGGGAACTGCTGCCACCACCGCGTTAGTCGTGGGGCACCGGCTCTCCTGGCCACGGCAACCCCGTCCCTAGCCCAAGACCCTGCAACGGTGGCCGAAAATCCCAAATGTCCAGGGCTGACCCCCCCGGTGATGGCTCCGGGACGGACACCCCGGGCTCGTTCTCACCCCCCCGGGGGGAACCGCTGCCACCACGGCACCATCCACATGGCACTGGCTTTGCTGGCCCCGGTAGCCCATGCCCCGGCCCCGCTGCCACGTTGGCGGCTGAACGTGCCGAAGGGCCGAGGATGGTGCCCCCGGCGAAGGCTTCGGGGTGGGGGGACACACCCCGGGCTCGTTCTCACCCCCCCAGGGGGAACCGCTGCCGCCGCGGCGCCACCCGCGTGGGGCCGGCTCTCCTGGCCGCTCCTCGGCTCGCTCGCTTTTTCCTGCCGGTTTTTCCAGCCAAGAGTTTCTCGGGATTTGGCGTTGCTTCACCCGCCGGTGGCAGGGCCCCTCTCGGCCGTTGGCCCCGCGGAGAGGGAACCCCCACACCACCCCCCCCCCATTTTCGGAGGACGGGATTTTCTCCGACCGTCGTGAGCCCAACGCGGCGTCGGGGGGGTGAGGGGAAAGACGCGACGGAAAAGAGCGGCCGAACGCGAAGCTGCTGGAAGGGCCGGCGTTAAATCCTGCCGCAGCGTTACGGCCGGTGGTTCCAAGGCGTTTTCTCCGCCCCGGCACTCCGAAGGATTCCGAGATGGGATGCGGCCGCCAGAGCGGACGGTCGGAGTATCGACGAAACAATTCCCATCCGTACCCGCCGCTTTTCCCCACCCCGGGAGTCCCAACGGCCGCCAAAGAGAAGGGACGCGCGGATCCAGGACCCAGGTCCCTCCGACGGGTCCTTCCGTTGGAGCGACGGGAACAGTTCTCCGGTTTTTATCCGCGAACTTCCTTCACCCTGGCGCGGAGGTGGGGGGGTTGGGATTCGCGTGCCGGGCGCTCCGTGGTCTCCATGCGACGGGCGCGTGCCGTGCTCATCGCTTTGGGAACGTCGTCTTGGAGACGTCTCGGCCCCGGGGGGTTAATTCTCCCAAAGCAGATCCCAACGTAATTAACCGGGAATACGACTTGACTCGAGCTCTGGGTTAAGGACGGCTGAGGAATTCGGTTCCGTAAATATTCTCAAACGGAACGGCTCGGGGAGTTGAGGCAAAAGCCCGGGAGCGTTAAAATCCGCACTCCGTGACTTTTCCGTGGGCGACCCTCGTTCCAGTCAAGGAAAAGGCGTCTTAACTCATTTTTAATCTTTTTTTTTTGGGAAGATTGAGACTAAGCGTCGGAAAGGCGGGTTCTTCTGGCGCGGAAGCGGGGAGGGTGACGCGCATCCCCCTCCGTCCGTCCGGATCCAAATGGGATTCCCAAAAAAAAAAGGTGCCGTAAACCTTTGTCCCGGCCGGCTCCGGTGCCGAAACCGGGCTTCGGATTTACGACCGAGGGAGGCGAGATTTACGCGCAAAGTGAAAATAGGAACTTCTCCCGCCCCGTCTTTCTCCGGGGAAAGTACGAAAGGGAGCGGAGCCGGGAACGGGAGGAGCGATGCCGGGGGAGGGACCCCCTGAAAAATACCTGTAAAACATCGGGAGAGCGGGAAAGAATTAAAAAAACAACCCCAAAAAAGACGGGGTGCTCCAGCCGGCGGGGATCCCACGGGCCTTCCCGGCGGCGGCTGCCCACACGTTTGCCGCCGGGAATCCGCGGGATTTGTGTCCTTTTGGGGGAAAAAAAAGAGAAAAAAAGCCCAGCCCGTGAGGCAGCGGGAAAGGGTCGAAGGGCGGCAGGAGCCGAGGGGGGGGTGGGGGGGCTCCGGGAGGGTCACGAAAAAGGGAGCGGATTCGTGCAACAGGAGACAGCGGGAGACAAAAGGTGGGGGTTTGGGGGTTCCCCCCCCCCCGATTCCCCCCAACACACACCCCTTTTGTCTTTCTTTTTTTTTTTTTCTTTTTTTTTCTTTTTTTCTTTTTTTTTTCTTTTTTTCTTTTTTTTTTCTTTTTTTTTCTTTTTTTTTTCTTTTTTTCTTTTTTCTTTTTTCTTTTTTCCTTATTTTTTCTTTTTTTTCTTATTTTTTCTTTTTTCTTTTTTCCTTATTTTTTCTTTCTTTTTTCCTTATTTTTTCTTTTTTTCTTTTTCTTTCTGTTTTTCTTTTTTCTTTTTTTCTTTTTTACTTATTTTTTCTTTTTTATTTTTTCTTTATTGTTTTCTTTTTTATTTTTTCTTTTTTCTTTTTTCCTTATTTTTTCTTTTTTCCTTATTTTTTCTTTTTTTCTTTTTTCCTTATTTTTTCTTTTTTCTTTTTTTCTCTTTCTTTTTTCTTTTTTCTTTTTTCCTTTTTTCTTTTTTCTTTTTTCTTTTTTCATTTTTCATTTTTCGTTTATGTTTTTCTTTTTTTACTTTTTTTCTTTTTTCCTTATTTTTTCTTTTTTTTCCCTCTTTTTTCTTTTTTTTCTTTTTTTTTCCATATTTTTTCTTTTTTTTTTTCCTTTTTTATTCTTTTTTTTTTTTCCCCTGCCTGTTCGATTACTGCCCTCTCGCTACGTTTCCCGAGGGGGGTAATTTCTTTCGTGGGTTTTTTGTTTTTGTTTTTTTTCCTTTCTTTTCCGTGCTCCCACAAAGCTGCTCGGTTCCTCCGGCCAACAAGAGGCTCCTCACCCACACGTTCTTCAGGCCGGGGGGGGGATGGGGGGGGGTTCGAAGGGAGGGGGAGGTTTTCTGAGCATTTTGCGGGGGGGGGCGGGGGGGGTTTCCCTCCTCTGTCGGCTGCGTGTGGCAACGGCCAACGAATTGGGTGCGTGCCGCTTCTGCGCCGCTTCTCGCGGAGCCACCCTCACGGCGGGGGGGGGCTCCGGCCGGCGCAGGCTGCAAGACTTTTGGTTGGACTCGATGATCTCAAAGGTCCTTCCCAACCGTGAAGATTCTACAAAGACCTCGAAGGGTCGCCGTAGAACGCTGGGCTTGTTGCCGGATGGTTCTTTCCGCTATTTTAGGCACCGCGGCTGTCGGGGAGCCTGCGTTGGCATTCGGTTGCCGTTTCCCCTTGAGCGCACGGATTGGCCGCCCCAGGGAGTGCCAGGGCGAGTGTGCGGGGACGGTGACCCCTCGCTCCCGCAGGTCGGCTGCCAGCGGGGTGATCCCTTCCCTTGCTCCCAGGGGCAGGGCGTAGGGTTCTGTGGATGTTGTCTGTCTGGACTTTGGGAAGGCCTTTGGCACCGTCCCCCACGGCATTCTCCTGGAGAAGCTGGTGAATCATGGCATAGACAAGTGTACTCTCCGCTGGGTTACAAACGGGCTGGATGGCCGTGCCCGGAGAGTCGGGATTAATGGGGTGAAACCCTCTTGGCGGCCGGTCACCAGTGGTGTCCCTCAGGGCTCGGTTTTGGGGCCGGTTTTGTTTAATATCTTTATCGACGATCTGGATGAAGGGATTGAGTGCGCACCCTCGGTGAGTTTGCAGATGACACCAAACTAGGTGGGAGTGTTGATCTGCTGGAGGGTAGGAAGGCTCTACAGAGGGACCTGGACAGGACCTCATTGCCCTCCACAACTACCTGAAGGGATGTTGTAGAGAGGTGGGTGGTGGCCTCTTCTCCCAGGTGGATAATGACAGGACCAGAGGAAATGGCCTGAAGCTGCGGCAGGGGAGGTTTAGATTGGATATCAGGAAGAATGACTTTACTGAACGAGTGGTCAGGCACCGGAACAGCCTGCCCAGGGAGGGGGTTGAGTCACCAGCCCTAGAGGTGTTTAAGAAACGTCTGGATGTGGCACTTCAGGGCACGCTCTAGTGGCAGAGATTGTAGGTTGTTTGGTTGGACTCGATGATCTCAAAGGTCCTTTCCAACCATGAAGATTCTGTGACTCTGTGATGGCGTGACTGGATGGACAGATGAGGGGAGGGCGGTAGATGGGGTCTACCTTGACTTCAGCAAGGCGGTCGACACGGTCTCCCACAGCACCCTCATCGGGAAGCTTAGGAAGAGTGGGTCAGATGAGTGGGCAGTGGGGTGGATTGAAAACTGGTTGAAAGACGGAGCTCAGAGGGTCGTGATTAGGGGCACAGAGTCTGGTTGGAGGTCAGTGACGCGTGGTGTTCCCCAGGGTCAGTACTGGGTCCAGTCCTGTTCAATGTATTCATCAATGACCTGGATGAAGGGACAGAGTGTCCCCTCAGCAGGTTTGCTGGTGGCACAGAGCTGGGGGGGGTGGCTGACACCCCAGAAGGCCGTGCCGCCATCCAGAGAGACCTGGGCAGGCTGGAGAGTTGGGTGGAGAGAAACCTTATGGAATTCAACAAGGGCAAGTGTAGGGTGCTGCCCCTGGGGAGGAATAACCCCCTGCCCCAGGACAGGTTGGGGGTGACCTGCTGGAGAGCAGCTCTGTGGGAAGAGACCTGGGAGTCCTGGGGGACAACGGGATGACCACGAGCCAGCGATGGGCCCTGGTGGCCAAGAAGGCCAATGGCCTCCTGGGGGGCATCCAGAAGAGCGTGGCCAGCAGGTGGAGGGAGGTCATCCTCCCCCTCTGCTCTGCCCTGGGGAATCACCATCTGGAGCACTGGGTCCAGTTCTGGGCTCCCCGGTTCCAGAAGGACAGGGAACTGCTGGAGAGGGGACAGCAAAGGGCCACCGAGATGCTGAGGGGACTGGAACATCTCTCTGATGAGGAAAGGCTGAGGGATTTGGGGCTCTTCAGCCTGGAAAAGAGACAACTGAGGGGGGATCTCATCAATATCTAAAGGGCGGGTGTCAGGAGGATGGGGCCAGGCTCTTCTCAGTGGTGCCCAGGGACAGGCCAAGGGGCAACGGGCACAAACTTGACCATGGGAAGTTCCATCTCAACAGGAGGAGGAACTTCTTTGCTGGGAGGGTGGCAGAGCCCTGGCACAGGCTGCCCAGAGAGGTGGGGGAGTCTCCGTCTCTGGAGACATCCCAAACCCGCCTGGACGCGTTCCTGTGCCCCCTGCTCTGGGTGACCCTGCTCTGGCAGGGGGTGGGACTGGGTGATCTCCAGAGGGCCCTTCCCACCCCTGTGACTCTATGAATACCAGGCACCTGGGGGGCACTAACGACCCCACCAGGGGAAAAAAGGATGGGGTTGGTAGGAGCAAAGACCCCCCCCCAAGGTTGTGGGAGGAGGGAAAGGCGGGCGCTGAAGGCAAAGACTCTCTCGGACAGTTCGAAACCTCCTGAATTGAGCGGCTTCCGTAGCTGCGGCGACTGTATTATCGCCACGGGGGGGATTCCCACGCTCGGGTGGGAAGAAGTTGCTTTCTCTGCAGGCAGCCAGGACCGCGCTGGCTTTTTCCCTTTGCTCCCTCGCTTTGAAATCTTTTGCTCGGGATAACCCAGCGGGACCGTGTCAAAGAGAGCATTTCAAACTAGGTGTATCAGACCTACTGTCTGCAGTTTGTGCTCGACACCTCGTGCCGACCAGGATTAGAATTTCTCCGTACCGTCTGTCCCCGTCCACTGAACAGCTCTGTCAAAATCTCTTTAAGCAAACGCCAAACAACTCTCTTACGACGATGTGGTCAATCAATCCAGCCCCAGCAACTGCACCGTCTACTGCGGCGGCGTTACCTCCGGACTCACAGGTATCGGGGTTTCCCACTCCCCTCGCCTTGAAGGTCTCCAAATAACGCCGCCGTCGCCTCATTGCTTTTTGTTCTTTCCCCCGCTGCAGAGCAGCTCATGCGCCAGACCTTTTCTCCCTTCGGGCAGATCATGGAAATTCGAGTCTTCCCGGATAAAGGCTACTCCTTTGTACGGTAGGCTGCCGGGCGGTTTGCGTCTGGAGGAATGTAATAAGAATTCCAGGTTTGGATGCTCTTAGGGTTTGTGGAACCCACAATTTATCGTGGTTTAGGCAATGATTCTCTCACCCCGTGACCCCTCCCCACCCGGGAAGGGGAATTGGGGAAAACAAGGAAACCCCAGGGCGGAAACACAAAGAGATTTAAGGGAATGAAACTAAATAATGAACGTTAATGGCGCTAAAGAGCTAATGTTGATCCCGACACCGATATAAAATACACCAGGATCGTTCCCAGCCCGTCCCCCCCCGCAGGGAACAGCCCCTGTGGGACCCTGCGGGAGGAAGGGAAGGGCTCAGGGCTCCGGCACCGGGGCCAGGAGTTCTCATCCCAGAGAGAAAACTCCTCAGACTCCCTCCTTTCCCTGGAAGGGGCCGTTCCCGGGATGAAATAATCCTGGGGGCCGGTGCCCGGCTCTCGCTCCTCCTCGTCCCCGTGCCTGGGGTGGGGGGGCTGGAAAACACCCAGACCTTGAACCCCCCCTCCCAGAGCTGCCTGGAAAGGGAACAGCGGCACCAGTTCGAGTCCTCGAAAAGGGGGGGATTTTTCCCAATATTAGACGAGAAATGAGCACGGCGCCGCCCCCCCCAGGACAAGTTGGCAGCGCAGCTGTGTGTGCGGCAGCGGAGGGGGTGCATTACAGCAGCCCCATCTGAGGAGCGAGTTGCGGCTTGTGGCACAAGGAGTTGGAAAAACCATTATCCCAGTCT
>WNMW01000055.1:0-21731 GCA_009819605.1 Sterna hirundo
CCTGCCGTGGGCAGGGACATCTCCCACTAGATCAGGTTGTTCAGAGGCCTGTCCAGCCTGGCCTTAAAAACTTACAGGGATGGGGCTTCCACCACCTCTCTGGGCAACCTGTTTCAGTGTCTCACCAACCCCATGGTGAACAACTTCTTCCTAATGTCCAGTCTGAATCAACCCATCTCTAGATTTAATCCATTCCCTCTAGTCCTACCATTACCCAACATCCTAAAAAGTCCCTCCCCAGCTTTCTTGTAGGCCCCCTTAAGATACTGGTAGGCCACTAGAAGGTCTCCTTGGAGCCTTCTTTTCTCCAGACTGAACAACCCCAACTCTCTCAGTCTGTCCTCATAGGAGAGGTGCTCCAGCCCTCTGATCATCCTCGTGGCCCTTCTCTGGACACTTTTCAGCACGTCCATATCTTTCTTGTAGTAGGGGCTCCAGAACTGGACGCAGGACTCCAGGTGGGGTCTCACGAGAGTGGAGTAGAGGGGGAGAATCACCTCCCTCGACCTGCTGGCCACACTTCTCCTGATGCAGTCCAGGATACGATTAGCTTTCTGGGCCGCTAGTTCACACTGATAGCTCATGTTGAGCCTCTCGTCCACCAGCACCCCCAAGTCCTTTTATTCAGGGCTGCTCTCAAGACAGTCACTGCCCAGCCTCTATCGGTGCTTGGGATTGCCCCGACCCAGATGGAGGACCCTGCACTTGGTCTTGTTGAACTTCATGAGGTTGGCATGGGCCCACCTCTCCAGCCTGTCAAGGTCCCTCTGGATGGCATCCCTTCCCTCCAGTGTGTCAGCCTCCAAAACAGCTTGCTTTTGTTGGCAAACTTGCTGAGGGTGCACTCTAGGCCACTGTCCCTGTTGCTGGCGAAGATGTTAAACAAGACCAGTCCCAATACTGATCCTTGAGGGCCTCCACTTGTCACTGGCCTCCACTTGGACATGGACCCATTGACAGCCACTCTTTGGGTGCAGCCATCAAGCCAGTTCTTTATCCACTGAATTGTCAGTCCATCAAAGGCATATGTTATCAGCTTGGAGACCAGGATGTCATGTGGGACAGTGTCAAAGGCTTTGCTCAGGTCCAGGGAAATGACGTCAGTTGCTCTCCCCTTGTCTATTGATGTTGTGACCTTCTCATAGAAGGCCACCAGGTTTGTCAGGCACGATTTGCCCTTGGTGAAGCCGTGTTGATTGTACCAAATCACCTCTTTGCTATTCTTCTGCCTCAGCAGTGCCTCCAGGAGGATCTGCTCCATAATCTTACCAGGCACAGAGGTGAGACTGACTGGCCTATAATTCCCTGGTTCCTCCTTCTTTCCCTTTTTGAAAATGGGGATTCTGTTTCCCCTTTTCCAGTCAGTGGGGACTTCACCAGACTGCCATGACTTTTGGAATATAATAGAGAGCAGTTTATCAACCTCATCCGCCAGTTCCTTCAGTACCCAAGGGTGTGTCCCGTCAGGTCCCATGGACTTGTTCACTTTCAGGTTCATCGGATGGTTAAGGACCTGATCTTCACTTAGGATGGGCAGTTCTGTCCAACCCCTGCCATTGTCTTCTGTGACTCCGGGAGTGTGGCTGGATCCCTTGCCAGTGAAGAGTGAGGAAAAGAAGTCATTGAGAACCTCGGCCTTCTCCATAGCGCTTGTCACCAGCCACCACTTGTCACCCATCACTTGTCTTCCAAGTTGCTCTTCCATGCGGATGATGTGGGAAGGGAGGTGCAGTGACACGTGCAGAATGACAGTACGACACCTCCCAGGCTCCCAGGTGGGGACGGGGAGGCCATCAGGGTCTTGTACTCCTTACAGGCATCAGTGGCAGAGATAACAGTCACAGACACGGAGATTAAGACCTTGGATCTCTTGGGGGCTTCTCACATTTCAACAGCCCTACACTGTTGAAACCACCACAGGCTGTCCTACTGTGTTCCACACCTGGGCATGTTTCCCTGCAGGCTGCAGACATCTACCCTGCTTCTCCACCTTGCTCTCACCTGAGCAACTCACTAAGCTTTCTGAAATCTCGCCATCCTTCTGGGATATTTCTTTAAACACAAAGCAACGGGCTGATCCACATTCTTTCTGGATGGCCTGCTTTTCCACAGCACTGCCCTTGGAGTGACATTTCTTTCTCCCATTTCCTGTTTAAACCTCTGTTGTGGTTTTGCCTCAGAGGGCAACAAAGAACCACGTGCCACTCGCTCGGCTCTTCCCAGTACAGGAAGACTCAGAAGAAAAAGGCAAAGACTCTGGGGTTGAGACAAGGGCAGTTTAACAGAACAGCAAAGGGAACAAGCAAAACAACAACAAGAACACAGACAGAGGAATACACAAACGCGGTTACGAAACCGCCGCTCACCGACCGGACCCGGGACGCCTCAGCCCGCTCCAAGCAGCGACTTCCTGCCCCCTCCCCCCGGCATTTCAAGGCATGGATCACGTGGTATGGAATACCAGAGAAAATTAACCCTATCCCCGCCGGAACCTGGACAACCTCCCAAGCTACAAGTTCTGGCATTTTTTCTTTCTCATGAGGTCTCCCATGAAGAAGAAAAGCCCCATCATCTCTGAAACCATCCTTCAAGCAACCTCAGGCAACCCCTGTCCTGCCCAGAGCCTCTCCACCATGGGGCCAAAGGGGCAAAGAAGCCCACATTCCTCAGCCTCCCCACGCAGTGCATGTGCACTATACGCTGAAGCACACCTGGGCAGACCTCCTCTGGGCACTCTCCAGTTCCTCCCCGCTCCTCCAAAATGGGGAGCTGCACACAGGGGGACATTTTTCTGTGGGGGGGTACTCCAGTTCCCAGCACCTTCTCCTCAGGATCACTGCTCAGCACGTTAGGTCCCAGCAGGCTCTGATGCACCTGGTTATTCCTTCCTCCACCTCAGTGCAGGACTGGACACTTCTCCGTGTAAACTTCTAGAGGTTTCTCTTGGCCATATCCCAGAGTTTCTCAAGGCTCCCCTGAAGTGAAGCTCCATTGCCCTGGAATGAAGATCCATTTGCTCAGCTGTTAATGTTTCTATGCTGATGGCTCACCCTGATGGTGGTGTCTCTCACAAGATAACATGAGGAGTTGCAGGCCACGAGAGACAATTAAAGGAGGTACTAGTTCAATAGAATTGCTGCTTCAAGTAGGAAGTACCATGACAACCATCACCAAAATACCAGTGAGGGTACTGGTATGGTGCACTGCCGGTATGGCAGACTACGTCAGTGGGAAATATGTACCCATATAGACACACAGAGGAAATGGATCCCTCCAGGAGCTGGTTTTAGATCCTCTATCTAGAAGCTGGCCCCAGGATCTCCTCATCCCTTCAGTTCCCCCCCACATCAACAAGCACACGCACACACAAATGCCTGTCGCCAGTATGGAAACACAAAACCACTGAGGCTGGCAGGCAGCCAGCTTCCACCTTCTCTGGGCTTCCTCTTCAGGCTTGGTTTTTGTCAGGAGCTTCTTTCTCATCCACGCCTTCCTTCCTGAATGTCAAGGTGGGCCGTTCTGGAGCGTGAAGAGGAGATCCTCAAACAGCCCTCTGCACCCTGCTTCTCTGCAGGGCCGTATCCCACAGGATTCTTCCAAGCCGGTCCCGCAGCAGGCCAAAGCCTGCTCTCCTGACGTCTCCTGCTCTCGGCCTTTTTCCTTTCTCTCAGGAGCCTCAACTCGACCTTCTTAGCCCTGACTTTTACATCCCTGACTAGCTGTTACTTGTTTGTTGGTATGAAGTCGGGAGCAGACATTCACGCACCACAAAGCTGACAGTTTCCCGTGTTGTTCTGTCCTCTCATGTTGACGCCTCAGCTCCCAGCCGAGTCTGTCTGTCCCCAGGCCGAGCTCCCTGCATTCCTGCTGCTGTCTCACAGAACGGGCCAGAGGAATGCCACAAAAATGATCAGAGGGATGGAACCCCGCTGCTGTGAGGACAGGCTGAGAGAGTTGGGGCTGTTTGGTCTGGAGAAGAGAAGGCTCTGGGGAGACCTTCTTGTGGCCTTTCAGTTGTTACTTCAAAGTCTTCCCTCTGAGACGTGCTGTTTGCACTCTGCGTCTCTCCTTGCTTACTCCCCTGGGGAGCTGAGAACCCGCTACTTCATGGACACTGCAGCCAAGGCTGCCACTCGATTATCACAGCCCTCATCCTTTTTTCCCTGATTGCATGTGGGAGATCCAGGTGAGCATCACCTCTGTTGGCACATCTGGCAGCTGTGCTCAGAAGCTGGCCCCAGGAACCCACAGAAACTTCTGGGTCTGTTTGAACCCTGCAGTGTCCCCTCACCCAAAAGGGCTCACCGAATCTGCTGCCCAGCCCCCAGGGGATCTCCATTCCCCAAGGAAGCTGCTACGCTGAGGGCATCCCCCTCCTGATCTGCCCCAGCTGTCTCTTCTGCAGACTCTCTATCCATCCCTTGCAGCACCTCAAGCTTTCTGACGTGTCCCACACACCTCAGCAGTTATCAAGTCAATGTCACAGCTCTGCGAGAGCACACAGGGCTCCAGCTCCTCCTGTCTGAGCCCCAGGCTCTGGGCTTTGTCGCACATTTGGGCTGCAGCACCTCAGCTGTGGCACCAGCGCCAAGCTCTAAATTGTCACAGATCTTGTGCCGTAGATCCTGGGCAAGCTAAGACTTTGTCCTGGTTTGAGGTAAAACAGAACCAACTTTCTGTTCAGTAATTTTACTTCTTAGCTAGGCCTCGTCTAACTCTCTGACATTAACAGCATGTTGTGTCTGAAAGGGTTCGTTCAGAGTGATAAGACAGTTTGCACCAAGGAATGGTACGCAGCGAGGCTCTTGCTTATACTTATTGCCATAACAACCATGGTCAGCTGATTTTCATTATTTGCCCTGTTAGAGGGTCAGAAGCGGAAAAGGGTAGAGGGGTCCCACCTGTGCGTAGGAGCGGACAGGACAGGTGACCAAAAATTGACCAGCAGTGGTATTCCCAGTTGAGAGAGCTGGGACTCTTTAGCCTGGAGAAGAGAAGGCTGAGGGGAGACCTTATTAATGTTGGCAAGTATCGAAAGGGTGGGTTTAAGGGTGATGGAGCCAGACTCTTTTCAGTGGTTCCCAGTAACCGGACAAGGGGTAACAAGCACAAGCTGGAACGTAGGAAGTTCTGATCAAATATGAGAAAAAACTTCTTTACGGTGAGGGTGACAGAGCACTGGAACAGGCTGCCCAGGAAGGCTGTGGGGTCCCCTTCTCTGGAGACTTTTAAGACCCACCTGGATGCAGCCCTGAGTAATGTGCTGTGGGCAAACCTGCTGCAGCAGGGGACTTGGACTAGATGATCTCTAGAGGTCCCTTCCAACTCTGAAAAATGCCATGATTCCGTGATCCCATGATCCCATCTGCCCCATGCTCAGTATAAAAGCTGAAGGATCAAAGGGTCAACTCTCTTCCTCCAACGGACGACGTCCGAGGAGCACCCTGTCTGTTGATCTGCCTTTGATCCCGAACCATGTGTTCCTGACCCCAACTCTGGAACCTGGTTCCCACCCGTCGCTGGGTCCAGCCTGGGACTTCCCCAGTGCCTGCTGGTGACATCATCCTGGGAGCTTAATACGGTTTTGTATATACTGTATCTATTCCATTATTTTCTTTTTTATTTTATTAGCAATATTTCATTAAAGTAGTTTAGTTTATTCTGAACTCGTAAATCTCTCTTTATCTCTCCTTCTCCTCCCTGTGCACGAGAGGCTGGGGGGGAGCATCGGTCACCAGACATTGTCCAATTTGGCTAAAACCACGACAGACTTTCCTTCAGAGCAGAGACATGCTGGTCTGGATGGCAGGCAGCTATGTAAGGGTGAAAGTAGGGGCCCACAAAGTTAGAAAACTGTGTTCTTCCTGTGACAAGAGAGAAACAGGGCTTGCCTTTGCAGCCCTGACAAGAGAGGGCTTTTCTGTCTGTGGTGTGATGGAGGTCAAGCTGATCTCCAGGAAGGACAAAGTGCTGCTGAGAAAGTCCTTGGTTATGGACATTGATCCAGATACACTGTGAAAATTGTTTACCTGTTCCTTGATTGTGTTATCAAAGAGGGGAGTGCAAGAGGAAGGCAAGAAGAATCAGCAGCATTTGGAAGTGTTGGCACGGGAGTGGAGACCCTGCTGTGATGTGGCTCGTATTTGTGCTGGGCAGCTTTGGCATCTGAGGTAGCGCCACAGGCCTGCCTTTGACCACTAAGTTGAGCAGCTGCCCTGGGCTAGGTTAGGCAATGTAGGGATGTCCATGGGAAAACTTTGGTTCCGCTTGGTGGAGATGGAGGAAATACAAGTGAAGGAGAAGAGAAACACAGGCCGAGCTCCCCCTGTGGCACATGACTCCATCTGGGCAGATGAATACCTCCATCGGCTGCCCTAAGCATACTGAGGCGGGACAGGTGAGTTGTCCTAAATGTGATCTTCTTCTGTCATTTCAGTTGGCCAAAGGGATTCCCCACCATCATCCAGGACGATGCCCCCAGATGCTGCCCTGTCTCTCACAATTGCCCCATTAGAGCTTGCAGGGCCCTGCACCTGTCCTGAACCACCTCAGATGTCACCCTGTGTTTGCATCAGAAAAGGTCCCCCCTGGCCTCTATCTCCATTTTTAACATGGCAGCTCAGATAAAGAGCTCACACTGATTTTGTGCAGCTGAGCTGAGGCAAGAGGAACCCCACCTCCTGTGGGTCTGTGGGATGCACTGGAGAAGCTGAGTGCCCCTCCAGCCTTGGGAATGCTGCTGAGAGCTGAGATGCCAACATGGGCTTGGCTCAATCCCTGCTCTGCACAGGTGGAAATAATCCCCTGCCTGTTACTGCCTACGTGCCCTGCCTGACAATGGGAGAGGAGTGGGGGTTTGGAGATGGGAACATTGGCACCTCCTGTAGATCCGCACATCCTGGTAGAGCAATTCCCACTGCAGGAATCAGTCTGTCCAGTGTTTAGAGAGGGACCGTTGCTGATTACATCAGTTTGCTTCATATTCTGTTCCCCAGGAGAGACCCTACTCATGGGAGTCCGGGAGGATGGGGAGGAGGCAGAGAGAGTTACGCCTGCTCTTCTTCTGCTGAGCTGGGCTGGGCTCCTGGCATGGAGGGAGCTCACGGTAAGCGGGCAGCGCTGCAGAGAGACAGCTCTGCCCAGGAGCAGCTCCTCTGCCAAGCGCAGCAGGGCTGAGGGCACTGCCTGCAGGCAGAAGGGGAGAGGAGGGAGGCAGCGTTAGGTTAAAGGCAGCCTGGAGAGGGAGGATGCTGAGAGTTAATGGGGGGAGAAATCTTCACAAAAGAAAGCAGCTCCAGTTCCTGGAGAGATCTCCAAAAGTTGGCACATCCCACAGCCTATGGGATCTCTCAGGAGGACTCTCCCAACTTCTCTGCTGCTGCTGTGGAGGAGGAGGAGGACATTCTCCGGATCAGGGCTTCCCTGCTGCACCATCAGAGGCACAGGGCATGACAGCTGCCTTCTCCCAGGAAAAGGTGAAGGGCTGTGAAGGTGAGTGTGCGGCCAGGGATTCTGCCACCTGCCAGGGTCAGCTCTCAGCCTGCCCGGGGAGCTCCCCATGGAGCTCTGGGGAGAAGCTGTGAATGGAAGGAATGACACCTGCTAGAGCAGGGTCCTTCTGCTGTTGAGAGGGTGCTGTGTGGGTCAGGGCTGCTCACAACTCCTGGACAACTCCTCTGGACATTCCTGAGGAGACATTTCAAGATGGAGTTCAATCAAAGGGAACGTGTCTGTCTTTTGAAGTTTCTCATCTTGTTGGCTGGGTGGGCAGTGGCACATGTCCAAGGGGACTTTTCAGTGAAAGGTGAAAGGCGGGAGTACTCTATAGATAAGGAGCTTTCCTGAGTCTGTGTCTCGAGTTTCCAGCTGGGGGAATTACAGAGAGCCCCAGCATCCCCTTTCCAGTCTCCTCAGGGTTTGTGGGACCTGCTCTTTAGCCCCTGCACACACGGAGAGGCTGCAGGGCAGAGCTGGGCGCAGAGGGGCTGGGATGGGGTCTGGGAGCACTGGCAGGGAATCATAGAATCACAGAATTGCTGAGGTTGGAAGGGACCTTTAAGATCATTAAGTCCAACCATTAACCCACCCTGACAAAAGCCACTGCTAAACCATGTCCCTAAGTGCCCCATCTACCCTTTTTTTAAACACCCCCAGGGATGGTGAATCCACCACCTCCCTGGGCAGCCTATTCCAATGTTTAATAACCCTTTCAGTGAAAAAATGTTCCCTACTATCCAATCTAAACCTCCCCTGACATAACTTGAACCCGTTTCCTCTCGTCCTATCACTTGTCACCAAGGAGAAGAGGTCAGCCCCCATCTCTCTACAACCTCCTCTCAGGTAGTTGTAGAGGGTGATAAGGTCTCCCCTCAGCCTCCTCTTCTCCAGGCTAAAGAACCCCAGCTCCCTCAGTCGAGGGGCCAGGGAAACAGCTCCTGGCAGGGAGAGCTCCAGGCAGAGATGGGCAGGGAAGGAGGGAACTGCTAAAGGAAACCCTGTTGCAGGGGAGATATTGGCACCTCCCAGCCACCCCCGCAGTGCAGATGCCTTCCTTGAGAAACCCAGCCCAGCCCTTGGACCTCACGGCCATGGGTTCTCAGGTGGGAGTCACCTTTCTGTCCAGCAGAGCAGCAGAAGAGGCGAAGGGCATCCCTTCTGCCACATGCCCATTTCTGGTGATCAGCAATCGGGATGAGGGCAACTGTCCTGCATTATCACAGTCTGGGAGGTGGCGTGCACAGCTGGGTGAGGGTAACGCTGTCCTGAGGGCTTGGCTGCCTCTGCCCTGGCCTCTCTCAGCCACACCCTCATGGTATTTTTCCTGCTTTATCCACATGTCTGTTTAAAGTTATCTTTTTATTGCTGTCAGACTCCCTGGGGAAGGGAATTTCAGCTGCAGAGTCCCACACTGATCTTGTTCATCCATTCCTGTAGTTTGTCCATGGGAACATGTGTCCCAGCTTTCCTCTAAGCTGTGGGGCTGTGGGCAACGCAGCCTGTGGGGCTGGGGAATGAGTCAATTTTCTCTTACTGAGATGTAAAAATTAGGACAATGGGCTTCGCCTTTGGGTGTCCATCCAAGCTGTGAGCTGCCCTCCAGGATTGAAAGCTGTCCCGTAGCACCACTGTGTTATCTGAGAGCCCCACGGAGAAACACAGAGACTCTGTGGCTGAGGAAAAGCGGTTAGGTTGGTGAAATAAGCCCTGTGTGTCCTTGGCTAGAAGTGGGTGCTGAGACCTTCAGAAAGGGTGAGACATTCCATGGTCTGAGGTGGATCCCTCTGCTCTCAACAGTGTCTGGCTGCAACATATAAGAGTGTGATGACGCTCCTTCTCATGAAGCTGCAAGGTCTGGTCAGCTGGGAACAAGACGGATGGACAAACCAGGTCCCGCGACTCTGCTCTAAGCCACAGGCAATCATCCTGCTTTGCAGGACTCACGCTGTTCTCCTTGAGTATGGCAGAAATGCCAAGTGTTTTTGTCATGCAAGAAAACTCCCCAGGTGAGATTTGGGGAGCTGTAAAGAACCTCAGACTTCTCAAACTGCCTTCTGGAAAGTTAGTTCCTTAGCACAGAGAGTGCTGATGCTGACAGGCCCTTCTGCATTAGCAGTACTTTCGTCAGACAAAGTAGAACACCAGGGTGGTCCCTGACTGCACCGTCCCATGAACACACTGCTGCAGAGCAGTGCGGAGTCCTCGGCAGCCGGCAGGCAGAGGCCCTGCTCCTCCCAGCACATTCAGCCAGCACCGACCAGAGCTCCAGCCATGGAGCTGAGGAAGGTCTCCTGGAAAATGAACAGGGGTGTGTGCAGCAGGGGCAGAGTCCATAGGAAACGGATTTGATTTTGCTTAGAGAAGTCTCCAGTAACCTACTGTGTTTTCCTGCTTGAGCAGTTGCCCAGAGGCAGCAAATGTCGAACAGCAGCTCCATCACCCAGTTCCTCCTCCTGGCATTCGCAGATACACGGGAGCTGCAGCTCTTGCACTTCGGGCTCTTCCTGGACATCTACCTGGCTGCCCTCCTGGCCAACGGCCTCATCATCACCACCATCGCCTGTGACCACCGCCTCCACACTCCCATGTACTTCTTCCTCCTCAACCTCTCTATACTGGACCTGGGCTCCATCTCCACCACTCTCCCCAAATCCATGGCCAATTCCCTGTGGGACAACAGGACCGCTTCCTATGCACTATGCATTGCCCAAGTCTTTCTGTTTGCCTTCTTGGTTGGAGCAGAGTTTTCTCTTCTCACCGTCATGTCCTACGACCGCTATGTTGCCATCTGCAAACCCCTGCACTACGGCACCCTCCTGGGCAGCAGAGCTTGTGTCCACATGGCAGCAGCTGCCTGGGGCAGTGGGTTTCTCACTGCTCTCCTGCACACGGCCAATACATTTTCCCTGCCCCTCTGCCAGGGCAATGCTGTGGACCAGTTCTTCTGTGAAATCCCCCAAATCCTCAAGCTCTCATGTGCAGACTCCTACCTCAGGGAAGCTGGGCTTCTGGTGGTTAGTTCCTGTTTAGTCTTTGGGTGTTTTGTGTTCATTGTAATGTCCTATGTGCAGATCATCAGGGCCGTGCTGAGGATCCCCTCTGAGCAGGGACGGCACAAAGCCTTTTCCACGTGCCTCCCTCACCTGGCCATTGTGTCCCTGTTTGTCAGCACTGCCATGTTTGCCTACCTAAAGCCTGTCTCCATCTCCTCCCCAGTTCTGGACATAGCGGTTTCAGTGCTGTATTCAGTGGTCCTTCCAGTACTGAACCCCCTCATCTACAGCATGAGGAACCAGGAGCTCAAGGATGCCCTATGGAAATTGGCCCATGGGACGCTCTTTCCCTGACAATAACCTGCCTCTGCTTCTCTGCACATTTCACAGAGTTCATCTTAGGCCAGAGTCTGTTTTTTTTCTCTTGTGATAGTCCTACTTATTGATGTATTTTTGTGTTTATACTACTTGTCTTAGGCTTGATCCTATTGTGTCTGACTCTTGCACAACTCTGTGTCAGATGTGGCCTTTCAGATAACAGCTCTTCAATACAACTGGATGTCCCAGCTTGTTGTGGTTCAACCCTGGCCAACAACTAGGAAAACACCGCCATTTACTCACTTTACGCCCCCTCCGCAACAACAAGTAGCATAAGGAAGTGAGGGAGAAAAAGCATAAAACAAATCTTGTGGCTTGAGGTAAAGACAGATTAACAGAGAAATAACAGAAGAGGAAAATAATAATATTAAGAACGGACAAAAGAATATACAAAATAATTGATGCCACACAAATTGCCCAGCGTGTCCCAAGCAGCGATCACGGATCACTGCCCCCCGGCCAACCTCCGGGAGCTGCACATGATGGCTGTGGTATGGAATATTCCTTTGGCCAGCCTGGCCTGACTGTGCTCCCTCTCAGCTTCTATGGGAAGCTGGAAACTTCCTTTACTTACTGTAACCACTATGTAGCAACCGCGTTATCAACATTCTTCTCCCTAAATCCAAAAGACAGCAGCTAGTAGGAGGAAAACTAACTTGATCCTGGCTGAAACCAGGACAGTATCCACCCGTTGTTCTATACCATCTACGTGACACCCAGTTCTTACACTTTGCAATAAATCACCACCACTTCTGCCTTGAGATAGATAGATAGACAGACAGATGGACAGACAGGTACACACACAGATATTAGTCTATGGGCCATCCCTCTGAAATGTCCGTTGAGTTCATTTAGTCCATGACTTTGGGCTCCATCTGTCATAATTATCCTTCAGGGCAGAAGAGATGGTGTGTGGTGTAGAATTGTTGCATGCTGCACCTGGAGCTCGCAGCTGCTGTATCTGGCACAGCTCATGCTCATGCCCATGGTCTATGGGTGGAAGATGTCGGTCTCGAGAAAATTGCTGGGCACCAGTTGCTGAGGTGAGTTCTGGTTCCATCACTTCTGCACTTTGTTCCATTTCATCCAAGTTCATTCCTCATTAATTTAGGTGACTCTCACGGTAATACCATCGATACAGCATATAGCAACTGTAGTAGTGATGACACATAGGGGTAATTTGGCCTCTTGAGGGACCTGCTTGGCAGGGTAACATGGGATAAAGCATTGGAGGGGAGAAGCGCCCAAAGAAACTGGTTAGTATTCAAGGATCACCTCCTCCAAGCTCAGGAGCAGTGCAGCCCAACAATGAAGAAGTCAGGCAAAAAAGCCAGGAGGCCTGCATGGATGAATAAAGAGCTCCTGGACAAGTTCAAAAGCAAAAAGGAGGCCTACAGAGGGTGGAAGCAAGGACAGGTACGCTGGGTGAAAAAACATTTGAAAAGTTGTGGGAGTCCGGTGAAGTTCCCACTGGACTGGAAAAGGGGAAACATAACCCCCATTTTCAAAAAGGGAAAAAAGGTAGGACTGGGAAATTACAGCCTGGTCAGTCTCACCTCTCTGCCAGCAAGATCATGGAGTAGATGCTCCTGGAATCTCTGCTAAGGCACATGGAAAATAAGGAGATGAATGGTGATAGCCAACATGGCTTCACTAAGGGCAAGTCATGCCAAAAAATTTGGTGGCCTTCTATGATGGTGTTACAACATTGGTGGATAAGGGGAGAGCAAGAGATATCATTTACCTGGACTTATGCAAAGCATTTGACACTGTCCCACGTGACATCCTGGTCTCTAAATTGGAGAGACATGGATTTGGTGGATGGACCACTCAATGGATAAGGAAGTGGCTGGATGGCTGCACTCAAAGGGTTGCAGTCAGCAGCTTGATGTCTGAGTGGAAACCAGTCACGACTGGCATTCCTCAGGGGTTGGTACAGGGACCGGTGTTGTTTAAAATCTTTGTCAGTGACATGGACAGTGGGATTGAGTGCACCCTCAGCAAGTTTGCCAATCACACCAAGCTGTGTGGCACGGTCAACACGCTGGAGGGAAGGGATGCCATCCAGAGGGACCTGGGCAGGCTTGAGAGGTGGGCCCATGTGAACCTCATGAAGTTCAACAAGGCCAAGTGCAAGGTCCTGCATGTGGGTCAGGGCAATCCCAAGCACAAATACAGGCTGGGCAGAGAATGGCTTGAGAGCAGCCCTGAGGAGAGGGACTTGGGGGTGCTGGTGGATGAGAAGCTCAACACAACCCGGCAATGTGTGCTCGCAGACCAGAAAACCAACTGTATCCTGGGCTGCATCAAAAGAAGCACGGCAATTGGGTCAAGGGAGGTGTTCTACCCCTCTGCTCTATGGCAGGGGGTTTGAATTAGATAGTCCCTTCCAACCTAAACCATTCTATGATTCTGTAAGAAAAATTGGAGAATGGAGGGAGGGAAGAAGGGCTTGGAAGGCAGAGATGAAAGATTTTGAAGAGGTGAGATCTGTTCAGATGATGTTAAGACTTCCGTGACACTGAGTGTGAAAACATTCAGGAGAGGCCTTTACCCTATTTACAACCAGGAACCTGAAGCCCTACAACCACCTCTAAGTGAAGGCAGTAGGGTAGAAAACACTGAGGGAAATGAGCAAGAGAAATTTTAGCAGGGCTGAGTAGAGAGGAAGGATCTCCTCCCCTGACCTGCTGGCAGTGCTCTGCCTAGTGCAGCCCAGAAAGCCACTGGCCACCTTTGCTGCAAAGGTGCAAAGCCTGGAGAAGAGAAGGCTTTGGGGAGACCTAATAACAGCCTTCCCACATCTTCTTGGCTAGCATGAAGAAAATGCATCCAGGCTCTTCACTATTGTGCACGATGGGAGGATGAGGGCCTGTCGGAGTGTGTCGGAGTGGGAGCCGGACCCGGAGTAACGATGAAATCTCAATATGAGTATGATCGTTCTCCCTTTATTCAAGTTTTCACAGCATATATATAGACAGACAGTGAAAGACACGCTGGCAAAAGTGATTGGTTTACAACCTATGTTTATGTGGCTAAAAACAGTTCATTGGCACACATCTTGGGAGTTCGTTGGTACACTTCTCGAGAGTTCGTTGGTACACTTCTTGGGAGTTCGTTGGTACACTTCTCGAGAGTTCGTTGGTACACTTCTCGAGAGTTCGTTGGCGCACTTCTTGTGCCCACCCATCGCTACACAAGACAGCTTCTCCCTCTCTCCACAGATGTGGTTCTGCTTATCTTTGTTTACGGTTTTGTTACTTCTACTATTTACAGGACTTCAAGGAGAGCTCGCAGTCACATACAAGCCTGTAACTAAGGCTTCTCCTTGAGGCTCATATCAGAGGCTGGATTGTTCATCGCAATCAGATCATGTCCCTTCTCACTCAGCCATTCCTCCACAATTCCCCCTTCTTGTTTTTGAACAATCCAGGCTCGGTTTATGACTTTTAACATAGCTTTCTTAACACACGAAAGGGCTACACATAAACACAAACCTATGATTACAAGAATTACTATAATAGGTAAGCCTTTGACAAACAATCCTAATAACCATTGCGGCAGCGTTCCAAACAAGTTAGTTAACCACTCATCCAAAAACCCATGACTTTGACGGATCTTGCTTGCATGTTCTTTTAACCACTGCAACTGTTTGTGAATTGATTCGCCGTGATCGGACAGGTTCATACAGCACATCCCTTCAAAATCTTCGCAACCATGTCCTTGGGCTAATAACAAAAAGTCAACTGCTGCTCTGTTTTGCAAAATTGCATGGCGCAGGCTATTTTGATCTTCCAACAAATTCGCTATAATCTCCGTGGTGACCTTCGCTTGTTTCTCAGCCCAGCAAGCCAACCGTCCTATATCCTTCAAAGCCCTACCTGCCGCTGCTCCAGGCATAAATAGAGACAAGAACACTCTTTCAGTGGCACTAAGTAAGGTTACCTCATCATTACAATCTGGTGTAAGACCCCTAATGTCACGCTTTGAGCGCCTGGGATGGGAATTCTTTGTCAGGTTCTTCCACCAAATCTTATTTGGGGCTAATAGTGTTAGTTTACCAAGATAGCATGGACCACCCACCACGTTTTTCGGAATTCCCTGCCATGCTCGATCACCACATATCAAGAACACATTTGATGGCAGAGCTTTTGCGGTGCCATTGTTCCAGAGGGGCATTGGGTGTCTCCTTTCAGCCCCATAGGCTCCCAGGCCATCGTTGAGGCCGGTATCATTTGTACCGCAAAAGGAATTTGGGTTTTGATAGTCATAATAGTGTGCCTTAGATGTAACATTTGTCCATCCTGTCCAATCTAATGTTCGGTGAGCGTTCAATCCCTTAACACCAGGTCCTCCAAAAAATATACAAGTTTGAGTCCGATTTTTTGAAGTGTTGCCAATTCTCATAGACCCTAACAGATTCAATTCTTGGGGGTCCCAGGGCAGCGTAACATTCAAACCACTAATAAGTCTAGCACTACATCTACTAACACTTGGGGAGACACTACAATTATTGGTACTATAGGAACGAAACTCTTCTACTCTAAAGCCGGGTACCCCTATCAAGCATGTTCTAAAAGGCTCTGCAGCAGAGGCAAGCGATAAGCAAAAAACCTGTTGTCCTGTCCTATTCGCCCAGGTGACCCACATGTTTTCCCTGGGTTCAATCTTGTGGAGGGTCATTACCGCCGGGATCATCAACCCTAGGATCAGGATCTTGAGCATCTTGATTGTCAGGTGGCCCCTGTTGAGTCACAGCAGGTTTCACGGACCGACTGGGCACCCACACTGGACCGTGATCTGTGGAAACACACATATATCCTCGACCATTAACTATAACTGGGACAGGTCCCATCCAAACTCCAGAAACTGGGTCTCTATACATTACTGTAAGTTGCGGAATTGCTGTTGTGCTGTTAAACTTAAGATTCTGGTGGTGGACTACCACTGGTGGCTCTTCCCTATCACCCATAAGACAGAGAAAGTTCAGTGTAAAGAGTACGCGATGTAACCTTTGCTGAGAGTCTGTTTCCATTCCTCTTTGTCTAACTAAATAGTCTTTCAATACCTGATGTGTACGTTCCACCAACCCTTGTCCTGTAGGTGAGTGCGGGATTCCTGTTGTGTGCTCGACCCCCCACCTTTGCAAAAACGCCCTAACCTTCTGGCTAACATAAGCAGGTCCGTTGTCGGTCTTAATGTGTTCAGGCACACCCAATACTGCAAAGCAGGCAAGCAAATGTTTACATACGTGATGCGCCTTTTCTCCAGGTAATGCGGTTGCCCAAACCATTTTTGAGAAGGTATCAATGGTCACATGCACATACCTCAAACGACCAAATTCTGGTATATGTGTAACATCCATCTGCCACAACTCTAAGGCTTTCAGCCCTCTCGGATTCACTCCTATCCCTATCCCTGGACCATGATTCCCGCATTTTGGACAAGCTTGAATGATACCTCGAGCCTCATTGTCTGTTAACTTAAATTGTCTTTTTAACCCTTTAGCATTCTGGTGAAAATTCTCATGACTTTGCCTAGCTTGCTGGAACTTATCTGTTGGAGGCACATGGCAAGCTGAACTGACCAGGCTGTCAGCAAGTTGGTTGCCCTGGCCTAGTCCTAAGTTCCACTGATGGCTACGAATATGTATAACACAACAGGCGGCTGTCCGTTGGTCAAGGACAGATCTCATCTGAATAAATAAATTCCCCAGCCGATGATTAGTGGTTTCCCTAAGTAGAGCATCTTCCAGGCGTGGCACTACTCCTGCCACATATAGAGAATCTGTTACCACATTCAAGGGAACGTTCAGCCAATTGTTCAAGGCCCAAACTACTGCGGCCAGTTCCAATGTTTGAAGGGAATCTCGGGTGTCTCCATTGATGATATGCTGACACCATTTGTCTTTTTCCTGCCAAACACAGGCTGCACGCCACAAGCGTTTACCGGCGTCTGTATATACAGTGATACCATCTGACAGTGGGTCTCCCCGTACTTTAGGTTTTTCTATCCACTGATTTCTTTTTAAAACTTGCCATAGTTTTCCCTGTGTCTGTTGTGAATGGACTCTCCCACTATACCCTAACAAAGCCTCTTGTATGGCAACGTCATTGCGCAGCCACCATTCTAAGTGTCCGACATTGACAGGTATGCTAATATCCTCTGGTTCTTTACCACTGATTTCTACAGTTCGGGATTGACCTTTCCGTTCGGGATTGACCTTTCCGTATCAGTTCCCCTATTGCCTCAGTTCTCATTTGAATACTTGTTTTTGGTTGTACCCCTAGAAATACCCATTCCAGAACATGAAACACATCCTCTTTTGTTCTCTTTCCTTCGCATTTGTCAGTGGCATCACCCACAGAGGAGCCGGGAGGAGCAATGTCCCCCTTTCTGTTTTGCCACTGACAAATGACGGCATATGGTGACTCTTTGGTATTACAAATAAGTAGAGATACGGCTAACAGCAAGAGGTGCCGAGACGACCATGTCGATTGCAGCTTCTGCGCGATGCGTTGTAGTGCTGCTTGCTGCACCGGCGTTAAAGTGACTCTATCCGCTGGATGATTGCCTCTCAGCAATTCTGTCAAGGGGGCAATGTCAGTGTTTGAGATGCCTACGCAGTTGCGCACCCATTGAACGTCTCCTAACAGTGTCTGGACATCAATTAAAGTGCGCAACTGGGTAGCTATTTCCGTTTTTTGAGGTCGAATTTTGGAGTCTATAATAGACCAACCAAGATATCTCCAAGGAGGCATATGCTGCACTTTTTCGGGGGCAATGACAAGTCCTTTTTTTGACAATATGTTGGTGAGCTGTTGCAGAGATTCATCAGTAAAGGGCTCTTTTTGACAACAAAGAACGTCAGCCATATAGTGATAGATGATTGTCTCTGGCCACTGACTCCGCAGTGGTTGCAATGCCCATGCCACATAAAGTTGACATAGCGTGGGTGAATTCTTCATCCCTTGTGGCAATACAATCCATTCATAACGGTCTGCAGGTGACGCTTTATTAACTGCTGGTACTGAGAAGGCAAATCGCTGAGTGTCTTAAGGATGCAAGGGAATGGTGAAGAAACAGTCTTTTAAATATTCAGTCGACGAGGGCAACGGCGGATAGAAAGGGACCGGAGTCAGCAGAAGAGGTGGCGCCGTGGGCGGAGCTGACAGCAGTGGTGGGGGCGGCGCTGCAGGCGGAGCTGACGGAATTGGCAGGGACGGTGCCGTGGGCGGAGCTGACGAGATTGGCAGCGGTGGCGCCGCGGGCGGAGCTGACGAGATTGGCAGGGGCGGTGCCGCGGGCGGAGGTCTACATGCCGCTCCTCCCAGATCGATAAGGTCAGCTGTGGCTTTTGTCTCCTCCCCCCCTGGAGTTTTTGGTGGCGGCACTTCCGTATGTCGGTTGTTATCTGACTCTGACTTTGCCGCGGCCACTTCCGGTTTCCCCGCATTTTGCAGGGGATCAGGCGACAAGTCCTTTCCCCGGTCAAATTTATCTCGAATCTCAGACACCGATCGACAGACTGTCCCGGTCATGCCTTTAACAGCAGGCAGGCCAAAAATTCGCGCAATAGGTCCCGGCTTACTCGGAGGTGGTGAGGCAGCGGCTCCTGGGCTTAACATTTGAGCTGCTGCACAGGCTACTTCCCGCTCCGCTTTCATGACTTTTAAAGTCTCTAACACCGTATTCCATAGCCCACGGACGGCTTTTATTTCTTTTTCATCTTTTTCGTCTCCTTCAATTATTTTATACCACATTGTCTCTCCAAATTCCCGCCATTCCGAAACGGAAAACAAGAGATGTGTGTCAGAAAAATGACCCAATCTCTGTCCCAATTTAATCAGTTTAAGCAACAGTTTCGCTGGTGTTTCAATCCCTCTCTTACAGAGGATCCCAGCGAGTAGCCGTGGCTGCAGCTTCTGTTTCCGTAGCTGAGCCTGGGAGGTGAAGCAGTTTCGCTGGTATTTCAATCCCTCTCTTAGAGCAGAGCTGCGCCTGGGAGGTGAGGAGCGACCTCACACCGTTGTCTGCTCCCGCTTATGCGGCCAAGCAGCACTTCTCCCAGCCGATGTTTCCCACTCCCCTCCTCTAGCTGCTTACCGCAGTCTCGGAGAAGTCAGTCGCGCATCCTCTGCTACCAGATGTCGGAGTGTGTCGGAGTGGGAGCCGGACCCGGAGTAACGATGAAATCTCAATATGAGTATGATCGTTCTCCCTTTATTCAAGTTTTCACAGCATATATATAGACAGACAGTGAAAGACACGCTGGCAAAAGTGATTGGTTTACAACCTATGTTTATGTGGCTAAAAACAGTTCATTGGCACACATCTTGGGAGTTCGTTGGTACACTTCTCGAGAGTTCGTTGGCGCACTTCTTGTGCCCACCCATCGCTACACAAGACAGCTTCTCCCTCTCTCCACAGATGTGGTTCTGCTTATCTTTGTTTACGGTTTTGTTACTTCTACTATTTACAGGACTTCAAGGACAGCTCGCAGTCACATACAGGCCTGCAACTAAGGCTTCTCCTTGAGGCTCATATCAGAGGCTGGATTGTTCATCGCAATCAGATCATGTCCCTTCTCACTCAGCCATTCCTGCACACACCAAGGCCTGGGAGACCTCACTGCTGGTAACCGAGGCAGAGAGGACATTGAATATCTCAGATCTAGTCCTACTCCTACTAAATTCAGCAGTGGTCCTACATTATTCCCTTTTCTTCTTTAACTGTTCCTGGATTACCTAAAGCTCATCTCGGTGCCCTGGAATTCCTATTTGAGTTGCAATTGAGTTTTGATATGGACCACTGCTGGATCTGGAGGACGCTGACCTCTAAGGCAAGATGTATGCAGGCACACTGTGAAAATTATTGGTCTTTTCTTTGATTGTATCATCAAGGCAGTGAGTAAAGATCCCCGTGTGACGTGATCCATGTCCATGCAATGCCTGCACCTATTGTGTGGAGAAGGGACAGACTTCTCCTCTCTGATGACACCTGATGACTGATGCCTCTGACTGAATGCACCAGTCAAGGGAACAGACACCCAATTGCACTCTGCGATGCCATTAGAGTCTCTAGAGATTTGGTAAATTGAGCTGATGGAAAAGAGAGAGACCAATCTCTCCCTGTGGCCCAGGGCAGCAGTGGTACATATGAATTCCTCTAAAAACTGCCATGAACACAAAGAGGAGAAGATTCTTTTGGCCCTTCTTTAGGCATCAGCTGCCATTTCACTTGGCCAAAGGACTTTCCCACCAGGCTCATTCATGATCCCTGAGACGTTGCCCTGTCTCTATGAAAGGCTCCAGCAGAGCCTGCAGATATCTAATAATAAGACCAAAAATGTTGATATTTCGATGTAACTTTGAGAGGAGAATTAAAAGTTCTGGAAAGAAGTGTCTCTGCCCAGCTGAGGGAGGGAACGTCAGTGATGACTTCATCCTGTTTCCCAGCAGGTTCCCCTGGAGCCCCAGGGACACCTGGAGGGAGCCCCGAGGGGGCAGAGAAAGGGCTGCCTTGGGCTGGTCCTCTGCTGCTGAGCTGGGCTGGGCTCCTGGCATGGAGGGAGCTCATGGCAAGCGGGCAGCGCTGCAGAGAGACAGCTCTGCCCAGGAGCAGCTCCTCTGCCAAGCGCAGCAGGGCTGAGGGCACTGCCTGCAGGCACCCGAGAGGAGCCAGGCACAGAGAGGATAAAGGCAGTCGGGAGTGGGAGGAGAGTTCTGAGCTTGTTCCTGGGGAAATCTTCACACCTCTTGACACAGTAAGTCTCTGGCTGGAGGGCAAGGCAGGGGAGTCTCCTGGAGGGATGTTCTAGGGCTGGCTGAGAGGAGCTGTCAGGATGGCTCTCCTGGCTTCTCTGGTGTGGAGAAGGAGGACGTGCTTCAGAGCAGGGATGCCCTTCTGCACCATCGCAGCGACAATGAGGGAATGCTGCCTTCTCCGAGGGACTGTGGCAGGGTTTTGAAGACAGGTGGGTGTGCAGGCAGGGGTGCCCAGGGCTGTCCTTGAGAGCAGGGTCCCTGCAGCCCAGGGGTCTGTGTGCCGGGGCAGGGACTCTGCTGTTTGCCAGGCTCAGCTCTCAGCCTGCCCAAGGAGTTCCCCCCCGAGCTTCTGTGGGGAGAAGCTGTGGGTAAAATGAGAGACTCCCCTCAGGGCAGGGTCCTTTTGCTCTTTTCAGAGAGTGTGCTGTGTGGGTCAGGGCTGCCCACAGCTGCAGATCTCCCCCAGAACACTGGCAGAGGCAGCATTTACAGAGGAAAGACAAGACAGGGGCTGCCTGGAAGATGAAGACATTGCAGGGTCTGTGCCCTCAGCTGTCTCCTGAGGGAAAGGAGCTGTCACTGTTCCACTGAGGGATCAGCACATCTGCCAGAAACCTCACAAAGTGCCTTCAGCCCCTCCTCTCCCTCCACACAGCACCAGCAGCACCTTTGCTTCCAGCATCAGGCTTTCTCTCATGTCCTCCTTAGGAGCCACCAAGAGGGAGATGGCCCTGGGCAGTGCCCTGCTGCCAGGAGGGGTCTGCAGGGCAGAGCTGAGCCCCCAGCGGGTGGGATGGGCTGTGGGAGCAGTGAGAGGGAGGAGACCTGAGCCCAGAGAAGCAGCTCCTGGCAGGGGCAGCTCCAGGCAGCAGAGACATGGTCAGGGAAGGAGAGGGAGCTGCTCTCAGAAACGCCACGGCAGGGGGGATTCAGGCACCTCCCTGTCATCCCCTGCAGTGCAGAAGCCTTCCCTGCAGAAAACCCTTGGTCTTTTCTCCCACGTAGCATAGCCTCTGCACTTAGAGCCATGGGGACTCTGTCTCCTCAGTGGCCTTACCCTGGAAGAGGAGAAATTATCAGTTAACCTACTGTCTGC
>WNMW01000056.1:0-21323 GCA_009819605.1 Sterna hirundo
TTTGCTTCTGGTCCTGCCGTGCTTTACCCGGGGCCGTGCCCAGAGCTGAAGCCCAGAGCAAAGCCCTCCTTGCCCTC
Source organism: Sterna hirundo (assembly GCA_009819605.1). Classification (NCBI taxonomy): domain Eukaryota; kingdom Metazoa; phylum Chordata; class Aves; order Charadriiformes; family Laridae; genus Sterna; species Sterna hirundo. Next base: position 78 of record WNMW01000056.1, read on the forward strand.
CGGCATTCCTGCTGCTGGCAGCGGCCCCGGCCCCTGCTCCCCACTCGGGGCGAGCCGTGGAGGGGGCAGCGCAGGCTGCGGGGGGGAGGCTGCGGGGGGCTTTGGGGAGAGGGAGCTGGTGCAGGGGTGCGGTGGGGCCCGTGGGCGCAGGGTGGCGGGGTGCGGGGAGCCCTGGGTGCCGGCAGAGTGGCGTGGGGGGGCGATGCTGTGCGGGCCGGGGGTGCAGGATGCGGGGAGCCGCGGGGGGCCGGGGCTGCGGGCACGGGGCTGCCCCCGGGCGCTCGGGAGCCGCGACCCCGCCCGCTCCTTCATTAGCCGCGCCTCATTAGCGCCTCATTAGCGGCGGCCGGGGCCGGGCGCCCTCCCTGCGGAGGCGGGCGGGGAGCGCTGCCGGCCATGGGGGTGCGGGCAGCGGCGGGGCTGGAGCCCGGTCCCGCTCCCGATGCCGACGGCGGTGCCGGTGGGAGGCGGCGTCGGGACGGGTCGGCGTCGGGACACGGTCGTGCTGCTGCTGGCCCTGGGTAGGGCTGCCCGGGCGGGGGCCGGGCTGTGGGGTGCCCGGGGGGGGCTGTGGGGTGCCGGGCTGGGGAGGGGCCGCTCCCTAGGGTGCGGAGGCGGGGGGCGATGCGGGGTCCCCTCTCTCTGGGGCTGGGTCGGGGCTGTGCGTGGGTGTCCGGCGGGTGTCGGCTGGCGGTGCCGAGCTGTCCGTGCCCCCCCGGCTGTCCCTGCCCCCCCGGCTGTCCCTGCCCTGGGCCCCGGGCCGGGGGTGCCGGTGCTGGGGTCGGGGTGCCCCGGCTGCCCCCTCATGGGCTCCCTGCCCCGGCGGAGCGGCGCTTTGGGGCTCTCCGCAAACGGGGGCGAGTAGAAGGGTGGGACTAAAATGTTGGCGGGGCCGAAGGGAGGCAGCTCTGTGTCCCCGGCAGCGAGTTGCGGGGAGCGCCAGGGAGTTCCGAGGAACTGCAGAGAGCAACGAAGGGAAGCCCCAGGTGCCTCGGTTCGGAGGAAAGCCGCCAGGGCAAGGCGGGTGCTGAGTGCCCGGTGGGTCAGGCTTTCCAAGCTGCTGCCGAGCCCCCCGGGGGCTGGGACGGAAGGCATCGCCCTCAGCGGTGGGGCGGAGGCTGCGGGACGCGCTCCTCGGTGCCAGCCCCGCCGGCTGGCGTGTGTCAGGGCTGAGGCGGGCGGGGGGCAGCCGGGACGGGGCGGGGGGTGGCGGCAGGTCGGGCTCTCAGCAAGGCGGGACGAGGAGCCGCTGGGGCTGCCGAGGCAGAGCATACGTCTTAGTATTATCTATTAAAGCCTCCATTCCTCAATGAGTTTCTTCATGGGTTTTCTCTAAAATGTCTCTCAGAGGATTCTCAGGTAATATCACACACTGATCCTTGGTCATGCACTATCTGTTTTCATCCTTATCAGCCATTAACAACTTAGCTGATTGTTCATCCCTTTCCGTAGACTTGGGAGGCTGACTTAAATGGTGGTATCTTTCAGGCCATGTCCCGAGGATTTGCTTTTCTGCAGCTTGCCTAGCAGTCAGATCCGCCTTTCGGTTTCCTGTAATGATGAAAGAGTTGCCGAGTTGATGAGCCTTACAGTGCATTACAGCAATTTGTTTAGGCAATTTGCACCACTTCTAATAACTTCTTTATTAAAGTTCCTGGTGTTCCTGGAGCAGAGAGGGGACCTCTTTCCTTCCACCGTGCCCCGTGGGCATATAACACCCCGAAAGCATATTTTGAGTCAGTCCATATGTTTGCAATTTTCCCACCTGCTATTTCCAAGGCTCTGATTAATGCAATTAATTCTGCTTTTTGTGCTGAAGTTCCTGGAGGGAGTGCTTCTGCCTCTGTAACTGCTTCTTCTAGGATTACAGCATATCCTGCCTTCCTAGTTCCGCTGTCAACAAAACTACTCCTGTCCACAAATGGATTAATTTCTGCTGAGTCTATAGGATCATCCCTTAAATCAGCTCGGCTTGAATAAACTTGTTCAATTGTTGCCAAAGAATCATGTTCTAATTATGTCTCACCTGGTAAAGGTGACAAATTCCCACCAAGAGAAGCACGCGCAGCTGTTTTCTTGTTCCATGTTTAGACTGAACCAGTTCCTCTTCGTTCCATCCGTATCGCCATCTGCGTTCCTGTTTCCGTGTGCTCTGCTCCGCTGTGTCCTTGGCCGTACGCAGGCCTCTGCCCGTAGATCTGCCTGCTGCCCTTCCCTTCCTCCATTCGGGATCAATACTGGTTCTTTAGTGCTATCAATGTCAATTATCTAGTCTTATTCTATTAAATCTGTTTCTGTTTCAACCCTCGGGTTTCCTTGTTTTTCCTGATTCCCCTTCCCGGGTGGGGAGGGGTCATCAAGTGAGAGAATAATTTTCTGAATGACAATAAATTGTTGCAGGTTCTTCAAACCGTAACATCCCGTCAGAGGCGCCTACGCACCTGACAGGCTTTAGGGGTGTTTCTGTTGTCCCTGGTGTCACCTCTCCCTTTTTCTCCTCCGCACCGCGTTTCCCCTTGACCAGGCCGTGCCCGCCAACAGCCCCTCATTTTTGAAGCCTTTGAACTGTGGCGTTTTGCAGCTTCATTAGATTTCGCTTCTTTTCCTAGTTCTGTTGAGGAAAGAAGGTGGCTCCTGCCCTCCCTCTTCCAACTCCCTGCCCAGTCACGGCTTGGAAGTATAAAAGGCGATTCCCTGGAAGCTCAGCTGCGTGGCTGTGTCAGGCAAGGAAACTATGTGGAAGCGAAGAGGCTTCTGAAAAAGGGTAAAAGCTAAGTTTAGGCAAGTGCCGACAGAAAAACTTTACTTCTTGCTGCGTCCTTATATTTGTGGTAAAATACAGTCAGCGTGCTGTTGCTACAATTCAGTTTGGGGCGCGAAATATGTTTGCCAAACGTGTTATAATTGGCCTTTTCTGGTAAGTGGCGCTAATTATTGCATCCCCCCAAAAAAGAAGTTGTATGAAAATAAGTAAACTGAAAAGAAAGCGAAGCTTTTATTCGCAAGGAGCAACGAGGAACCGACGGAGGCGGCGCGAAAGCCTCAGGCGCGCTGGGAGCAACGCCGCTGCCCGGGGGTCATGGGTATGTTGCATGGGAAGCTCGGCTCTTCGAGATGCCTGAGCACTTCCCTCCCAAAAGTTACTTCGTACCGGGCCCTGGTTCAAGGTAAAGTCTAGTGCAATAGAGAGTTCCGCTGTTGCTGCAGTAGCTCGGTACCGAGCAGGTACTGCCCCTTCCCTTCCTTCTCCCAGGTGTCCTGATAACTCCTCTGGTTGTGCTCCAGGTCCAAAGTGCCTGGTTTACATCAGGTTTTCCTTGAAGAGCTGCCCTCCCTGTCCCCTACCCAGCGTGTCTAAGAAGCTTGGCTGAAACTTTAGCGTCGTTAATGGCCCGTCAATGCTGTGTGAAAGACGCCTGGAGGCCAACACTGGGGAAGGGTCCATCTGGAATCCAGCCCTGGCGTGGAGAGCCTGTACCCGGACATTCGGGAGACTGTGCCGCGGGGAGAGGAGGCCTGTGGTAGTCCTGAGCATTTGAGACTTCTGCTCAGGTCTAGCTGTCAGTAGTCCAAACCCTCTGCCCATGAGTTATGCTCTGTCTGGTGGAGGGGACGTAGAGAGGACTGTCCTGTGGCAAAGGGAGCTTGCTCGTCTGTGAGCCAGCTGAACCCTCACGATGAGGGCTTGCACTGATGAACCAAAGCTGCAGCTTCCAGCAAGGAGCAAGTCCCAGCTGAAGAGGAAAAGCCTCGACTCTTGCAATTGATCTTACGCAGCAACCAAGGCCCTTTCTGCTCCTCTCCCCGCCCCGCCAGCAAGGAGGCTGGGGGTGCACAAGGAGTTGGGAGGGGACACAGCCAGGAGAGCTGACCCCAACTCACCAAAGGCACAGCACATACCATACGACGTCATGCTCAGCAATATAAAGCTGGGGGAAGAAGGAGGACGGGGACACACACAGAGTGACGGCCTTTGTCTTCCTGAGTATCCGTTACGTGGGATGGAGCCCTGCTTTCCTGGGGACAGCCGAACGCCCCGCCTGCCCATGGGAAGCAGTGGATCAATTCCTTGTGTTGCTTCTGCTTTACCTATCAAACTGGTTTTGTCTGAAGCCGCAAGTTTTCTCCATTTGACCCTTGCTGTTCTCTCCCCCATCCCAAGCTTTAGAGAGATGGGGGGGTTCAGCCTGGAGAAGAGAAGGATCTGGGGAGACCTTCAAGCCCCCTTCCACCCCTAAAGGGGGCTCCAGGAGAGATGGGGAGGACTCTGGATCAGGGAGTGGGAACCATAGGACGAGGGGGAACGGTTTGAAACTGGAGGAGGGGAGATTTAGATGAGATATCAGGAAGAAATTCTTATGCTGTGAGGGGGGTGAGCCCCTGGCCCAGGTTGCCCGAGAAGTGGTGGAGGCCCCCATCCCCGGAGACGTTCAAGGCCAGGCTGGATGAGGCTCTGAGCAACCTGATGGAGTGGAAAGATGTCCCTGCTCACTGCAGGGGGTTGGACTAGATGGCCTTTAAAGGTCCCCTTCCAACCAACACATTCCGTGATTGCAGACTCCAGTAGAAACTGTTTATCGTGGCAGACTCTGCCCAATGCATTGGTCCTTAATTCTTGGTTTTTTTATAATCAAGCACAAAGGTGTTTAATTCACCTCGAGGGGTACCGTAAAAATTCCCCGAGAGCAGGAACCAGAGCCCGACCTGCCCACAAAACCTCTCAAGTCTTTGATTTAACACTGCCCATCTGCAGAGAGAAAGTAACCCCAGCTGTAGGTAGCCTACGGCAGGCACCTCGAGGGGTGGTCACGGCCCTGGGACACAGGGAACAAGGGACGTGTTGTGCAGAAATTCCTTGAGCTCCAACTTCTGGAAGGCCTTGCCACGTGAACTGCTCTGTGTTGCAGGCTGTGGGCAGTGGCTCAAGCTAGGCCCTCACCTCCCTCCTCCGTCTTTCTCTCCATCCCAGCCTGGCTCCCAGGACAGTTCCAGCCCTTCAGGACCACCAGCGCTCACCCCACACCTCCACGGCCAGCCCCTCTCTCCCAGGGGTCCTTCTCTCCCGGCTGGCCAAACCAGAGCTCCCTCCTGTTCCCTGCGAGACGGCCAGCAAGCAGAGAGGGAAACGCTGGCTGCAGAGCAGCTGGATCGGCTCCTGAGCAGCTCGGCTGCCGCTGTGAGCAGCCAGCCCCTCGGACCCTCTTTGCAGCCATGTCAGCACCAGAAAATACCAGCAGCCAAAGAGGGAAGAGCTCTAAAACATGGACAAGGGGGCAAAGCTGAGCCAAACCCCAGCATCTGTGGTGTGGCAGTTCCTTGCAGTTCCTTCCTGGTTGGCGAGGATGCCTGCTTTGCCTCCCAGAACCACGGAGGAGCTGAGGTGGGAAGGGGCCGGTGGCGATGACCTCTCCAAGCTGGGCCAGCCAAGAGCGGGTGGACGCAGGTCTGTCCAAATGGGCCTGCAGGCAGGTCCCCCCAGGCCTGGTGCGCAGCAGCCGGGCGGTGGCATGGCAGCATGGTGATACAACAGGATGACGGCGCGGCGACGTAGTGAGTCACAGTGCGGCAATGCGATGATGCCACAATGCGCGAGTGCCCTATATAGCCGCTGGCTGGGGACCAGCGGGGGTGACTACAGCTGGGTGCCTCTGTAGCCAGAGGTGCCAGCACAAGGTCACAGTTGCATGGAGAAGTCTTGGAAGGAGCCATGGAGCACGGTCTCGCTGCTGGCAGTCCGAAAGGCAGACGCGCTGCAGAGAGCACTGGAAAAGAGGAGAGAGGTGAGCAGCAGGGCCGAGGGAGAGGGCTCAGCCTGGGACACGGGGGCTGCTCTTGGGGCCTGGGGACGTGCCTTTTTGCAAGTGCCGTGCAGGAGGCTTCCTGCGCTAGCGCCTGAGTGTCTCTGTCTTCCTAGCTCGGGCACATAAAGCAGCACCTGGGTGAAGGCTCTCTTGTGCTGAAGGACCCTGAGGCTGCTGGTGGACCTCCACTCGGGGTGAAGATCCCTGTGCTGCGCGGCTCCAAGCCTGTCTACTGCCGAGCAAAGCTGGGGGAAAAGGTAAGGGCAGTAGGAAGGGGTAGAAAAGCTCTCCCCTTTTACGGGGTCCCTGTCCTTCGGAGAAGTCCTTGTGGCACCTGCGCTACGGCGGGGGCTGCAGGCCTTCAATGGGACGGGGCTGGGGAGTCGCGGGAAGCTCCTGGCGCCGTGGTGCCGAGAGAAAGGAGGACTTGCCCATAGCAGAGCTGCATGCTGCCCAGAGCCGGATGGAGAAGAGTGTTGGTGTCAGGCCTTCAAACTCCCTTTACCTGTCCACAAGGACAGCTTGGCACCCCTGGGGAACACAAGCCCATTGGTGCAATCAGAGTGAATTGCCAGAGGAGAAGACGTGGCTGTAGGCAACATTTCAGCTGAGCTCCTCACAGGTTGCAGCAGTGGGTTGCAACTCTCTCCCCCCCGTAGTAAACAGCCCCTCGTATTCCTACAGCGAGAGGGGATAGCCACCAGACAGGAGGATGCAGGCACAGGGTTTCTCCTCCGTTGGAGGGTCTCCAAAGTACAGAGATCTTTCCTCAGGGTGGGAAGTAAGCCAGGGATTAGTCTATACCTTGCAGGTTTGGAAATGCCACCCTTGTGTGCGTGAGGAGCTCGGGAGCGCGTTCCTCCCTCGGGCTCTCTCCTGCCCGTTCATACTCCGAACATTGTTCTTACAGCTTCAACGGCCCTCAGGCTTTTACGACCTGGGAGATCCCCACTGTCGCCTGCTGTGCACGGAGTACAACAGCCTGCACGACCCGCATCTGCAGGATTATCACAACCGCAAACACAACTTCCAGAGGCTGCGGAGACAGGGCCTGGTCACCAGGGACGGCAGAGTAGGTTTGGACGTCATCGGGCTGATAAAGCGGTTCCCTGGGAGCAGGGATCCCCCTCCTGCCGAGGAGCAGCTTCCCTCGGCTGGGCTGGGTCTGTTTTGGGGAAGGCAGTCTGCCGGCTTGACTGTTCTTGGGGGTTTCTCCCCTCCTCTCCCCATAGGTGGTCTGCAGTCTGAAGGAGTTCAACGAGTACAGGCAGTACCTGACCACGCTCAAGCTGCGCGCCGAGCAGATGTCCAGGCAAGAAGAGGTAGGCAAAGCCGAGCGTTGGTGGGCACCGGTCAGCGGCGCGGTGCCGAGGGCTGGGGCTTCACTTGCCGCATGCTGGGGAGGCGGTGGGTGCAGAAGAGGTGAGGGCTGTGCTGGGGGGGCCGGGCGGTGTGGCGGGGAAAGGAGTAGCGGGCTTGGAGCTGAGCCTGCGCAGGGCGCTGGGGTGGGCACGGGCAGGAAGGCGATGTGCAGCCACGCAGAGTGCCGAGGGAAGCCTTTCTCTTCTGCCCTCGTCGCATGGCTGAAGCAGAGCCCTGGCCTGCGCCCGTGGGAAGCCTCGGCACGTGGGGCTGCGAGCGCTTGTCCAGGCAACAGCGAGCCACAACCTGGTGTCTCCTTCTCAGGAAAGGCTTCGGCAGCACCTGACGAAGTTGAAGGATGCCCCCAAACCGCCGGGAGCCATCAACAGTTCTTGCGTGGGTGAGCGGCTGCTGCAGCCTCGAAGACCAGCTTGCCCACCTCCACCCAAGAGCTCCAAGAGCTCCCTGAAATCAGGGCGACGCAGAAGAGCGAAAGCAGATCTGGAGGAAGGCCACATCTTCTCCCAATATGAGTGGGGACGGGAAGGTGCCAAGCTGCCCGTGAGGGTCAGTAGCGATGCTGACTCTGAGACATCTTTAGCCAACACTTCGAGTGCAAGGACCAGGTCACGTTGCACGGTCGACTCTGTGTTGGAGCTGACCTGTCAATGTGGGCCTGCCCTGTCCCCCTTTGGAAGGCGTGTCACAAAACCACGCGTACCACAAGAGGGAAAGCCATGCTGTCCCGCTAAGGACGCCCTCCCCTCCATGGGCCTGCAGTGGTGCCGACAGCCCGTCCCTCCGGCGGGTCCCAAGCCCCCTGCCCAGACAGGAGCCCGGCGCAGATCACCACGTGTAAAGCCTGTCGGAGGCGAGCCCCAGCCACCCGCATCAGAAAGGAGGGCGTTCATGGGAAGGCTTGTGGCCGATGTCCCGAGGAGGTGTGCGGCAAGCAAGGCGTAGAGCCCCTGGGCAGCAAACACAGACCTTACCCCCTCGTATTGCAATAAAGAGTTTACTCCCACGTCTTTGGTTCTGCCTTCCTTCCTTCGGGCCAGGCCATACTGTGTCTGGGGCATCTTCCCTGCAGTGTTTTCCCTCCTCTTCCTCCCTCCCACAGCCTGGGTCAGGCAAAGACCCAGCTTTTGTCTCGTTTGGGAAGCTTTGCAGCCGGGCTATCGGAGGGGCTGGTCCAGCTCTGTTGAGCCTGGGTTCTGGTGGACTTTGTGCTGAGATCCTTTCTCCAGGGCTCTTTCTCCTCAGAGCAAGCAGCCCTGCACAAAACCCTTGTTCTCGCCGCTCCGGGGACGATGGTGGCGTCTCCCCCTGGGGACCGCTCTGCCACATGTCCTTCGGGTCTCCTCGCTCTGCAGCGGGGAGGCAGGTCTATTGTGGAGGCCCAGAATGGTGCAGGTGGGCAGGTTCGAGCAGCGGTGCCAGGGCTCAGCCAGAGGGAGCTGCAAGCAGGAATGGGAAAAACCAGGGCGGGAGGAGACGGCCCTAAATCAGGGTTCTTCACCCGCTGGGCAAAAAACCAGTCCCCACACTGAGTCGAGATATTTGTCTTTATTTCAGTTCTGCAGAATCGTGTGCTGGGCCTCGTTTTAAGCGATCACCCAATTAATTCTAATATTTTAATCCCCCACGATCTGTCTTGTTGAACCACCGATCCCAAACTCTGTCGTACCACGCAGCAAATCATAAGAATTCCCAAAAGCAGCAATAATGCAGCTTGGTCTAACAAATTTAAAAAAAGTGGTGGTAATGAATGCTAATGGTAACGGAGTTGGTAAAGGTTCCAGAGGCCTGTTGGTGGAATTGATGGGAAATAGGTAACCTGTTAATGACTTTGGAGTTGTGATTGAAGTTCCTCCTAAAGCCACGACCTGATTTGATTGTGCGAGTTTGGGGTAAAAACTTCAGGTAAGCATTAAAAATGCCCCCTTCAAAATACTTGAGGATGGTGAGGGAGGCTAAAGGCTGGTTTTGGCGGAATGATTTTTCTCTCCGGCATTTTTTTTTGATACCTTCTGGGCAGAATTGCAAGGGAGTTTGGGTGTTTTGGCTGATGAAACAGTACAATGCGCGCCCAGCCGTCGGAAGAAGAGCAAAGTCGGGGAAAAGGGAGGATGAGGGAACCGCAGTTGAGGAGTCGGCGTGTGGTTGGTGCAAGGCCCGGGCTGCGCAGGCCCTCGCAGTTGACACTGACCTTCTCCCGGTGGCTCGTCCAGTCCTCAAGGGTGGGTTTTTTGAGGCCAAGTTGGCCAGAAACGTGCCGAAGTGCCCGGCTAAGCGCTGTCATGGAGCGTTGCCGGCCTCCCGTGTTCTACACAACATTCCGAAGCACTTGGTGCTCCAAAGCGGTGGTGGCTCTTGCAGCTCGCTGCTCTTCTCAGAGTGACCCTCACCACTTGGGAGAGGTTTTGAGGAGGAACAAACCCCCGATTTTCTTGCCTGATGGGGCCCAAGAGGACTCAGGAGGCAGAACGGTACCGTGGTGGTGCTGGAGTAGTTGTTAGAGGAGAGCGATTAGCGCTTTCCTGGGAGATAGGGGCCGTATTTCTTACAGCTCCTCATGCATGCGCGCGTTTGTCCTGCTGGAGCTGTTCCCCGCTCGCCTTCCTCACCTCCTCTTCCTCACGCTTTCAGGCGCGTTGACATTGGAAGCCAATTCCAAGCGGAGCTTCCTGACCTCCAGGACCCAGCTCGTTTGGAAGAGGAGGAAGAGGGAGCCTCGCTAGTCTGGAAACCCTGGGGCGACATCGAAACCAACCCTGAGACGCAGGAGAAAGGTTTTTCTAACGCTTTTCTTCCACTTCCAGCCCAGCCAGGGATAGGAGGGGTTGCAAATGCCACCTTTTTGGGCTTCTCTCCCTCGTTTTCTTGCCCGCCTTCATGTTCGAGGGAAGGAGATGGCTGGGTTTTGGTGGGAGAGTGACTAAAGAATAACGGGCGATGCTCTCGGCAGAGTCTTCCCTGAAAAACGGGCGTTTGGAGCCCTCCCACCTCATCTGCAGCGCCCTCGGGAGAGGTTTCTCTCTGAGCTTTTAAATAGAGCTATTTGGGGTACCGGACTTCTTTCTCTGCCTTTTCCTCGTCTGCGGTCTCTGCTGTCGTCCTGTTTTCCCTCCCTCTCCTATGGCCCCTTTTCTTGAGCAAAACTTGACTTTTTCTGGGTTTTGGTTGCGTTTGTAGTTAGAAACCTGCTCCATTTGGCGTCTCCCAACACCGGGCCGGGGGGCCGGGTCAACGCGGAGCTGGCTCTGCATTGTCTGCACGAGGCTCAAGGCGACGTGCTGGTAAGAAGCGGCAATTTCTAATGAAGAACGGACTTTGTTACTGGTTTGAGCTGGGAGTCGCTCCGAGTTTTCTATTGCGTGGGTGGGAATCTCTTTGCCGAAGGCGCAGGAGGTTCTTGGATGCTGCCTGACGCCGCCTTAACGTCTCATGGGCTTCCCGAGCCCTCTCCTGGTGCATCACTAAGGGTTTGTTTTGATTCTGGGAGGATTTGGAGAATAGAATTTCTCCCGAATGAAGGGATATTGGATAAAACCCGAGGTGTGTCCTCAATGAGCCCTGAGCGGGTCTGCTTTGCTCCCTCTTCTTCGAAGAAGGGATTTAACAGCCCTCGGCGTCTGCTGCGGGGTCGCCAGGAGGAGCGAGAATTTCCCTTTTGGCTCCTCCTCCGGAGGAGGAATTGAACTCTCTTTTCCCTATGAAATCTGGCAGGATGCGGCGGAGATGCTACGTGCTGGGCCGCCTCGCAGACCCGAGTCCCATCCCCTGGCTGATTATCATTACACAGGTAAAGGAGGAGAACAGCTCCCGCCGTTGCCTTTGCTCTGATTGACTTGAGTCTTAAACGTGTTTCTTTGGGGTGGGGAAAAGAGGAGTTTTAATGCCTTTCCGGGGCTTTTGGAGGCGGGGGATGCCTATTCTAATAATTTGGGTGTCGCTGGTTAATTCCTAGGCTCGGATACTTGGACAGCGGTGGAGGAGCAATTGTTTAAAGAGGCTTTTTACATGCATAAGAAGAATTTTCGCCTCATACAGAAGCAGGTAAAGCCCTTCGAGCGAGGCGCAGCTCGTTAGCGTGGGCAATTTCAACCCAGAAAGTCGTACTTTTGAGTTGCGTGTTGGAATCCTGTTCTTAGGAGGCTTCTTCATGCCAAAAAACCACCGGTACGAGACAAGGTTTTGCCCTCATGTGTGATGGCAAGGGACTATTTAATATCTCTGGGAGAAAATAGCAGAGATATTAAAAGAATAATGACCATTTATGGTGTGAAATGGAGAATTCTGTCCTGAAAGCGCTTCTTGACAGCGTTTTTCAGCAGGTGAAGGTTTCTTTTCTGTCCGATCTCACCCGGGCGTTGCATTGCGAGAAGCGGAGGAGAGAATCCTGGTCCATCTGCCCCTTGGGTATTTTACTGCGCGTTTCCCTTCTTAAACGGCTCCTGGTTTTCCTCCCGGCAGATCCAGACTAAAAGTGTGTCTCAGTGCGTGGAATATTACTACACCTGGAAGAAAAAAACACGTTTCGGTGTCACTCGGCCTCGCCTGATGCAGAAAAAGCGCCCGAGACGCCCAGAGAGGAGGAAAAGGCTGAAGACGAGGTAGAAAAATGCTGGGGGAGGGATTTTCGTGCCAGCTTCCGCTCCTGCATGAAGCCATCTGTGAAAAGATTCCTTAAAAACCAGGGGATTTTGTTCACAGAAATATTTGTAACATTTTGGTGGTAGAAACGGGGTGACCGTGTCGCTTCGGTGCTTCGGAATTCCATGTTTTCTACCCGTTGGGATAGATTTTTGCGGCGGAAAGCACTGTTCTGCTTAAACTAGAGAAATAATACGGTTTTTCTTTGAAGGTCTGGTCCTCCCAGAGGAATTAAAGTGGGTTTTTTCGACTGTTTAGTGTTCAGAGTCCACGTGGGCGGGGTTGGGCTGATAAAACGCGGTACCTCCGGCGCAAAAAATGCGATTCCTTTGCCGCCCGCAGCCGTCTCAAGCTCTCTTTTACCTGATTTACAGGCCCTTTGGAGCGCAAAGAAGAGGCACCACGTCATCCCCAAGGAAAATCAAAGGTGGGGAGTCAGGAAGAAAAGCCCCGCGACACGGCAGCTCCTCCATCAGTGCCGGTGCTTCCTGGTGCTGGGACGGCGGCGCCGGAGATCCGGATTTTTCCCTTGCAGCGAGTGTGGAAGGTCAGCTCTTCCTTTTTCTTCTCCAAAGCGGCTGTTTTGTGGCTCAAAAACCAGCCGTGGGGGCAGCGGGGGAGGGCAGCTGGAGGATTCCCCTTGCCCCGGGGCCGCTTGGTGGTTTTATTTGACTTTCAACCCCCAAAAATGTGTGTTTTCGGAGTCGGGGTTCAGACCGGTGGCCCTCCCTTGCGCAAGAATCCCAGCGCTTCTCCTTTTTGACCAAAAATCCCTCAAGTTTCGTGAGGATTTGCGGCCTGAGGCTTCCCCACTCCACTCGCTCGTGCCGAGCAAAATGCCTCGCGTTTCAATTCAGCCTCATTTGAAGCGATTGCCCAATTCATTCTAATATTTGAATCCCCCATGATCTGTCTTGTTGAACCAGTGACATCCGAAACTCTGTCGTACCATGCAGCAAAGCATAAGAATTCCCAAAAGCAGGAATAACGGAGCTTGGTCTAACAAATTTAAAAAAAAATGCAAGAGACTTAAAAATCCCTTTCTTTTCTAACTTTCAGGGTGTTTGAGAAGATCCGAGGGAGAAACACCCACATGAGATTCCATCGCCCAAAAGATGTTTAAAAGGGCCCCGGGAGCTCTTTGAAAGGGTGGCGAAGCCACAAAAGCCCCCGCGTTCGCTGACCTCCTCCCATAACACCTGGGAACTGACACCAAACCAAGCACGAGGCCAGTTTTTACCATTTTGCTTAAAAAACCCCACCTTTGTCTCCGCGTCCGGGCAGCGGCTGGGCTTTGAGGATTCAAGAAGACACGGTCGCCCCCGCTCTAAAATGAGAGGGAACAGGGGAAATGGCCCCAAAAGGGTCATCATATTTAACAACGTTTTTCCCTGATGGTGGTGCGCAGCGTTTAAGATCTGGGCTGCAGCACCCTTTTGGTAGAGATAAGGTCAGTTTTTGTGTGTGGTTTTTTGTTTCCTTATTAAATTTGGTTGGTGAATTTGAAAGTTCTTGCCCCGCTCTAGCTTTTTGCGCGATCGTGAAACACTTTAAATCTGGTTCCGCTGGTTCCGGGGCAGCAGAATCAGGGTGGTTAAAGGTGTTGGGTGGCCGTGAGGCATCTCGGTCATATTTAAAGCATCCAGTGCATCGTGTTTATTTTACTAATTGGTGCTTATTTGCATAAATTAACGCGGCCTTTGGGAGGGAACATGGAGAGTTCGATTAGTTGGAGGAAACAGAAGAAAGGCGTCTCGTCTCTACCGACGGTATAAAAAAGGCTGATTTGATTTTTTTGTTTCCGGGCCACCGCATTTTCATGACTTTGTTTAATTTTTGCTGAATATTCCTGTCCAGTAGAGGGAAAAAGAAAAATCTCTGCTTTGGTTCTGTTTCTCTCTTGAAAGGACCAATGCTCAGGTCTGGGCCTCCATCAACTCCTTTCCCCAGAGCAGAAGGCGGGTGGGAACGTTCTCCTTTGGCTTCTCAAGGCTTGTATTTTTCAAAAGAAACCTCAAAGTAACGTTTTTATCTAGCCCTTATGGATTCCTAAGGGAAACCGGCTGCCTTCCGAAAACGGAGACGGGCCTCCCAGGAAGGCCGGAGTCAGCGGCAGCCCTGCCAGCTGGGAGGACTGGGAGTTTTTCACCAAAAAAACCTGGGGGCTGTTTCCTTTTCAAAAAAGAACAGGAGGTGGGCTGTTGCAGCGCTGAGTGATTTTTTAATTCCATCTAAGGGAGGAGTTCTGAGCAGTTTGGCTCCAGAGAGGGGGTGAGAAAAAGCAAGTGCCGGGACGGCGGCGCGTTCATGCCTCCTGGCTGCCAAAGCCATGCCAAAACCAGGAATTGGGCAAAATGCTCGGCGTCCCAGATCCCCGCCGCGGGTCTCGATTTAAACCCCCCGAGCCCCGGAAAGGCTGGGCCTGGGGATTCCTGCTCCTCGCCTCGTTGCTGTTCCTGATGGCTTCTGAAATCTCCAAGTTTTGGTGCAAGCAGAGCGTTTGGTGCAGGTTCTGCGGCACCAGGACGGCTCGCCGATGCTGCAGGCCGCGCTGGCCGGCGGCGAAGGCCTGCTGGGGTGAGACGGCGGTGGCCGGGATGGGCAGGTACTGCCGGCTCAGCCGCCCCCGCCATTCCCCCTGCGCCCACCTCTTCTCTCCCCAGCTCTCCATGCCCGGCCCACATGGCGGAGGAGCAGGTGAGTGGGGGATGTGGGGGTTCTGCGGAGTTCCCCCCAAAAGAGGCGGCTCACGGCCCCACAATGTCTGGGAGTTGGGCGGGGGGCGTGGGGGTTAAAAACCGTCCGAACCTGGAACTCTGGGGGGAGGCACTGAAATAGAGAAGAAGCTCTTCTTTTCAGAGCTCTTGAAAAAGACTCTTCATTTCTGTAGCTCCAAGGAGATCCAAATCAAAAGCTCTCTCTCTACGGATGCTCTGATTCTGGACGCTCTCCAGGAGCTTAGACGGGGAAAAGAGTTGGAAAAGCTGTATTTCTAGCGAGCTATTCCAGCGTCGCAATGTCTGTCTAAAGAGAGAGCCAGTCTAATGAGATGTTCTGTATCCGAAGTGTCCCCATCGAAGTCTAAAGAGACGTGCCTCTGCTCAGCAGCTCTTCTGTAGAGGTGTAAAGAGCCGCTTTGTGTTCTCTGAGGAGAGGTCTGTGTGTCCACAGATAGAGAAGGGGCGATGTCTGCGCCGTAGGAGGTTCCGAAAAGGCAAAGAACGCTTGTTTCTACCTCTAAGGATTCTCTGACTTTTTCTCATGGACAGGAGTTTCGAGTAGGAAAAGAGCGTGGAGGATTTCTTTGGGAAGAGAGATGGGAGCGTCCCAGTCCCTGTCTAGCCAGAGAGGGAGCTGAGGGCAGTCGGGTGCCGTCGGGCCGTATTGCGCATGCGCGCCCTGCCATTGGTGGGCTGGGGTGGGGCGCGGTGGGGATTGACCAAAAAAAACTGGGGGCTGTTTCCTTTTCAAAAAAGAACAAGAGGTGGGCTGTTGCAGCCCATCTAAGGGAGGAGTTTTGAGCAGTTTTTCTCCGGAGGGGGGATGCGAAAGCGAGTACCGGGAGACTGCAGCAGCGCGTTGTTGAATAATTAGTAAAATGGCCAAAATATAGCATTGTTTACACATTAAGGGAAGTTATAAAATCAAAAGTCTTCTGAGGTAGAATACAGCCACAGCTGGTACGCGAAGAATGCAACATCTGCAGTTCCCTATACAAGGTTGTTTGCGAAGCTACAGGATGGATGGAATGAAATGTTATCATTCCGTGGCCGTGCCTTGTGACGAATAGCAGATATGGGAACGAGATGGCACTACGGAACTGATAAGCTGCCTACTCTCTACCCTGAGCTAACATTTCGTCAAATTTTGATGAAATAATGTCCTCTCTGTGAACTTTGCTCATTACAATGTACCAAAACACACCTCCATCCCGGAGGCTACTGGCCTCCAAGGTGCGCCCGCTCCTCCTTGAGTACACCAATCCTAGTAAAAGTATTTATGACTAAAGTCACTCAAACTCCACTTTGAAGATAAAAAAATAGCATAAAAATAGCCCGTGGGAGGGGGGATATCGGGGCAGACACCACCACGAACAAGTTGAGGAGAACTCCATCAGTGATACCCGGGACCAGTCGATGGGCTGGGCCTTTCTTCCCCCCCATAGGGACACCTTTGGGTAAGACTCAGAATATACCGAGTGTTTCCTCGGGGAACTTAGAAATTTCTCTAGAGAATCTCTATCCGACATTTATAGCCAGGCTGTATTGTTTATAACTTTGTCGCGTGTTTTTATATTTAACAATACCTTTATTTGCACGCGCTTTGCAGACAGTGTATTTATCACCGGCAATCCTAAGAACCTGTATATCCGTTGTCTAAATAAACCGCACTGTTTAAGTAGCTGGTCGTTTCGGTTTCTCGCTGAACGCGACCAAAGACTTGAGAGTGGCCGTGCTAGTTCACCACAAAAGGAATCGGTACTGAAACATTGTTATCACTGAATAACCATAACTGGGTTAACATTGCTGGAAAGGACCAGAGCAATGTACAGACGTCAAGAGGTTCTAAAGAAGATATTTATCAGTGGACTGCAGACAAGAAGTTGCAAGCCGAAAGCAGTGGATGAATACAGAGTATACAAGGAAAACTACTGAAACAAAGCAACTGGTCCAACAACTTGCTGCTTAATAGCAACAGATAAATACCAAAAGGAGCTAAAATCCCTTTGATTCCACTTACTTTGTCGTGACCGTGTATGGTCCAACGTGGTAAGAAAATGCTGGTTCATCATCTGCCTGAACCACGTCTTTTTCCCCAATAATAGGGAGGGAGGCTGAGTACCCCAGATGCCCACCGCCTGCAGGATAAAACTGACACAAGCCCAGGGCATAACCAAAAGGAATATGCAACAGTTCCCAAGATCCGTCACGTCTCCCGCAAGTGCACTAAAAACCTGAGCGCGATCACTGCAATGGGAGCACCAGCCAAAGCATCAATATGAAATGTTAAGATCTATACATCAAAAGCTTAACTTTCTGGTGAAGCTGAAGCAGGGAAAGCAGAAACGGTCATTAAGAGCTCCCACAGGTGACATTGAACAGGAGAGTTTCTGTTGCCTGTTCCAAAACAGCTCCCTCCGCCAGGGCCGACTAACGACTAACGGCCTGAATGTTTGCCCTCTCCCCACTTCTTTCCCGCCGTTTCAGTAGAAATAAGAACACACTAAAAATGAAAAATAACACAGGTGGCATAATTACTGTGAAGAATATGTGACTCTGAAAACCTGTACTAATACTATTAGAAAACCATTATCCATAACTTCTTACCTTCCCGAATTCAAAGCTGTAAATGTTCTTGGCTGCAGTAGCTCCACCTTTTAGAAATCTACCCAGAGGACTGTCAGCATTTCTAAGTATGAAAAACCATAAGCAATAAGGGTAACTAATACGCCAAGGCTTTGAGTTAAATACAAAAAAGAGAGAAAAAAAAAAGCAGAAGTTCTGCAACAGCAATGTATTTAAAATGTTGCATTTGTATTTAAGTATGTATTTAAGTATGTATTTTTCCTAACGTGTATCTGACATAAAAGCTCATGAAACAGTTGGAAACACACCCCTAAAAGATTTGCAAAGACTTTAAAAGGTCAAGAAAGAAACTATTTCATGTTAGCGCCATTTTAATACTATTAACATCCAGTACTTCATGTTGCTGATTTCAGGAGTATCTCTTTAATTATACAGATATTTATAACTATCAAGTTTGCATTTGGAACTCTCACAACAGAAATAAAAAGTATCATCGTTCCTAACTCACGTTGGTTTTAAATCTGATATGTCAAAAAGTAACAAGAAGGTGTTAATTTTAAGATAAGAGCATGGAAGGAAAAGTCCTTGTAGTTCAGAAAATTATTCTCTCACTTGATGACCCCTCCCCACCCGGGAAGGGGAATCAGGAAAAACAAGGAAACCCGAGGGTTGAAACAGAAACAGATTTAATAGAATAAGGCTAGATAATCGACATTGATAGCACTAAAGAACCAGTATTGATCCCGATGGAGGAAGGGAAGGGAGCGGCAGATCTATGGGCAGAGGCCTGCGTACGGCCAAGGACACAGCGAGCAGAGCACACGGAAACAGGAACGCAGATGGCGATACGGATGGAACGAAGAGGAACTGGTTCAGTCTAAACATGGAACAAGAAAACAGCTGCGCGTGCTTCTCTTGGTGGGAACTGAATAAGGCGACGGGGTTGGTGATCTGAAATACATGTTTACTTGCCTAGCAGGTGCATGGAAAGTCTTAGAGCTCAGGTATAAAAGCCGAGGCTTGAGAAGCAATAAGCGATTTCGTGCTCATCGCAGCCAGAGTCTGTGCCTTCATACACCACAACACCCAGGATTTCAGTTGTCTCCAGAGGAGGCCAAAAGTCTCTGGGAGCTGCCTGGGAGTAGTCATGGGGAGTTAGACTACGTGGACCTGCCTTGACCATGGACACGATTCCTGGGATAGCTGCCTTGGAAGAGGCTGGGGCTGCTCCTGGGCCTTCAGGCTGCTGCAGAGGAGGTCAACAGAGTGTGGTAGGTGCCTGGCAGGAGTCCTGGCAGCTACCGCACAGACATGCCTCCTAGAGCAACCAACCATTCTGGGAGGCTGCCTTAGAGGAGGCTGGGCCGGGGGTGTGACGCGTGTGCCCTGCGACAGGGGATGGGGACCCAGCCCAAGCAGAGAAATGGACCGTGGCACCAGAGGCGCTGGGGCCTGGGGGAGTTCAACAGGTTCGGTGGGACGTCTGGGTGACACTGGTGGGCTTGCCTGCGGCCTCGGCTCACCAACGCTGTGTCTTCCTCCAGCACGGCTGTCAGCACCATGCTGCTGAGGATCGCCTGCCCGCAGCCTGTTGGGAGCAGGACATCCAGGCTGTTACCCACTTCTCTTCAGCCCGGAGAGTCTCGCCAAGCCTGGCCCGAGCCCCGGCCCCAGTACGCAGGGCCAGACGGAAGGAGCAAACATCATCCCATGCGGAGGGGTGGTGGCAGTTGAGCCGAGGTGCCGAAGGGCTGCCTTTCAGAAGGCCTTTGCTCAGCTGGCAGGGGTCGGGCACCAAGTGTCTCTCTTGGCTCCAAGGTGGCTCCCGCCAGCAGCTCTCTGCCTCGTCCAGGAGCCTTAGCTTGGATGGAGTTCCCTTTGTTTGCCAGCCGTGTGGGAAAAGCCCTTAGAGTGGGAGCGACTCCTTGTGCCCTGGAGCCTGCTGTGGCCCCCGCCCTGGCCGTATCCCCTGCGCCTCACAAGGGGCCATTGTGGCTCCCACGGCCACCCCGGCCACGGCCACCAGTGTCTGGCTGTGCTGGCCCGGGCAGCGCTGGGGCGAGATGGCTCTGAGCGGAGCAGCACTGCCCTGCTCAGGGACATTGCTCCCCATCCTCGGAAGGCCTCGCTCTTCCCCTTGCTGAGCACTTCCATGCACAGCCATCTCCTTGGCCGCGGCACGATGGGCCAGCTGAACTGTTGCTGGAGTACTGGGCGGGGGGATTAAAGGCAAGCGTCTTCATGTACCTTTGGGGAGAAAGAGTACCACTGACCTAGGGAAAGTCATCTGGGAGGGATTTTTTTTCCTCCTGCTTCCCAGAGGATACCACATCGGGGAGGACCCCACAGGAGTCCTCTCTGAACCTCGTGACTCAATGGGAGCGTCTCCCCGACAGCTCTGCCTGACCCTGCCCTCTGTGCAGTAAATAACCAAGTGTGCCTCGCCATCTCAATCTTGTTATAACACTGTCGCATTTACCATCAAACTTTGTTAAATCCCTGTTTTATCCCTGACGATCACGGCACTGGCAGGCACTGGGAAAGTCACAGATCGGACTCAGCGACGGACAGGGACTGAACTCAGTGGCTGGATTCAGGAATGCACAGATTGGGATCAAAGGCAGACGAACAGCCAGAGGAGTCCTCCTGGGACGCCAGCCATTGAAGAAACAGGCTGACCCTTTGGTCCCTCAGCTTTTATACTGAGCGTGGGGCAGATGGGATGGAATACCCCGTTGGTCAGGTTGGGGTCCCCTGTCCTGTCCGCTCCTCCCCACAGGTGCCGCCCCTTTACGCTTCTCCGCTTCCCACCCTCCAATGGGGCAAATAAGAACGTGAGCTGAGCTTGGCTGTTACAGCAATAAGGGTAAGCAGGAGCCTCTCTGCACATCATTCCTTGGTATTAATTTTAAACAAGCCCTTACCACTCTGGAAGTGGGCTACCGTCATAAAAATATGCCATTAACTTCAGCGAGTTACAAGAGGCTTAACTGAAAAGTTACTGAAAAGAAAATCAGTTCTGTTTTACCTCCAACCAGGACACTCTCTACGTGAACTGACCTCCAGACACCGTCCCACAGGCCTTCAAGGCACCTTTAGGAACGGCTGATGGCATTTGTGCTCACTCAGGTTCATTCCACCACCCCCACACGATGGGCATGCTTACGCCTCATCCATACAATGCAAACATGGAGTTCTGCGCCAGTCACTCCATGTCCCTACGTGGCAGGATAAGCAACCTCTCCAAGCAGGGGTTAGCGGCCAGTGCTGGAAATGGTGGTGGTTATTGGCTGGTCTGTGACGATCGTCCTGGGGAAGCATCCCCAGGGTGTGCAGTGAACGCAGGCACAGACCAGACCCTGCTCTGCCAGACCCTCATGTCCCTCCCAGGAGCCTGGCCGTGCAAGGGCACTGCTGTGTGCTGCCACCCTGCGCACTCACTCACTTTCGCTCTTCACTGGTGTTATTTCTCCTGGGCACGTCACTGGCCGTGTGCTTGAGAGGCATTTTGGAACAAGACCTGAGCCTTCAGGCGCTGCCCTGAGGAGATCCCCTGGTATGATGGAAATGCTGTTTTGGAGGCCAGCTCTGTCACAGAAGTGCTCACTCCCTGTCCCTGCCTGCAGCTACAGGACCACCACACCACAAAACTGTCACCGAGCTTCAAGAGCACTCAAGCCTTATACCAAGAGAGGAGCTAAGGAGGAGAGCGCTGAAGTGGAAAGGGAGAAGCTCTGGGAAGACCAAGCGCTGGTGCTCCTTGACAGTGCTCTGGTGCCGGGACTCTTTTTCCCTCCAGCTCTGCATGCAGGATCTGCCCCTGCAGCTCTAGAGAAGGTCTCAAAGGAAGGATCTCAGACAAACAATTCATTGGAAGGTCCTTTATTTTGTTAAAACACAGAGGGAGCGTGGCTCCTCCTTTACACAGTCTCTGGGTCACGCAGGAGGTGGATAGATACATAATTAGAAATGGCACAAATAATGACATTTCTTTGTGGACAATATTATAATATAGAAAACAAAGCAAAAATACCCCAAACTCACAACCAAAACCAACCTGCAGTGAGTTCCATTAGGAGTGATTTGCAGAGGACGACAAGCAGTTTAATGCTTCTGAAAGC
>WNMW01000057.1:0-19834 GCA_009819605.1 Sterna hirundo
TCGTCAGGGCCCATGGACTTTTGGATGTCCAGTTTGGCCAAGTGGTCTCTAACACAATCTTCCTCTACTGGGGAAAACTCTTCCTCTCTCCAGACATTCCCCCTTGATCCTATCCTTAGCAACTACTCAGTGAGTATATCTACAATCATCCTTAGCGACAGAGCCAGTACGTAAAGCTTGATTACCAATGGATCCATGGTAAACGTTAAATTCAATAATGGATATCAGGGCTTGCTCACAGGTCAGGGATAATCCAAAGCTGCAGAATGGGAACCACTCGCTCGAGTGGAAATAATGGGTGTCTCGTTGCCTGTGGGGAGGGAAGGGAGATTAAGAGTCCACCCAAACAAACTTCTCGCTGTTAGAGATTGGTCTCTGGAGCTCACAGCCAAAAAGATGTTCACTGAGGGTAGTTGTGGCAGCTCGCCTCACCGAGCAATGTGCTGCGGCTGGTTTGGGGACTAAATATCTCCCAAGTTTGGGGTTTATGAAGTACTTTTTGGTTATTAGTTGATGTCGTGCTTGCACGTAGGTCTGGCCCTGTCCTGAGGGACCTCGTGCATCGGGCCCTGGGGACCAGTAGCCCTCAGGATGGGGAATTTCTCATGCGCAGAGAAATTCTCTAACTCCGGGGGATTTTGGGGAGCCTGGAAATCCCAAGGGAATAGTTAATGGTGTGCAAGGATGAGGATGGCAAGGAAGGCTAAAGGATGGTCTCAGCAGAATGATTTTTATCTTGAGCAGTTTTTTCTGTCTTTCAGGCAGAACGGTCAGGGACTTTGGGTTTTGTCTGATGAGGGATAATACCAAAATCCACATTCAGCCATGAGTTGTGGCCCAGCAGTGAGAATAAGAGCAAACACTGGGCAAATGGGCGATGGGGAAACTGCAGTTGGGGAGTGGGTGGGAGGCTGGTGCAGCGCCTGGGCTGTGCAGGCCCTTGCAGGTGACATTGACCTTCTCCCTATCACTTGGGCAATTCTGCTGAAGTCAACAGCACCATTGTTATAGCCAGAGGATACCCCCGTGTTGGCCAGAAACGCAACAAAATGCCCAGTGAAGCACTGGCTGTGCTTACATCATAAAGAGCGTTGCCAGCCTCCCGCGTTCTACACAACATTCCGACATAGTTTTTGCTCGGTGGCCACAACTCTTGCAGCTCGCTGCTGCTTTGGGAGTGAACCTTGCCAGTTTGGTCAGGTTTTGAGAGAAGGACGAACTTTCTTGCCCAATGGGGCACAAAAGGACTCTCGGGGCAGCACGGTGATGCAGGTGGTGCTGGGAAGGGACCGTGGAAGCTGTTAGAGGAGAGCTAGTCATGCTTTGCTGGGCAAGACGTAACTTATTTAGTGCAGCTCCTCACATCTCCCCTCTTCCTAAGTCTCTGCTGATCATGACGTATGTGTTCCCAACTTGCCTTCCTCACCTCCTCTTCCTTACGATTTCAGGTGCCTTGAGATCAGCAGCCGTTTTCAGGCAGAGCTCCCGAACCTCCAGGACAGATCCCCATTTGGCCGAGGAAGAAGAGGGAGCATCTCAGCCTCACCTCCATCCCTGGAAATATGATGGAACAGCTCATTCTGGGTGTCATCTCAAGGCATGTGAAGGAAAAGAAAGCCATCAGAAGTCCTCAACATGGATTCACCAAGGGGAAATCATGTCTGACTAAGCTGATAGCCTTCTATGATGGCAAGACTGGATGGATAGATGAAGGGAGGGAGGTAGATGTTGTCTACCTTGACTTCAGCAAGGCGTTTGACACGGTCTCCCACAGCATCCTCATAAAGAAGTTTAAGAAGAGTGGGTTAGATGAATGGACAGTGGGGTGGATAGATAACTGGTTGAAAGCCAGAGCTCAGAGGGTCATGATTAGGGGCACAGAGTCTAGTTGGAGGTCAGTGGTGAGTGGTGTTCCCCAGGGTCAGTACTGGGTCCAGTCCTCTTCAATATATTCATCAATGACCTTGATGACGGGATAGAGTGCACCCTCAGCAGGTTAGCTGATGACACAAAACTGGGAGGGGTGGCTGACACATTGGAAGGCTTGTTGCGTGGGAGGGAGGGCAAAACGGTTTTGGCAGAAAATAAACCCCCTTGCGTTCTAACACTCCTCACCAAGGTGGGAGGCTAGGTGCGGCTAGGTTTAAATTCTGAGTGATGCCCAATTCAGCACTATCAGTCCAATCGCGTTTAATATGTATTAAACTATTACGATTTGGATACACTAATAGTGGACTGCACCTTCAGTCTAGTCGTGCTCCTGAACTAGCACGGCCACTCTCGAGTCTTTGGTCGCGTTCAGTGAGAAACTAAAATGACTAGCTACTTAAACAATGCAGTTTATTTAAACAACAGATATACAGGTTCTTAGGATTGCCGGTGATAAATACACTGTCTGCAAAGCACGTGTAAATAAAAGTGTTGTTACATATACTAAACACGCGACAAAGTTATAAAGATACAGCCTGGCTATAAATGTAGAAAAGAGAGTCTCTAGAGAAATTTCTGCGTTTCCGTAGAAAGCATTCGGTATAATCGAAGTCTTACCCAAAGGCGTCCCTATGGGGGGGAAGAGAGGCTCAGCCCGTCGACTGATCCCAGAAGTCAGTGATGATGTAATTCTTTGTGATGGTGTCTTCCCTGGGTATCCCCCCTCTCTTAGGCTATTTTTATACTCTTTGATCTCTTCAAGGTGGAGTTTGAGTGACTTTAGTCATACATACCTTTATCATGATTGGTGTAAATTTTCCTCGCTTCGCAATTAAAGGTATAGTTCACGAGAAATTCAGGGCGCAGACTCAAGGAGGAGTGGTCGCACCTTGGAGGCGGGTAGCCTTCGGGATGGAGGTGTGTTTTGGTATTATAATGACACTATAATGAGCAAAGTTCACACAAAGGACAGCATTTCATCAAAGTTTGACAAAAAGTTGGCTCCGAGTAGCATATAGGCCGCTTATCTCTTAGTACCATCTCGTTCCCGTACCTGCTGTACACCATAAGGAAAGGCCATGACGCAATTGTAACATTCCGTTCCTCGTGTAGTTTCGCCTGGTATAGGGAATCGTAGACGTTGCATTCTTCATGTGCTGGCTGCGGCTGTGTTCTACCTCAGAAGCCTCTTGATTGTATGATTTTCCTTAATGTGTGAACAATGCTATACTTTTGTATTCTTTGGCCAATTTAGTAATTATTCCACAAGGCTTTGCCGCCATCCAGAGAGACTTGGACAGGCTGGAGATCTGGGCAAAGAGGAACCTTATGAAATTCAACAAGGGCAAGTGTAGGGTGCTGCACCTGGGGAGGAATAAACCCGTGCACCAGGACAGGTTGGGGGTGACCTGCTGGAGAGCAGCTCAGCTGAAAGAGACCTGGGAGTCCTGGTGGACAACAGGATGGCCATGAGCCAGCAATGTGCCCTGGTGGCCAAGAAGGCCAATGGCATCCTGGGCTGCATCAAGAGGAGTGTGGCCAGCGGGTGGAGGGAGGTCATCCTCCCCCTCTACTCTGCCTTGGTGAGGCCGCACCTGGAGTGCTGTGTCCAGTTCTGGGCTCCCCGGTTCCAGAGGGACAGGGAACTGCTGGAGAGGGTGCAGCAAAGGGCTACCAAGATGCTGAGGGGACTGGAACACCTCTCTTATGAAGAAAGGCTGAGGGATTTGGGTCTCTTCAGTCTGGAAAAAAGATGGCTGAGGGGGGATCTTATCAACACTTCTAAATACTGAAAGGGTGGGTGTCAGGAGGATGGGGCCAGGCTCTTTTCAGTGGTGCCCAGTGACAGGACAAGAGGTAATGGGCATAAACTTGAGCTTAGGAAGATCCACCTAAACATGAGGAGGAACTTCTTGACTTTGAGGGTAGCAGAGCACTGGGACAGGCTGCCCAGAGAGGTGGTGGAGTCTCCATCTCTGCAGACATTCCAAACCCGCCTAGACGCATTCCTGTGCAACCTGCTCTGCATGACCCTGCTCTGGCAGGGGGGTTGGACTAGATGATCTCCAGAGGCCCATTCCAATCCTATGATTCTATGATTCTGGGGTGGGAGCCCTGGGGAGACATGGAGCTGAACACAGGGCAAAGGTTCCTCTAACACTTTTCTTCCACAGTCACCCCTGGGATACTAGGGGTCATAAATTCCTCATTTTCACAGCAGCTTTTTGGGCTCTTGGATTCTCTCCTTTCTCTTCTTGACTGCCTTCACCCCTGGCTGAATTAGAGGGAAGGAGATGGCTTAGTTCTGGCAGGACAGTGACCGGTGGTGCTCTCGGCAGCATCCTCCATGAGGAATGGGCGTTTGTAGGTGTCGCACCTCATCTGCTCAAAGCCCCATCCAACCTGGTCTTGAACACCTCCAGGGATGGGGCTTTCAAAACTTCTGTGGGCAACCTGTTCTTTTCCGGGCTGCTCTCGATCCATTCTCTGCCCAGCCTTGGTTTGTGCTTGGGATGATGTCCTCTTGCACCTTGAAGATTCAAACACTTTTGGTAGTGTTATCTTCCATGCTTGGCTTTGTCTTGTTTTGATATAGTGATCTCTGGGGGATTTTTTTGTTCTGCATTTGTTTGCAAAGGCAAGAGATAGTCAAATTGGGGTGGGATGCAGTTAGAGGGACACGGGCGCGTGGTGCCAGTGTGGGTGTCCCGAGACCCTCTGCCCAGGCTGCAGCTGCAGCTTCCCAGGGGCTCTGCTCTCCAGCAGGTCCTGTGTGACAGCGGCCAGTCCCAGGCATGAGCTTCAGAGACACTGCGTCCTCTGGAGGTACCGCTGGGCACTGATGGTCAGACAGCGGAGCTCTGCCTAAAGAATTGAGAAATTTTGGCCCGTCTATGAGCACAATCTCAGAAACTAACACAAAATAACTCAAATTTAAATATCACTTCAGTGTTTTCTGATGAGATCAAAATGAGGAGTTTTCGGGGTGTGCATTAATAGGAAGAGGAGAGCTATTGACCTTCAACTCTGTTTGCATCGTCAGTACTCTCTCGATCAGGCTGTGCATTTGATCTCCCTCATCTTTCATGTATTTCCACATCTCCTGCATAAATAGACCATGTCTGGAGTCACCTTTCCAGCAGCACATCTGAACATAAGCACATGCGATGGCTCTCTAGATTTCCCCTGCCCTTCCTCTTTGATCATTCAGACACCTCTCAACAATCCAGTTGCTGCTTTGAGCTTCAGGGAGTTCAAAGCTTGTCTGTATTCCAGGAATCTGTTTAATTCTGTTTGTAGCACGCTCTTGAATTGTGGTTACTTTTTAATTTACTTTCTGTGTAAAAGATTTTTTGCATGGTTATGCCTTGTGGAAGGGGAACCTCACTGGTGGCAGATGGTACTTGGCACACAGTTGAGGAGTGGTTTATTTTAATCACAGAATCACAGAATCAGAGATTCACAGAATGGTTGGGGTTGGAAGGGACATTAAAGATCATCCTCTGCCAATTGACACTCACGCTTGGCTCTAGTTAACATCTGAACCACACTTTGACTCCAGATGGACTTTTCTGTCAAAAAGAAGAGCATTTTTCCTTTCGCACTTGGGTTGTGAGAGGGACTCCCAGACACCTCAGCCACCTTTTTCCTCTACAGCACCGCTTGCTTCCAGACACTGCTTCCCTGACTGAAGGAAGCTGTGGGTTCTCACTGGTGCCCACCCCATGGCGGCAGCAGCTGAAGAAGTGTATCCTGATCAACCTGTGCAGGTACCGTCTGGAGAGCCAGGCCTGACAAGGACTTAGAGCCTGTTTTGCCCACTTGCCCCACACTGTTCCTCCAGGAGTTCCTCAGCTCTTGCAGCATTGAGGCCTATGGTCTCTAGGTGGGAAGAGGCCCCTAAGATCGTCACGTCCAGCTCTTAACCTAACACTGCCAAGTCCACCAGTGAATTTTGAAGGTGACCCATTTTGGCTAATTTAGAAGGTGGTTAATTCTGAAGGTGGTTGACTGAGCTCAATCCCTTGGTTTCAAGTCAATCCACTGTCTCAGACCAGTCTCTCCTCTCGTCGATGTGCATGATGAGACGGGAGAGTCCCTGGACCAGCCAGGGGATTAATGACCTAAGCGCTCTGGTTGCACACCGGCACAGGCTTGATGCCCAGCTACACCACCGTTAGAAATGGAACATAATTCACACAGCTTTTGCCAGAAACATCAGTTCCCAGCTGGCAGTCCAGAATACCCAGGGAAACCAGATAGGCTGGAGAGGCATTCCCTGTGTCTGAAGTGGGTTGGATCAATATTCCTCTCATGTCATTGGGTGAAGGCACAGAGAAAAGCAGAATCCCTGCAGAGCACAATTCTGGTCTCCCATTTCAAGAAGGAAGAGGAAGCCTATGAAAAGGGAACCAAGGCTGACAAATGTAACAAGATGAATTTCACCAGGCATGATATTGGTTACTCTTGTCACACCTTCAACTGACCAGGTACCAAAATGGATCTTCACAACCACACCATATCTTTCCTAAAGACCTTCTCAGTCGTTCAAGAGTTGAAAATCCTCCTTTTCACGCTGCTGCTGGTGGTTGATCTGCTCACTGTCATGGGGAATGCAGTCACCATTGCCATCATTTGGCTCCACCACCAATAACACACCCCCATGTACCTCATCCTCAGCACCTTGTCCTTCTTGGAGAGTTGGTTCACGTTGGTCATTGCCCTTAACATGTTTGGCAGTCCCGTGTTGGAAATTAAGGTGCCTGTGCATCTGCTTTCAAGTCCCAGACCTTCTTCTCTGCCTTCCTGGGCACAGATGAGTTTAACCTTTGCAATAGGTCTGAGTGAATTTGGAATTTCCCAGGCATGGGGTGAAATAGCTAACAGCCTCTTTAATCTCTTCTGTTCTGGAGAAAGAATCCTTTGTGAGGGTTTTAAAAAAGGTAGAAAGAAGAGAGGTACAAAAAAAGAGAGGTAGAAAAAAGGTAGAAGTGCTCTGACACCAGCCTGCTTTGGAAAATGGACTCTATTTTAGTTTCATTTCTCATGTTGGGTTCCTTAGGTTTGATGCTGGCATTTTGCACAGGCATCCTTTTCTGTATTCTACACCTTCCAGCAGCCTCTGGGAGGAAAAAAGCTTTCACTACATGTTCTTCCCACCTCACCACCTTGGCCATTGCCTACGGGAGCTGTATTGCTCTCTATGTGCATTCTTCAGAACACGTTTTCTTGAAGGCAAAAAGAATGGTAGATTTCCCACCATGGGAGAACCACCTGGAACCCATCTCCAGAAACCAAGAAGAGCACAAAGGCACAGTGGCAGATGGCAACCCAAATTACAGGCTCCCGAGCAATGAACACCTTGTCCCACTTATTATGGGAAGTTTAGGGGAGGACACGACCAGTGCAGTCTGTCTTGTCTTCTCATTAAACTGAATTTCTATCTCTTTTCCCTGTGAGTTAATCTTCTGTGTGTACGTGTGAGCACGGTGGTGTGAGTGCAGCAGCTGGAGCAGGACCAGGAGGTCAGACAGCCCGTATGCCATTAGTGCCGGAACCTGAGAGAGTGGAGTGACTGGACTGAAGAGTTCATGTGCGTCTGTGTGTGAGTGTGACTGGGGTGGTCTGTACCAGCATCTGGAATGGAGCTGTGGCCTCAGGGACTCGTATGTCCAGGTGGCTGCAACTGGGTAGGCTGGTATCCAGGGGCTGAGTGTCTGAGCCCAGCTTCTGGAGGGATCCACCCTCTACGGGTATATATATAGAATGGAATGGAATGGAATGGAATGGAATAGAAATAGAATCGAATCGAATCGAATCGAATCGAATCGTTGAGTTAGAAGGGACCTACAATGATCATCTAGTCCAAATACCTGAGCACTTCAGGGCTGACCAAAAGAAAAAACATGTTATTAAGGGCATTGTCCAAACGCCTCTTAAACACCAATGGGCCTCTTAGAAACTTAAAGACAAGGCGTCGAGCATCTCTCTAGGAAGCCTGTTCCAGTGTTTGACCACCCTTTTGGGAAAGAATTGCTTCCTTCTGTCCAGTCTAAACCTCTCCTGGCAAAGCGTCCCATGCATCCTATCACTGGGCATGAGGAAGAAGAGCTCAGCACCTCCCTCTCTACTTCCCCTCCTCAGGACCCTGTAGAGAGCAATGAGGTCACCCCTCAGCCTTCTTTTCTCTAAACTGAACAAACCCAGAGTCCTCAGCCGCTCCTCACAGGACATGCCTTCCAGCCCTTTCACCAGCTTTGTTGCCTCCTCGGGACACATTTGGGTACCTTCCCATCCTTCTTACATTGTGGGGCCCAGAACTGCACACAGTGCTCAAGGTTGAGGTCACATCAGCGCTGAATACAGTGGGGTAACCACCAGCTGCTTATGCTGTGTGTGACACACCCCAGGATGCAGTTTGCCCTCGGGGCTGCCAGGGCACACTGCTGACTCCCATCGAGCCTGCTGTCGACCAGCGCCCCCAGATCCCTTTCTGCAGGGCTGCTTTCTAGCCACTCCTCTCCCAGTCTATATTGTGCCCAGCATTGTTTCATCTCAGGCGCAGAATGCAGCATTTGTTCTTGTTAAACATGGTGGGGGTTACCTCCTTTGGGTCATGGATACAGGTGTTAAACTGAACAGGGCCCAGGAGAGCTTCCTGTGCTGCCCACACTGCCCCAATATGTCCCAGTGGCCTCCAGGTAGGGTATGACCCCTTCACCATTGCTCTCCCCACCTCGTCATCCAACTGGTGTTTTACCATCCGTTTGTCTGCCCTTCCAGACTGTACTGTCCTAACTTGAGTACAAGAGAGATCATGTCAAAAATCTTGCTGAAGTGGAAGTGAACGACACCCACTCTTCTCCCCTCATGTCCAAATGATGTTACTCCATGGTGAAGGCAGTCAGACTGCTGAACCATGATTTACCCTTTGAAAGTCCAGGCTGGCTGCTTTTGGACATGGTCTGCTCTTTTAGGCGCCCAAGAATATCACCCAAGAGATATCGATGCTTTACTCATCACCAAACTGAGCTGGTACAGCCTGTAGTTCCTGGGGCTGCCCTTTTGGTTTCTTTCAGAGTTGGGTGCAACATTGGCTTGTCCTCTCTCACAAGAGACCTCTACCAAGCCCATGACATTTCAAAAAGGATATTCCACAGAAATCTCAACCTTCCCCTGTAACTTCATTACCACTATTCTGCCTGTTACATGGTGTACTTAATGTCTCTAATCTTTCATGCATTTTCACCTGTCCTGATACAATGACCATTTCTAAAGTCATCTATTTCAGTGCAGACTGTCTAGACAAAGGCCTTTTCTGTTATATTCCTGTTTTCTCCTTCTCTTGCTCTTTGTTCATCCAGGTTCCTGTCACCCATCCAGGTGCTGCTTTGAGCTTCACGTAGTTAAAAGTTTGCCTGTCCTTCAGTCTAATTAGCTCCTGTGGCCAACTCTTTCTACCTCTCTGTTTGTACCTATTTCTCATAAGATTATCCCTCGTAGAAAAGCAACCTCATTAGAGGCAGCTTGTCCTTAGCATATGGCTGCAGAGGGTGTTTTGGTGTTTATCAAACATGATTATTCTTTACTTTCCTTTGCTTGCAAAGAGGAAAAGTCCTTCTGTGCCTGGGTGCAGCCAGGTCTCTAAGGAGATCGGGTGGGAGCTGGTGCAATGGAGCTGTAACATCCAGCTGCAGAGATCAGTGGAGAAGTCTGATGGAAGGAAACTGATGTAAATCCCAGTTGGCCAATAACAAAAGATGGTGGGGTTGTGGGGGTGAGGAGCAAGGATGTCCATACAGTGTCACCTCAAGGGACTGCTTTTCCTAGCCATCCAGACCTCCTGAGGAGACCCTCTGGATCAATATCAATTGCAGAAGACTTCTATCATCCCTTCTCTAACCTGAAAAATAAATTCAAAATAATAATCATAAAAAAAAATTAATAGGTTCTCTTTGAAACCTTCCTTCTTAACTACACTATGAAAAAAACTCCAATTAGCTGTAGAAGTATTGAAGACTTGAAGGAAACTGAAGGAAGAGCTATAGCTTGTTAGGGCTTTCTGTACTTTAATGAGCCCCATGGAGTATTTAGCTCTGAGACCACGAACCTCAGATACTGAGAGAAGATTGAAAAAACTGCTCAAGGAGTCAGAAGCAAAACTCAAAGTGCCTGGAAGCATTAATGGGCCCCACTGAGGGCCACTACTGACAAAGTCTCCCCATGGACTCGTTAGAGGAGATGGCTGGAGGCTGTGATTGCAGGTAGGCAAAGGCACAGTGCAGGTGGCTGTGATGCAGAGAAAACTGTTGCTTTGTTTGATGAAGCAGAAAGGCCAGACCTGACCCTCAGGCCCTGGGAAGGCAGATCCTGCCCCTCAGGTGTGGCTCAGGGCTCTTCCTGGGGGCAGTGGGGTGTGAGGGTGAGCAAGGACAAGTGTAGGGAAACTGTGCAACACCTCCTGGCTTCCCCATGCAGCGGTGAAGCAGAAACCAAGTGCAGAGCCT
Organism: Sterna hirundo; assembly: GCA_009819605.1. Taxonomy (NCBI): domain Eukaryota; kingdom Metazoa; phylum Chordata; class Aves; order Charadriiformes; family Laridae; genus Sterna; species Sterna hirundo. The sequence goes on from WNMW01000057.1 coordinate 10,437, forward strand.
CAAAACAAAGTTTCTTCTGGTGGGCCTTGGTGGCAGAGGCACCAAAGACCTTGGTGCTGTTGGGCTTTTTAGCCTTGCCAGAGCCCTGGGCCATCTCTGCTGCAGGCTGACCATCACTGTCCCATGCCTCCACCTCTTTCCTTGCAGGCTGCAGACACCCATGATGCTTTCCCACAACGCTCTCACCCCGGCATTTCCATATCTGTACTGATGTCTCTCCACTCTCACCGGCTGTTCCTTGAAACACAAAGCCATGGGCTGATCCAGACTCCCTCTGGGTCACCTCTTGCACCGCAGTGCAACCACTTGAGTGAGATTTCTTTTTCCTCACATGCAGTCCGAGCCTTGCAAGCTGCACTTTGTTGAGGTTTCCTTCTCTTCCCACCACCAAGAAAAGCTCCCCCATCTCTGAAGCCACCCTTCAAGCAGGTGCAGGCTACTGCTAGAGAGCCCTGGGCCTCCACTTCAAAAGGTACAGAAGCCCAGCTCCCTCAGCTTCTCCACACAGGCCCCAAAGCCCATCCTGGCCCATGTCCTTTGGAGCTTCTCCAGTTCCTCCTCCTCCCTTCAGAACAGAGAGGCCCACACACAGACACACGAGTCCAGATGTGGCCACACCGGTGCTGGGTCAAGGGGGCTGATAAATGCCTGCTCTGGGTGGCCGTGTGCCCCCTAATGCAGCCCTGTGTGCAGCTAGTCCAGTTCAGGGTCCGCATGTACCACTGGCTAAAGTTGCATCCCTCGTAATGCCCAGGCCCTTCTCCTGGGGGTCAGTCCTCGGCCAGTCAGGTCACAGCATGCCCTCATCTGTGGGGTAATCCTGCCCCCAGGAAAGGCCTGGACACTTCTCCTTGTAAAACGATGTGAGCTTTCTATTTGCTGAATCCCAGAGTTTTTCAGGGTCCCCCAGGAATGAAGCTCATTGGGCCAGTCATTCATGTGTGTGTGCAGATGGTTCTCTGTCCCGGATCTGGCGGGGATAGGGTTAATTTTCTCTGGTATTCCATACCACGTGATCCATGCCCACCTTGAAATGCCGGGGGGAGGGGGCATGGAGTCGCCGCTTGGAGCGGGATGGGGCGTCCCGGGTCCGGTCGGTGAGCGGCGGTTTTGTAACTGCGTTTGTGTATTCCTCTGTCTGTGTTGTTGCTATTGTTTTGCTTGTTCCCTTCGCTGTTCTGTTAAACTGCCCTTGTCTCAACCCCAGAGTCTTTGCCTTTTTCTTCTGAGTCTTCCTGTATTGGGAAGAGCCGAGCGAGCGGCACGTGGTTCTTTGTTGCCGTCTGAGGCAAAGCCACGACAGTCCTTTTTGGCGCCCAACGTGGGTCTCAAAGGGATAACGACAGAATCCAACTAGAGCTTGGAAAAAACATATTTTTGTATGTATTTATTAGGTAAATAGTCACGGGTCACCATGTTGCTTGGTTTGTTCTCATGGCTGTGTTATGTAAATTCCTATATGGTTTATGTACTCCCTGTGATACTGTTTATCATGTCTGGAACAGGGATCAGGATTATCATTCTGCTGTCCTGTGCGATATCTGTTTATGATATGATAACATCACTGTTCAGACAGCTATTGTGGGGTGTTTATGTGGTTCTGCTGTCCTGTCCGTACATTGGGCACTGTCTCTCTGAATTTATTCATAATTACAGCCAGTCTGTGGAGGAAACGGGGGGGACACTTTCCCCAGCTCTTTTGCCTCCCTTTTCTCCTTTGGGCCAGGTATGACAGCTTTTGAGAATGTTGAATATCCTTGGGATACTCAGACCAGCATGTTCCTAGTGTTATGTCTCCTGAGTACATTCCAGGTCTTGTTTAGGGTTAAGCGACTATTTAAGACTCCCACACGGAGATGTGCTCCGAGGCTGGATAGTCAGGGGTGGCATGGCATGTGGGAGAACATGGGCAGGTACCTAGAGAACTTTTCACCTCCAATGGTCTGGGACTTCACCCCTGAACAGTTACAGGACCCTGATAAAGTGGTGGAATATTTGAAGGTAAAATGCTGTGGCTATTCTAGAGAGGCACAACTCACCGCACTGTGCTGGGCCCTGGCCAGTATCTACCAGGCACTGCTCAATATTATGCAGCACCCTCAGGGGGAAGAGATGGAAACTAGACCAGCAGACACTGCGGCTACTGCATCCTCTGTTGCAGACCCTGCGGCTACTGCATCCCCTGCGGCAGCCCCTGTGACTACTGCAACCCCTGCGGCAGCCCCTGCAGCTGCTGCATCCCCTGCGGCAGCCACTGCAGCTACTCCAACCCCCGTGGCAGCCACTGCTGCTGAACCAGGGAATCAACCCGTGCCAGTATCAGTTGCCCCCATACAGAAGAGGAAGTACACGAAGAAATCAGTTCGCTTAGTAAGAGATGATGATGAACCAGGGTCATCACGAGAGCAGGAGGAAGAGGCAGAGCCCGAGATAATTACTCGATCCCTATCCTTGAGTGAGCTGCGGGATATGCGAAAAGACTTTAGCCGACTTTCAGGCGAGCACATTGTTACCTGTCTGCTCCGGTGCTGGGATAACGGGGCCAGTAGCCTGGAATTAGAGGGTAGGGAGGCCAGGCAGCTGGGATCCCTGTCCAGGGAAGGCGGCATTGACAAGGCAATTGGAAAGAAGACCCAAGCCCTCAGCCTCTGGAAACGACTCCTGTCAGGCGTGAGGGAGAGGTACCCCTTCAGTGAAGATGTTGTATGTCAACCAAGCAAGTGGACTACCGTGGAAAGAGGTATCCAGTACCTGAGAGAATTAGCTGTGCGGGAGATGATTTATTATGACCTGGACAATGCAGACTTACCCACAGACCCTGATGAGGTGCAATGCACAAGGCCCATGTGGCGGAAGTTTGTACGGAGCGCACCATCATCATATGCCAACTCATTGACAGTAATGGAATGGAAAGGTGAAGAGGGACCGACGGTGGATGAGGTGGCTGGCCGGCTGCGGCGATATGAAGAAAGTCACTCTTTCCCCCTTGTCTCAGCTGTGGAGAAACTGTCACGGAAGGTCCAGCAACTTGAAGAGAATATGTCCTACTCTCCACCTGTACGGGCCAGCATCTCAGCTATTAGAAGCAGGTATTTCCCCACTCAAGAGAGAGAGTCCAGAGGGTACACACCATGAGGCACTCTGTGGTTCTACCTGCGTGACCACGGGGAAGACATGAGGAAGTGGGATGGACGACCTACTTCTATCCTGCGGAGGCGGGTACAGGAGTTGCAAGGAAGGACAACCACAAAAGGGGATCCCTCCAGGAAAAGTGCTGCCCCAGTTTCCAGTGAGCAGTTCCCCAGGCAGAGCAGAAGGCCTGATCTTGATTCTGATCCACTTGAAGGAACTTCCAAGTCATTTATGCAAGAAGTGAGTAATGGATACTATGAGCAGTATTAGAGGGGCCCTGCCTCCGGCCAGGTGGAGGAAAGGGACAACCGGGTTTATTGGACGGTGTGGATTCGATGGCCTGGCACATCAGACCCACAGGAGTATAAGGCTCTAGTGGACACGGGTGCACAGTGTACTTTAATACCATCAAGCTATAGAGGGGCAGAACCCATTTGTATTTCTGGGGTGACAGGGGGATCCCAAGAGTTGACTGTACTGGAGGCGGAAGTGAGCCTAACTGGGAATGAGTGGCAAAAACATCCCATTGTGACTGGCCCAGAGGCTCCATGCATCCTTGGTATAGATTACCTCAGGAGAGGGTATTTTAAGGACCCAAAAGGGTACCGTTGGGCCTTTGGCATAGCTGCCTTGGAGACGGAGGAAGTTAAACAGTTGTCTACCTTGCCTGGTCTCTCGGAGGACCCTTCTGTTGTGGGGTTGTTGAGGGTCGGAGAACAGCAGGTGCCGATTGCTACCACAACGGTGCATCGGCGGCAATATCGCACTAACCGAGATTCTCTGATTCCCATCCATGAGCTGATTCGTCAACTAGAGGTTCAAGGAGTGATCAGCAAGACCCGCTCACCCTTTAACAGTCCCATATGGCCGGTGCGAAAATCTAATGGAGAGTGGAGGCTAACTGTAGACTGTCGTGGCCTGAATGAAGTCACGCCACCGCTGAGCGCTGCTGTGCCGGACATGCTAGAACTCCAGTACGAACTGGAGTCCAAGGCAGCCAAGTGGTACGCCACAATTGATACAGCGAATGCATTCTTCTCAGTCCTTTTGGCAGCAGAGTGCAGGCCACAGTTTGCTTTCACTTGGAGGGGCGTCCAGTACACCTGGAATCGACTGCCCCAGGGGTGGAAACACAGCCCCACCATTTGCCATGGACTGGTCCAGACTGCACTGGAACAGGGTGAGGCTCCAGAACATCTGCAATATATTGATGACATCATTGTATGGGGAAACACAGCAGAAGAAGTTTTTGAGAAAGGGAGTAAAATAGTCCAGATCCTTCTGAAAGCTGGTTTTGCCATAAAATGAAGCAAGGTCAAGGGACCTGCGCAGGAGATCCAGTTTTTAGGAATAAAATGGCAAGATGGACGCCGTCAGATCCCAATGGATGTGATCAACAAAATAGCAGCTATGTCTCCACCAACTAGTAAAAAGGAAACACAAGCTTTCTTAGGCATTGTGGGTTTTTGGAGAATGCATATCCCAGATTACAGTCTAATCGTAAGCCCTCTGTATCAAGTAACCCGGAAGAAGAATGACTTTAAATGGGGTCCTGAGCAACGACAAGCTTTTGAACAAATCAAACAGGAAATAGTCCACGCAGTGGCCCTGGGGCCAGTCCGGGCAGGACAAGATGTTAAAAATGTGCTCTACACCGCAGCCGGGGAGAACGGCCCTACCTGGAGCCTCTGGCAGAAAGCACCAGGAGAGACTCGAGGTCGACCCCTAGGGTTTTGGAGTCGGGGATACAGAGGATCTGAAGCCCATTACACTCCAACAGAAAAAGAGATATTAGCAGCATATGAAGGGGTTCGAGCTGCTTCAGAAGTGGTTGGCACAGAAGCACAGCTCCTCTTAGCACCTCGACTGCCCGTGCTGGGCTGGATGTTCAAAGAAAGGGTCCCCACCACACATCATGCAACTGATGCTACGTGGAGTAAGTGGATTGCACTGATCACACAGCGAACTCGAATGGGAAACCCCAGTCGCCCAGGAATTCTGGAAGTGATCATGGACTGGCCAGAAGGCAAGGATTTCAGAATGTCACCAGAGGAGGAGGTGACGTGTGCGGAAGAGGCCCCACCATATAATAAATTGCCAGAAAATGAGAAGAAATATGCCCTGTTCACTGATGGGTCCTGCCGGATTGTGGGAAAGCATCGGAAGTGGAAAGCTGCTGTGTGGAGTCCTACATGGCAAGTTGCAGAAGCCAGGGAAGGACAAGGGGAGTCGAGCCAGTTTGCAGAGGTGAAAGCCATTCAGCTGGCCTTGGACATTGCTGAGCGAGAAAAATGGCCAGTACTTTATCTCTACACTGACTCATGGATGGTGGCAAATGCCCTGTGGGGGTGGTTACAGCAGTGGAAGCCGGGCAACTGGCAGCGCAGAGGCAAACCCATCTGGGCTGCTGACCTATGGCAAGATATTGCTGCCCGGATAGAGAATCTGGTTGTGAAAGTACGCCATGTAGATGCCCATGTACCGAAGAATCGGGCCACGGAGGAACATCAGAACAACAAACGGGTGGATCGGGCTGCTAGGATTGAAGTGTCTCAGGTGGATCTGGACTGGCAACATAAGGGCGAACTATTCATAGCTCGGTGGGCCCATGACTCCTCAGGCCATCAAGGAAGAGATGCGACGTATAGATGGGCTCGTGACCGAGGGGTGGACTTGACCATGGACACTATTGCACAGGTCATCCATGAATGTGAGACATGCGCTGCAATCAAGCAAGCCAAGCGTTTGAAGCCTCTCTGGTATGGAGGACGATGGCTGAAATACAAATCTGGGGAGGCCTGGCAGATTGATTCTATCACACTGCCACAAAGCCGTCAAGGTAAGCGCTATGTGCTCACAATGGTGGAAGCAACCACTGGATGGCTGGAAACATACCCTGTGCCCCATGCCACTGCCCAGAACACTATCCTGGGCCTTGAAAAGCAAGTCCTGTGGCGACACGGTACCCCAGAGAGAATTGAGTCAAACAACGGGACTCATTTCTGAAACAGCCTCATAGACACCTGGGCCAAAGAGCATGGCATTGAGTGGGTATATCATATCCCCTATCACGCACCAGCCTCTGGGAAGATTGAACGATACAATGGATTGTTAAAAACTACACTGAAAGCAATGGGTGGTGGGACTTTTAAACATTGGGATACACATCTAGCAAAAGCTACCTGGCTAGTTAACACCAGGGGATCTACCAATTGGGCTGGCCCTGCCCAATCAAAACTTCTACGTACCGTAGAAGGGGATAAAGTCCCCGTAGTGCACATGAAGAATATGCCAGGGAAGACAGTCTGGGTTAGTCCCACCTCAGGCAAAGGCAAACCCATCCGTGGGATTGCTTTTGCCCAAGGACCTGGGTGCACTTGGTGGGTGATGCGGGAGGATGGGGAAGTCCGATGTATACCTCATGGGGATCTGATTTTGGGTGAAAATAGCCAATGAATGAAATTGTGTGTTGTTAGTTGCTAGGTAGCACTGTCACTGTATATCCTCATTACTATACTTGCTATCAGTTGTATTACGAGTAAGGCACAGGGGTGATGGGATAAGAACTGACCTCAGCAGCTGGCGCCCAGCAACTTCCTCAAGGTCTACATCTTCAGCCCACGGACTGAGCTACACCGGGTGCACCAGTCACAACCTCCGAAAAATATAGGATGCAACAGTCCAGCACCACACAGCATCTCACCTGCCCTGATAGACTGTTCTAATAGATAGAGCTCAAGGCCATGGATTAAAAGAACTCAGTGGACACTTTGGAGGGATGGCCCATAAACTAAGAGCATTATTTTGCACGAATATGTATGTGTATATATATATGACAGGGAAAGGGGTGGCAATTCATTGGGACTTGTAAGATCTGGGCATGGCATAGATGGTATGGAATAAGGGGTGGATAATGTCCTGGTTCCGGCAGGGATAGGGTTAATTTTCTCTGGTATTCCATACCACGTGATCCATGCCAACCTTGAAATGCCAGGGGGAGGGGGCAGGAAGTTCTCTCTTGGAGCGGGCTGAGGCGTCTTGGGTCGGGTCGGTGAGCAGCGGTTTCGTAACCACGTTTGTGTATTCCTTTGTCTGTGTTGTTCTTGTTGTTGTTATTTTGCTTGTTCCCTTCGCTATTCGGTTAAAATGCCCTTGTCTCAACCCTAGAGTCTTGCAGTTTTTTTTTTTCTTCTGATTCTTCCTGTATTGGGAAGAGCCGAGCGAGCGGCACATGGTTCTTTGTTGCCGTCTGAGGCAAAACCACGACAACTGGTGAGGCCACAACTGGAATACTGTGTCCAGTTCTGGGCTCCCCAGTTCAAGAGAGACAGGGAGCTACTGGAGAGAGTCCAGCGTAGGGCAACAAAGATGATGGAGGGATTGGAGCATCTCCCTTATGAGGAAAGGCTGAGAGAGCTGGGACTCTTTAGCCTGGAGAAGAGAAGGCTGAGGGAAGACCTTATTCATGTTGACAAGTATCTAAAAGGTGGGTTTAAGGAGGATGGAGCCAGACTCTTTTCAGTGCTTCCCAGTGACAGGACGAGGGGTAATGGGCACAAGCTGGAACGTGGGAAGTTCGGATCAAATACGAGAAGCAACTTCTTTGCGGTGAGGGTGACAGAGCACTGGAACAGGGTGCCCAGGGAGGTTGTGGAGTCCCCTTCTCTGGAGACTTTCAAGACCTGCCTGGATGCAATCCTGAGTAATGGGCTCTGGGCAATCCTGCTTTAGCAGGGGAGTTGGACTAGATAGCTGTGTATCTGGCCAGCCTATAAAGCTGTAAGAGCTCATCCTACCGTTCCGAAGGCATAGAGCAGCCGATACTTTGATCCCATATCTACCTCCTGTATGATCTGTCCTGAAGGTCAAATCATGGTTACCTTTGGAAGAGGATGGAAGTTGAGGAGAAGTGGGCAGTAAACAATCAATGGTTGGGAAAAAGCAGCCAAGCAAGTGGCAAAGGAAGGAGCCGAGTTGTCCCAAGGCCAGCTCAGCCCAAGGAGCTTTGGCTGGTGCACTCTTGAGGATGCCAAGCCCTGGCCAGGTGAGCTCACAAGCAGCAGGTGGGTGCCGCATCACTGCCCCTTTGTGACAGGGGCCACCCCCACATGCATGGGGACGTACTGTGGCCCCACAGATGCCACAGCCCGGGCACCTCCTGCAGCCACCAGCCGGCAGCTGTTGGGCTGCCCCAGGCACTGCTGGCCAAGGGCTGCTCGTCTGCCTGCAGAGCTCCCACTTCTGCCTGGAGCCGCAGGAGCCCCAGGAATAAAAACCTGCCCAGGGCTGTCAGCGAGCCCCTTCACAGCTTTGGCTGGCACAGTCGGGGGGCTGAGGGCTTCTTTTCCACTCTTCCCAGGTACAGGACTGCGTCCGTGAGACTCATGTAACAAAGTACCTGGTGTCTGACAGGTTCATTTCCAATCAATTTAACCTACCCCCGAGATACAGCCACAGGCTGACTCTGAACGACTGGTAACAAAGAACCACCTTGAGCAACTGCACTGGGTGGACCCTGGGTGGCCGCCAGGCCCCCACCCAGCTGCTCTCCCACCCTGCAGCTCCAAAAGCTATTAGTGGGTGGCTTTTTAGCATCTGGTTTTACCCCACGGCCTCCCTGGAGGGCAGTGAGTGTTGCTTCTGCCCCAACGAGGCAGCTGGTTGCTATTCCTGCCCGCCTTGAGCTCGCCAGTTGGGCCCCTGCACCGCCTGGTCCTCTAGTTTTCCCCACGCTTGCTCGGGGCAGTGAGTTCCTCCTTCTCAGCTCAGGGCAGGGAGTTTTCCTCCTGCCCAACTTGGGGAGGCTTTCTTCTTTATATCCTTTGCTTTGGGCATCCAGTGTGGCCTCAGCCTTGCTTGGGTGGCTTCTTTTCATCGTGTCCCTCTCAGGACAGCTGGTTTTTCCTCTCTCTTGCTTGGGCAGGCTCCTTTTGCCCCTTCCCTACACCAGGTGCCTGGATTTACTCCTGTCCTGCTCAAGGTGGCTCTTTGTGCCTCTGTCGAAATCGGAGTGGCTCGCTTTGCTCCTGCCCTGCTTGGGGCATTGAGTTTTCTCCCTGTCCTGCTCAGGGCATCTCCTTCTGCCTCTGTCCCTGCCCCACTCATTAGAAATTCTCTAACTCTGGGGGATTTTGGGGAGCCTGGAAATTCCAAGGGAGTAGTTAGTGGTTTGTGAGGATGAGTATGGCGAGGAAGGCTAAAGGATTGTCTCAGTGGTAGGACTTTTATCTTGATCAGTTTTTTTCTGTCTTTCAGGCAGAACGGGC
>WNMW01000058.1:0-11032 GCA_009819605.1 Sterna hirundo
GGAGAATTTGGGGAATAAGGTGCACAGAACCAGGGACAGACAAGGGTGGCTTAATCCTCATAAAAAAGGAGGTTGTCCCGAATGATCCACTGCCAGTAGGCCCCAACCAAGCATTTGTTAATGAAGTAGTTCCGACTATCCCCAGTCGAGACTACACGACTAAAGAGACCAACAACCAGGAAACATCAACAGAAAAATATACTACCACACCGGTAGCGACACGCACCACCAAAATCCCTTATGGAAATCCTCTCTGGAAAATGATGCAAGCTAGCTACCAGGTATTGAACAAAACTAACCCAAACCTTACGGAACATTGCTGGTTGTGCTACGGAATAAAACCACCTTTTTATGAGGCTGTAGGGGTAAGTGACACACCTATACAGGCAAATGGTACAAATCCGGCCCAGTGCATATGGGACACAGACAAGCGAGGCATTACATTGACACAGGTGGTGGGAAGAGGCGTGTGTGCGGGCAAAGTCCCAAAGCGCAAAGAACAGCTATGTATTAATAAGACACAATATGAAACCCCAGCAAAGTGGTTAATACCGGCCCAAAATGCCAAGTGGGTTTGTTCTACTATCGGAGTTACACCTTGTTTGTCGTTGGAAAAGTTTGATGAATCCTCAGAGTATTGTGTCCAGGTATCTATAGTCCCTAAGATCTTTTACCATTCCGAAGACTTTGTCTACGACTCACATATCACCCCAGAACATCATCTGTCAAAACGAGAACCCTTTACAGCAATGACGGTGGCTACTCTAATGCTGATAGGGGGTGCGGGAATGGGCACAGGAGTAGCATCCTTGGTGCAACAGAGTAAAGAATTTAACGCCTTGAGGGTGGCAGTAGACGAGGACTTGGCTAGAATTGAACAATCAATAACTGCATTAGAACAATCAATTAGATCATTATCTGAAGCAGTGTTACAAAATCGAAGGGGATTAGACCTGATGTTCTTACAACAAGGGGGAGTGTGCGCTGCACTAAAAGAAGAGTGTTGTGTGTATGCGGACCACACCGGAATAGTGAGAGACGCTAGGGCCAAATTGCGAGAAGGATTAGAAAAACGGAAAAGTGAACAAAAGGCACAACAAAACTGGTTTGAATCCTGGTTTAACCATTCACCGTGGTTAACCACCCTGATAGCTGCCTTGATAGGGCCGATCGCAATGATCGTAATGGCACTGATCTTTGGACCCTGTATACTGAATATGCTCGTGTCGTTTGTCAAGAGCCGGCTAGAGAAGGTTGAACGCCAACAACTACTCTGAGAATGTGTTTACTCTAGGTTACTTCCAGTTATCTCCAGCTACCTCAAGTTGCACCCTGTTATTACCTGTTACCCCCCAGTTTCTACCTGTTCATTGTGCCTTATGTTTTTACTCAAGTTTACAGTTTTATTCTATTTTGGATAATTCAGTCACGCATAGGGAGGGGGGAAATGTGGGTAGTTAGGGTCTGGCGGCCGGAAGATGTCGCGCTGTACGGAAAGATAGGACCCCCTACCCCGATGGTGCTTAGTTGATGACGTAAGCAGACGGAAGTGACGTTGTAACCTCAAGCTATATAAGGCTGTGTCGCACAATAATAAACGCCATTTGCCGTCCACCACATTGGTGTCTGCGAGCTGATGGACCGAGCGACCTGGGGTTGGTCGCCGTGCCGTTCCTGAACCACGTCACCACGCCAGTAATAGGCAACACATAGCTGCTATTTTGTTGATCACATCCATTGGAATCTGACGGCGTCCATCTTGCCATTTTACTCCTAAAAACCGGATCTCCTGCCCAGGTCCCTTGACCTTCGTTTTATGGCAAAACCAGCTTTCAGAAGGATCCGGACTATTTTACTCCCTCTCTCAAAAACTTCTTCTGCTGTGTTTCCCCATACAATGATGTCATCAATGTATCGCAGATGTTCTGGAGCCTCACCCTGTTCCAGGGCAGTCTGGACCAGTCCATGGCAAACGGTGGGGCTGTGTTTCCACCCCTGGGGCAGTTGATTCCAGGTGTATTGAACGCCCCTCCAAGTGAAAGCAAACTGTGGCCTGCACTCTGCTGCCCAAGGGACTGAGAAGAATGCATTCGCTGTATCAGTTGTGGCATACCAGTTGGCTGCCTTGGACTCCAGTTCGTACTGGAGTTCTAGCATGTCCGGCACAGCAGCGCTCAGCGGTGGCGTGACTTCATTCAGGCCACGATAGTCTACAGTTAGCCTCCACTCTCCATTAGATTTTCGCACCGGCCATATGGGACTGTTAAAGGGTGAGCGAGTCTTGCTGATCACTCCTTGAACCTCCAGTTGACGAATCAGCTTATGGATGGGAATCAGAGAGTCTCGGTTAGTGCGATATTGCCGCCAATGCACCGTTGTGGTAGCAATCGGCACCTGTTGTTCTTCGACCCTCAACAACCCCACAACAGAAGGGTCCTCCGAGAGACCAGGCAAGGTAGGCAACTGTTTAACTTCCTCCGTCTCTAAGGCAGCTATGCCAAAGGGCCAACGGTACCCTTTTGGGTCCTTAAAATACCCTCTCCTGAGGTAATCTATACCAAGGATGCACGGAGCCTCTGGACCAGTCACAATGGGATGTTTTTGCCACTCATTCCCAGTCAGGCTCCCTTCCGCCTCCAGTACAGTCAACTCTTGGGATCCCCCTGTCACCCCAGAAATACAAATGGGTTCTGCCCCTCTAGAGCTTGATGGTATTAAAGTACACTGTGCACCCGTGTCCACTAGAGCCTTCCACTCCTGTGGGTCTGATGTGCCAGGCCATCGAATCCACACCGTCCAATAAACCCGGTTGTCCCTTTCCTCCACCTGGCCGGAGGCAGGGCCCCTCTAATCCTGCTCATAGTATCCATTACTCACTTCTTGCAGAAATGACTTGGAAGTTCCTTCAAGAGGATCAGAATCAAGATCAGGCCTTCTGCTCCGCCTGGGGAACTGCCCACTGGAAACTGGGGCGGCACTTTTCCTGGAGGGATCCCCTGTTGTGGTTGTCCTTCCTTGCAACTCCTGTACCCGTGTCCGCAGGATCGAAGTAGGTCGCCCATCCCACTTCCTCATGTCCTCCCCGTGGTCACGCAGGTAGAACCACAGGGTGCCTCGTGGTGTGTACCCTCTGGACTCTCTCTCTTGAGTGGGGAAATGCCTGCTTCTGATAGCTGAGATGCTGGCCCGTACAGGTGGGGAGTAGGACATTTCTCTTCAAGTTGCTGGGCCTTCCGCGACAGTTTCTCCACAGCTGAGACAAGGGGGGAAGAGAGACTTTCTTCATGTGGCCGGAGCCAGCTAGCCACCTCATCCACCGTTGGTCCCTTTTCACCTTTCCATTCCGTTACTGCCAATGAGTTGGCATATGACGATGGTGCGCTCCGTACAAACTTCCGTCCCATGGGCCTTGTGCATTGCACCTCATCAGGGTCTGTGGGTAAGTCTGCATTGTCCAAGTCATAGGAAATCATCTCCCGCACAGCTAATTCTCTCAGGTACTGGATACCTTTTTCCATGGTAGTCCACTTGCTTGGTTGACACACAACATCTTCACTGAAGGGGTCCCTCTCCCTCACGCCTGACAGGAGTCGTTTCCAGAGGCTGAGGGCTTGGGTCTTCTTCCCAATTGCCTTGTCAATGCTACCTTCCCCGGACAGGGATCCCAGCTGCCTGGCCTCCCTACCCTCTAATTCCAGGCTACTGGCCCCGTTATCCCAGCACCGGAGCAGCCAGGTAACAATGTGCTCACCTGAAAGTCGGATAAAATCTTTTCGCATATCCCACAGCTCACTCAAGGATAGGGATCGAGTGATTATCTCGGGCTCTGCCTCTTCCTCCCACTCTCGTGATGACCCTGGTTCATCATCATCTCTTACTAAGCGAACTGATTTCTTCGTGTACTTCCTCTTCTGTATGGGGGCAACTGATACTGGCACGGGTTGGTTCCCTGGTTCAGTGGCAGTGGCTGCCGCAGGGGATGCAGTAGCCGCAGGGGCTGCCGGTCTAGTTTCCATCTCTTCCCCCTGAGGGTGCTGCGTAACACTGAGCAGTGCCTGGTAGATGCTGGCCAGGGCCCAGCACAGTGCGGTGAGTTGTGCCTCTCTAGAATAGCCACAGCATTTTCCCTTCAAATATTCCACCACTTTATCAGGGTCCTGTAACTGTTCAGGGGTGAAGTCCCAGACCACTGGAGGTGAGAAGTTCTCCAGGTACCTGCCCATGTTCTCCCACATGCCATGCCACCCCTGACTATCCAGCCTCGGAGCAGATCTCCGGGTGGGAGTCTTAAATAGCTGTTTAACACTAAAAAGGACCTGGAACACACTCAGGAGACATAACAATAGGACCAAGCTGGTTTGAGCATCCCAAGAATATTCAAAATTCTCAAAAGCTGTCATACCTGACCCGAAGGAGAAAAGGGAGGCAAAAGAGCTGGGGAAAGTGTCCCCCCCTGTTTCCCCCACAGACTGGGTGTCATTATTAATCAATTCTGAGAGACGGTGCCCGAGGTACGGACAGGACAGCAGAACCACATAAACACCCCAAAGTAACTGTCCAATAAGTGATGTTATCATATCATAAGCCGATATTGCACAGGACAGCAAAATGATAATCCTCATCCCTCTCCCAGAAGTAACAAAAATCATCACAGGGAGTACATAAACCACATAGGAATTCACATAACACAGCCATGAGAACAGACCAAGCAACATGGTGACCCAGTGCCTCTTTGCCTAATACAATAAATGCACACAACAAATTTGTTTGCTCAAGCTCTAGTTGGATTCTGTCGTTATCTCAACCCTCGAGCCCCACGTTGGGCGCCAAAAAGGACTGTCGTGGTTTGGCCTCAGAGGGCAACAAAGAACCACGTGCCACTCGCTCGGCTCTTCCCAATACAGGAAGACTCAGAAGAAAAAGGCAAAGACTCGGGGGTTGAGACAAGGGCCGTTTAACAGAACAGCGAAGGGAACGAGCAAAACAACAACAATAACACGGACAGAGGAATACACACACGCGGTTACGGAACCGCCGCTCCCTGACCGGACCCGGGATGCCCCAGCCCGCTCCAAGCGGTGACTTCCCACCCCCTCCCCTCCCCCGGCAGCTCAGGGTGGGCATGGCTCCCATGGCGTGGAATTCCAGGAAGAATTAACCCTGTCCCCGCCGGAACCAGGACACATGGCCAATTCTCCAACCCTTCTTCCCCGTTCCAATTGTGACCCATTAAAAAAGGCGATGCTCTTCCGCAAGGGTTTTATTCAACTCTCTCCTAACGGCTCTAACTCAGGTCTCCGCGGCCTCCCGGGGAGCAGCGGTTCAGCGCTGGGGTGGCATCGAGCTGGTCCCCTGGGCCCTCGGTTGTCCACGGAGGGGCTCCATGTCTAGGATCCGCCCTCCTGAGGTTATTTCCAGCGCCGGCCAGGATTTCTCTCGACTCGGCCTCACTCTTTTCCTCTTTTTCGATCTCGGTGGCGGCTGGCTGAGCACCTCGGTGGCCTCCCCGTCCGGGCTGGCCTCAGAGCTCGCTGACGATAATACGGGCCCTGCGGGTGTTACCAAGGTCAAGGCACCTCTTCCCGGCTTGGCCTTTGCCGCCTTCTTCATCGCTGCACGTTCCACGAGGATTTTCTCCACTATTTCCTCTACTTTTCCTCCTCCTTCTCCTCCTCCTCCTTGTCCTCCTCCTTGTCCTCCTCCTCCTTTTCCACCTCCGTAGCTCTCGCTTTGGCCGGTCACAGCCCCCTTTTTGGCGGAGTCGTCGCCTGTCATCGCCGACTGCTGCCTGGAAGGACACAAGGAGAGAGGTCACCTGAGGACACGATGGGTCTGTGGGTCGCATCCTGCTTCCCCTGCCCTGAGCAACGTTGTCTCTTGGCTGAGGGGCTCAACCTCACTGACGGGGGGAGTGGGGGGGGGTGTCCCCGAACACCAGAGTCGTCCCCCACCACAGTGGGTCGCCCCCTCCCCCGGTACCCCTCCGATCCCTTGCGTTCCCTGCAAATGCTTGGTCCCCCCCAGACTCCAGGGTCCCCCCCAATCCTTTGGGTTCCCCCCCCCCACTCCAGGGTCCCCCCAAACTCCTGTCCCCTCCCCCCCCAAAACGCTGGGTCCCCCCAAACACCAGGGTCCCCCCCAATTCCTTGTGTCCCCCCCCACCAGGTGCTGCCCCAGCTCGGCCCCGCGATGCTGCAGGAGCTGGAAACGCTGCTGGGGGAGGCGGGGCCGCCCTAAGCCCCGCCCCTCCCCTCCCATTGGCTGCCTCCTGCATGAGCCCTGCCCCCTCCTCCTCTCCAGGCCACGCCCCCTCGTCCCTGCCACCCACCCCCCCCCCACCACCCCACCCCCCCCCAGGGCCGTTTGCAGAGCGCGGGAGGGGGAGGGGGGCGTGGCCTCCGCCTTGCCCCGCCTCTCCCCATTGGTTGATTGAGGAGGGGGCGGAGCCAGCCACGGGGGGGAGGAGCCAATGGTAATCGAGAGCAATAATCCCGCCCCTTCCCCCCCACCCCCCCCACCCCGGGGAGGGGGCGGAGCCTCTGAAGCACAAACCCCGCCCCCTTGGCCACCCATTCCTCCCCCCAACCAATCGCAGCGCTTCCAGTGGGGGCGGGGTGAAGCGTGGCCCCGCCCCCTCCCCCGAAATGTCGGGGGGGGTGGTGTGCAATAAAGTGGCTTTTTCCACTGTGGGGGGTTGTGTCGTGTTTGGGGGGGGTTGGGACGCGCTTTTGCGGGGGGGGGTGTCTCTCGTGGGGGGGTTCTTTTTGTGGGGGGCTGGAATTTTGGGGGGGGGCGGCTCCTTTGGGAGGGGGAATGGGATTCGGGGGGGGCGGGAGTCATGGGGTGGGGGATGGATTTAGGGGGTGGATGGGGGCTCTTTTGGGGGTTAGGGCTGGGATTTGGGGGGGGTCATGGGGTGGGGGCTCTTTTTGAGGGGGGAGCTGGGATTTGGGGGCGGGGGCTCCTATGGGGGGGGTAGCTTTTGGGGGTGGGGTGCGCTATTGGGTGAGGGGGTTGGGGTAAAACCTTTAAAATAAAAGTAAGTGAAATAAAATACTGTAAAATAAAAGAGAAAAAATTAAGAGAAAAAATTAAAAGAAAAATAAAATAAAATAAATAAAATAAAATAAAATAAAATAAATAAAATAAAATAAAATAAAATAAAATAAAATAAATAAATAATAAAATGTAAAATCAATACCAATAACAACAATAATTACAATATTGATATTAATAATGATACTAATCGTAATAAAGGTGATGATAATAATAATTATTATTGTTATAATTAATAATGATAAAAAAATTACTTTTATTTTCAGCCAAATCGAAGGGATTTGGGTGGTGTCAGGCGGCCGCAGCGGAAGAGGGCGGGGGATGGAGGGCCCTGGGGACACCCCAGCCCAAAAATCCAACCCAAAATTCAGCCCAAAAAAACCGACCCAAAAATCCAACCCCAAAAATCCAGCTCAAAAAACCCAAAATCCAACCCGAAAAATCCAAACTGAAGTTCAACCTAAAAAAATTCCGACCCAAAATACAACCCAAAAAACCCAAAATCCAACACAAAAATCCAACCCAAAAAATCTGACCCGAAAAATCCGACCCAAAAAAAGCCCAAAACCCAACACAAATAAACAACCTCAAAACCCCAAAATCCAACCCAAAAAATCCAACCCAAAAAATCCGACCCCAAAAATCCAACCCAACCAACCCTAACCCAACCCCCAGAAAAATCCCACCCGAACAATCCAACCCAAAAATTCCAAAATCCCCCCAAAATCCCCGGGGGTTCAAGGCCAGCTTGGATGGGGCTGGAGGAACCCGACCTGCTTGAATATGGCCCTACCCGTGGGCAGCAGCTCAACGGTTGCCACGCTGCTGCCAGCCAATTGGTCCTGGCCCTGCCGCCGTGATATCACAGTGGCTGCCTGCCACGCCCATGGCGGGGGCGGGGGGGGGGGGCTATAAAAGCGGCCGCCGGGGTGGTGACACCCCATTCCCTGGCGGAACGTCCGTCGGAGCTGCGCAGGGATGAGCGCCCACGTGACGATGGTCACCAAGAAGCCGCCCGTCAGGGTGTGCAGGACCAAGGTGGACATCTGGGACGGGATGGGTCCCACCTTCACCATGCCCAGCGTCACCCCTGAAGGTAGGGGACGTCCCCGGCCGCCGCGGTGGTGGCCAACGGGGCAAGAGCCGTCTTGGAAGTCGTCCCCCTTGGCCGCCGTGCCACCATCGAACTGGTGGAGGTGGAGAGTCAACTGGTTTTTTTCTCCTTGGTTTTGCAGAGCGTACGGCCGTCTGGGACGCGGTGGCCCACCACATCCAAGAACAGCTGCTGAAGAAAAAGGTGACACCCGCGTCCCCCTTGTCCTCCCCAGGGGGTGGAGGGGTCGGGGGGCATCCCCACGGTCCCATGGCACGGCCCGCCCTTCTTCCCCTCCCCGAAAAGCAGGAAACTCCCCCCCAAAAATCGCCACCGATGGACGCGCTCGGTGGTGGGGTCACCTCTGGTAGGGCTGGAGACCCCCGGGACGTCCTGGGACTGGTTCCACCCAGGTTCCAGCACTGGTTTTTTTGAGGTGGGGTGGAAAGTCTTCGACTTCTCCCCCTCCCGCCCCGGAAACGTTCTCCCCACCGCCCGGTTGGTGCCTCCAGGATCCAGGAACCTGAAGCACCATCCTGGTCCCAAAAATCCACATCCAAAAAAAAAACCAAAACCAAAACCCACCAAAAAACCCAAAATCCAACTCGAAACATCCAACCCCAAAATTCAACCCGAAATCCAACCTGAAAAATCCCACCGAAAAATCCCACCCGAACAATCCAACCCAAAAAGCACAAAATCCAACTGGAAAATCCAACCCCGAAAATCCAACCCAAACATCCAACCCAAAAAATCCGACCCAAACATTCAACCCAAACAAACTAAAATCCAACACCAAAAAAATCCAACCCAAAAGTTCCAACCTAACCAACCCCAAAATCCGACCCGAAAAATCCAACCTGAAAAATCCGACCTGAAAAAACACAAAATCCAACCCCAAAAAATCCCACCCCAAAAAATCCGACCCAAATAATCCCACCCAAAAAAAATCCAACCCGAAAAATCCGACCTGAAAAATCCGGCCCGAAAAATCCGACCCCCAAAACCAATCCGACTCAAACAAAACCCCCCACCCCCCCGGCTGGTGGGGCCACCTCCAGATCTTCCCTCCGCGCCGGTTCCTCACCCTCCAAGCTCTTCTCTTCCACTCGCAGGGGCTTCGAATTCCCGCCCTCGGCTCCTTCGACGCTGTTCCCGAACGCGTCTGGGTGGGAGACGAAACCGTCACCATCCGGAAGCCGGTTTTTCACTTGGCCAGGAACCTCCTGGCGATCCACAGCCTGATGGACAACAAAGCCTTCCTGCCCGGTAAGACGCTCGTCTTCCTCGGTCATCCCTTCCATGGGGCTGAGATGAAGAACAGGGTCCAAAAATGGGTTGGTTTGGGGTTTTTTTGGGTGGTGGTTGGCGGGGGGGACAATGGCGAGGATTGTGACACACAACGTTTGGGTCGTTGGGTGAACGTCTTCAGCCTTCTCCTGCGGTTTTTCCCAGGTAACAAGGAGGTGGAACCCCTCAGGTATTCCAAGGTGGCCGCCGTCACCTCCGTGCCCCGCCAGAAAGTGGAAGATTGTATTCAGGGAACCATGTCCCTCCTCGCCCACTGCCTGCGGAAGGGGGAGAACGTGGCCCTCACGCTGAAGGACGTGGGGCTGCTCCTCATCGAAAGCAGCAAGGTCCACATGAAGTTCTACCACCACTTCCTGGAGAAATTAGCCGGCAAGGAGAACTTGGAAAAGGTTATTTTTAAGGTGAGAGAGCCGGTTGCTCCTGCTCCGGGATGCGGGTGGTGCCACGGCGGTGTCCCGGCACTGCTGCTGTGGGGTCCATCGGGACGTGGCCGGCCACTTGTTACGGTCCTCCCAACTCTTGCTGCCTTAAGCTCCTCCCACGTTGAGCTCCTCCATGCGGAGGAGGTTCTACCATCTTTGGGCTCCTCCAACCTTGAGTGTTTCAACCACGTTGAGGACGTCCTGCCATCTTTGGGCTTCTCCAACCTTGAGTCCCTCAGCCACGCGGAGGAGGTTCTACCATCTTTGGGCTCCTCCATTGCAGGTCCCCAGGCTGCTGGACGTGATGGTGTCCCTGGTGGTACCCGTCGCCCCACTGACTTTCCCTGGCTGCGTCGTCCTCTTTCCCGAGTGAGTACGTCGGGGGCTGTAGCCGCCGTTCGATGCAGATGCCCACGGTGACATCTGCTCCTTCTGCCACCGCTGGTGTCCTCCCATGGGGACACCAGGCCGGCGCCCGTTGTTGATGTCCCTAAGCCCCGGTGCCTCCCGTAAGGCGGGTCTGATGGAAAAGGCGGAGGAGTTCAGGTGGCCTGGACTTCTCTGCCAGGTGACTCCGTTTCCCAGGACCGTCCTCGGGGACGTGTCAGGGCGGACTTGGGACAACAACGGCCTTTACGGCAAAGCCAAACTCTACCTGATGGTGGCGCCGGCGCCATGGGTCACACGGGTGTCTTCTCCTCCTTGCCAGGTTCATCATGGAGCGCGTGACCAAAGTACCTCCCACGGTTCTTCCCAAGACCCCCAGACAAGAGAAGGACCAGACCAAAGGGGCTTTGCCACCTCTCGGGCAAGACGGTAAAGCGGGTCGCGTCTCTTTTCCCGTGGGGGCGGGCGACCAACTTCCGCCCTCTGGTGGGGCCACCGCCGGCGTTGAGCGTCCAAAGGCTCCGACTTCAGGCCAACTCGTGGCAGCCTTTTGTCCTAACGACTCGGCGGTGGCGGCTTCCCCCAAAACGCAGAACCTGGGGTGGGGTACGGTGGGAGGGTGGTGACCCCAGGTCTTCTCCTCCCCTCCTTCAGAAATGACTGACTCCGCCCCCCCCCCCCCCCCGCAAAAAGAGCCCCTGTCCCCTCCCCGGCACCCCCCGGCTCCTTCTTTCCCAACCCCGCAGCTGATGACGCTGTCGGA
>WNMW01000059.1:0-19182 GCA_009819605.1 Sterna hirundo
GAAACGGGAGCGCGGAGCGTTCCGGGGGCGAAGGGGCACTTACGAGAGGGGTACGATGATGAGGAAGGGCCCGTTGATGCGCTTGTGCTCCATGAGGTATGTGATCAAGGCGATGGTCTGGATGGTTTTGCCCAGCCCCATCTCGTCGGCCAAGATGCCGTTCAGGTTGTTGTTGTAGAGCGACACCAGCCACTCCAAGCCTTTGATCTGCCGGGGGCGGCAGGAAAAAAAGAAAAAAACAGG
The DNA here is from genome assembly GCA_009819605.1 of Sterna hirundo. NCBI lineage: Eukaryota > Metazoa > Chordata > Aves > Charadriiformes > Laridae > Sterna > Sterna hirundo. The sequence goes on from WNMW01000059.1 coordinate 244, forward strand.
GATGGAGGGATGAAAAAAAAACAAACCAGCCTGGAGACGGGAGTCGCCGCGGAGGAGACCCCACCCCCCGCCTCCGGCATTACGGAGACGAGCGCCCGGTACGCAACCAACAATCCCGTTCCCGTTTTAATCACCTAAAGCCAGGCATTAACGTGTTTCCGCCCGGGGCCGCGGCCACGCGCGGAGAGCGGAGGAAAGCCCAAGGAAGGGGGTTTTGGTTTGGTTGGTTTTGTTTGGTTTTTTTTTTTTTTTTTTTGAGAGGATTCGCACCTCCTTCGCTGTAAATGTTTCGCTAAAACCCACCATGGGTTTTTTTGTCGCTGTAATTTTGAGAATAAAAGCTTCGGGTTTGGGAGAAGTATCAGAAAAGCCTGAGATTTCACACCGCAGAACTGTCTGCCTCCATCGACCTCGGCATTTTGGATGCCGGATCGTTTTATTTCACTCCTCTTGCTCTTTGTTTTCCCGATGATTTTAGGAGACTGTACATTTTTTTTTAATTCTGAATTTCTCTTCTGACATAGAGGGCTAAAATCCACTCTTTGGAGCGGCGTTCTCTCGCGCCGGGCAGGGACCGGGCTCTGCCCTCAGCTCCCGTTTCTTGCTGCCGGGAGCGTCCGGGGGGGCAGCCGGAATCTCGGTGCCTCCTGCCGAAACCTGCCGGCAGCGCCGTCCGGCACGGGACGGCGTTCCCTTCTCACCTGGTACTGCTTGAGGACGCCGTTGACCATCAGCGTGGATTGTTTGTCCACCCTCTCGGTGACGGCGTGGGCCACGGCGTAGTACGACTGCAGGCCCCGGGCCAGAGCTTGAGACACCCCGTATTCGTCGTCGACATCTTGCTTCGCGTTCCTGCGGGGAGGGGAAAAACGGGGGGAAAAATCGGAGATGAGAAAGAGAAGTTTGGAGAAAACTCCCCCCCGCCCCCGCATCAGGCCCAGGAAGACCGTGCCTGGGAAGACGCTTCCCGAGAAAGACGACCGTGCCTGGGAAGATCTTTCCCAAGACAGACGACCGTGCCTCGGAAGATTTTTCCAAGAAAGAAGACAATTATGCCTGGGAAGACGCTTCCTGAGAAAGACGACCGTGCCTGGGAAGACCTTCCCAAGAAGGAAGACCGGGCCTGGGAAGACGCTTCCCAAGAAGGAAGACCGGGCCTGGGAAGACCTTCCCAAGAAGGAAGACCGGGCCTGGGAAGACCTTCCCAAGAAGGAAGACCAGGCCTGGGAAGACGCTTCCCAAGAAGGAAGACTGGGCCTGGGAAGATCTTCCGAAGAAGGAAGACTGTGCCTGGGAAGATGCTTCCCAAGAAGGAAGACCGTGCCTGGGAAGACGCTTCCCAAGAAAGACGACCGTGCCTGGGAAGACTCTTCCCAAGAAGGAAGACCGGGCCTGGGAAGACGCTTCCCAAGAAGGAAGACCGTGCCTGGGAAGACCTTCCCAAGAAGGAAGACCAGGCCTGGGAAGACGCTTCCCAAGAAGGAAGACCGGGCCTGGGAAGATCTTCCGAAGAAGGAAGACTGTGCCTGGGAAGATGCTTCCGAAGAAGGAAGACTGTGCCTGGGAAGATGCTTCCGAAGAAGGAAGACCGGGCCCTGGGAGGACGCTTCCCGAGAAAGATGTCAATTATGCCTGGGAAGACCCTTCCCAAGAAGGAAGACCTGGCCTGGGAAGACGCTTCCCAAGAAGGAAGACCTGGCCTGGGAAGACGCTTCCCAAGAAGGAAGACCGTGCCTGGGAAGATGCTTCCCAAGAAAGACGACGATTATGCCTGGGAAGATTCCCTGAAGAAGACGCTGGAACCAGGCCCGGTGAGCTCTTTATCTCTGTCTTTTTCTCCGTCTTTTCCTTTCTCCATCCCTCAGTTTCTCTTTTCTCTTCGAAGCGTTAAGCAACGACCTCACTTTCGACCTTCCGTACCGCTTGCCAGAGGCTGCGCCCCCCCCTGCCGCCACGTAACCCCACGCCCCCCTCCCCGTTTGCCGTAACTTCTTACACCCCATGCCAATTATCGCAGGCCTCGTTAAGACCCACGCTAGCCATTTTGGGCAGCTGATAAACGTTTCCACAGGGACCTTGGGACGTATCTCGCCTCAGTCCGCGCCGCTGGGAATTTACGAATCCGAAGTCACTCACCCCCGCCCCACCCCCCCCCCCCCCGGCTTTCCCCGAGAGCGGGACGCGGCAACGCAAAGGGCGCGAGATTCGCCAAAGCGACCCCCAGAGAAGCAGCGGGAGGGCGGGACGGGAGGCAGGGCTCACTCGATAATGTGTCTGGCATCCACTTCCGAGACGTCGTCGCTGTCTGGGTCGGGGATTTTTTTCTTCTCCTCCACGGGCAGGGCAGGCTGAGCCGGCTGCGGCTGCTCCTCTTCCTCCTCCTGCCGGGGACACAAAACGCACCCCCCGTCTGAGCACAAACTCACCTTTTTTCAACCCGAACGGCAGCAAAACCCGCTCCGCCGCGCAGGAGCGGCCGAGCCCGCGGGCAACAATGGCTACAAACCCCCCCCAGGGCGGGGCTGGGGGCAGTGGGGGGGAATCCAGGCTCTTCGTTAGGCCGCATCCCCTAATGAAGACGGAGGCTGTACCAGAAGCACCGTCTCGCCCCGTTCGCGTCCGGGCATCGAGAGTTACCACGAGAAATATTTGGGAAGAAAACCGGGGCAGCAGCTCACGGACGGAGCTCGCCCGGCGCCTCCCCGCCCCCCTCGCTTCCCGGACGCGGGTTTTTGGGTTCGTTTTCAATGAATTTATTCGAGCTGACCGAGACAGATCCGCGCCGGGAGAAGCGATTCTTGAGCTGAGCTCAGGGCGGTACGCGGGGCTCTGCCCGGTCTCTCGAAAAGAACAAAAAAAAAATAAAATATCGGGAGACCGGCGACATTCCCGCTTACCTCCTCCTCCTCTTCCGACCCACTTTCTTCACTGTCGGATCTCGGAGCTACTTCATATCTAATTAAAGGCAAATATTAATATTTAATTGCAAATCTGCGGCCAACAGCGCCCTACGCCTAGCACGCGATCAGCAGGCTTCTAGAAACCCTTGTATTAAGCCTCAATTTTGTTATCGATTTGTTGGGTTTTTTAAATAAAACGCTTATTCCTTTATTTTTCCCTGGGTTCGGGTTTTCACAGGCGCTCTCGGGAAGGCGCGGGACCCCAAACCGCACCTTTCCCACCTCATTTTGGGAAGCTGATGAAACCTTTCCTTCCCGACCCGCTTCCCGAGGTTTGGGTCCACACCAAGCGCTTTCCTCTCCCCCCCGATCCCGCAGGGAATAAATATGGATCCCAGCCCTCCCAAATGGCCCGGCTACAGCCGGAGCTCCCCGTTCCCCACCGGTGTGCCGTGGATCAGAGGGTAAATCTCCCACCGCCACCCACCCCCCCGCCCCTCCCGGCGCGTACCCGGGGTTCATCTCCAGCCAGGCTTCCAGCTGCCCGGCTTTCGGAGCGTCGGTGCCGGTGAGGATCTTGCCGCTCTCCACGTGGATGACTTTGACGGGGAGGTCGCTCATTTGGCTCGTCTCGTCCAGCGGCTGAGGGACCAAAAAGCAGGATGCCGCTCAGGATTTCGGTATATTTTTTTTTTTTTTGGGCCTCAAAACACGGCTTGCGATGAAATAAACATCGAGCCAACCCAGCCCGGGACCACCGCGACGCCCGGGACGAACGGAACGACCGACTGCTTTCACCGTCGCGTCGGCGCAGGACGGGCAAAGCTGGAAAGTTGGTAAAATTCAACATTTCGCTTTGAAAAAAATCAATGCGGACGTTAAGAATTTTCGTTCTGGGAAGGCGCGCCCTGAGGCCAATTAACGATGAATTTGGAAGATCGCTTCCAAAGCCCTTTCTGCTGGCCGAGGCGGGTTTGGAAAGCGCCGAGCGCGCGAGGCTGGATGATCCCGGTGCGGCGCGGAGCTACGGATCCCTTGCCGGGGACACGAATCCCCCCAACCCCACGGTGCCGGGGAGGAAACCGAGCACGGAGCCGCCCGAGAAGCCGCTCCCGCCGAGGAGCGGAGGAGAGATCTCTCCCGCCACCCGGGCCCAAGTTCTATTTTCGGCAGCCTCAGTTTAGCCGTTAGATCTCGGCAGCGGCGGGGGCTTTGCTGGCAACGGGCATTTTTTCAGCGCACGGTGACGTTTCCTACCCTACTTGGCACGGCGCGAAATGAGATTATTTGGCTTACTTCGCCATCTGGTCCGATCGCCGGCGTCTGCCCTTCCGCGTTCTCCGCCTTCTGGAAGAGGAGGAAAGCGGCCGTCAGCGACCCGGCGCCTCGGCAGAGACGTTACTCCCCCTCCCCGCGGGGCTTGGCCGGCAACTCACCTTCTTTTTCTTTTTCTTCTTCTTCTCCTTGGCCACCTGCGCCGCCTTGTGCTGCCGCACTAGCTCCGTCAGGTTGGCCACGTACTCGTCCGTCTGCTGCAGCAGGTAGGCCAAGCGCTTGTCCTTCTTCTGGTCGATGAGCTTGCGGTAACCCTCCTCATCTTCAGCCTACGGAGAGGGGGGTTGTTAACACGGGATCGTTAACGCCCCGCTAAGCGAGAGGAGCCCTCGCCCCAAACACGTTAACGGCTCGTCATGCCCAGACAGTAAATGCTTTACCATCAAACGGCGCATTCGCTCCTTCTCGATCCTCTCGTTTTCCTTCTTCTGCTCCCGCTCGGTGTTGGCGTGGTAGGTGGCCACGGCCTTGGTCAGCTTTTGGATCTTGCCCGTGACGGAGCGATGGTATTCCTTGAAATCTTTAGCGTGTTGGAGAATGCTATTGAGGTATTCCTGCGGCGGGGAAAGGAACGGCAAAACCGGCAGCGTCAGGACCGGCACGCTTCGAGAATCACAGGATGGTTCGGGGTTGGAAGGGACCTTTAAAGCTCATACAGTCCAACCCAGTAAACTGGGACGCCTTCGACCACGCGTTCTGCTAAGCTAAGGCATCTAATGCCATAAGCCAAGTGAGACGGACTTCTGTTTAATAACATCGAATATTTCGGTTGGAAGGGACCTACAACCATCATCTAGCCCAACCCGCCATCAGCCAGCCCAAGCAACCGTCGTCCAGGCCAAACCAACCATCGTCCAGGCCACCATCATCCAGCCCAACTCACCATCATCATCCAGCTCAATGCACCACCATCACCCAGCCCAACGCACCATCGTCCAGCCACAGCCCACCATCGTCCAAGCCAACCCAACCATCGTCCAAGCCAACCCAACCATCGTCCAGCACAAACCACCACCGTCCAGCCCAACGCACCACCGTCCAAGGCCAACGCACCACCGTCCAGGCCAAACCAACCACCGTCCAGGCCAAACCAACCACCGTCCAGGCCAACGCACCACCGTCCAGGCCAAACCAACCACCGCCTAGGCCAACGCACCACCGTCCAGGCCAAACCAACCACCGTCCACGCCAACGCACCACCGTCCAGGCCAAACCAACCACCGTCCACGCCAACGCACCACCATCCAGGCCAAACCAACCACCGTCCAGGCCAACGCACCATTGTCCAGCCCGACCCACCATCGTCCCACCCAAAGAGGATCTTTCTCTAAAAAAGGGAATTCCCTAAAAAAGTTCAGCCCGGCCAACTCCATCCGCCCCCGAGAGCGGCGCGTGCGTGGAACACGTCGCAGCTGACCTGGTGCTTCTGCCTGCGTTTCCGTTCCTGCTCGATCTTCTGCTGCTTCTCCAGCTTCTCGGTGATGCGAGCCTCGCGCAGGGACTGCCGCTTGCTGCGCTTGTACGCCTTGGCGTTCAGGGCCGTCTCCAAGGCCGTGTCCCGCCTCATGCACACCACCACTTCCTGACGCAGCTTTTGGAGAGATTCAGGTTTTTTAAAAAAAAAAAAAAGAATTAATCCCGCGGGCGACGCCGCAAATGTTTTAACAGCCTGAATTTCACGCCGTGCCCAGCCCCCAGCCCCAGCGAGTGAATAAACCAGATTTCCTTCGGCCGAGAACTCACCTGTCGCTGAAAATTAAGCAGCCGTAGTGCTTTGAGTTCAATGGTAGCTTTGGTTCTCAGGTCACCAGCCAGGGAGCCCGGGAGGTTCTCCAGCTCTTGGATTCTGTGAGCGATGCGCGCCTGCAGCCTGCAGGGGAAGGAGAGGGGATTTCAGGAAGGGGCAGGGACCGGCAGGAGGAATTCCCTGTCGCTGCTCAAGCTGCCGGGTTTCAGCCCCGATTTGTGCCCCGATTTCAGCCTTATCTCCAGCGAGACGGAGGCTCTCGGCAGCCGAGCGCTTTGGGTTGGGAGGGACCTTAAAGGCCACCCAGTGCCACCCCCTGCCCTGGGCAGGGACACCCCCACCTCAGAGCCCCCTCCAACCTGGGGTGTCCCCAAGGATGGAGCACCCCCCGCCTCTCTGGGCAACCTGGAAGGGGGGGGTCTCCCCACCCTCCCAGCCACAATTTCTTCTAATCTCTCCCCCAAATCTCCCCTCTTTGATGCCCCGGCAACGTTCAAGCTCAGGCTGGACGGGGCTTTGAGCCACCTGGGCTGGGCGCAGACGTCCCTGCGCATAGAATCATCCAACCGTGGAACGGTTTGGGTTGGGAAGGGACCTTAAAGGCCACCCAGGGCCACCCCCTGCCCCAGGCAGGGCCACCTCCTGCCAGCCCAGGTTGCCCAAAGCCCCGGCCAACCTGGCCTTGAACCCCTCCAGGGATGGGGCAGCCACAGCTTCTCTGGGCAACCTGGGCCAGGGGCTCACCACCCTCAACATGAAGAATTTCTTCTAATATCTAACCAAAATCTCCCCTTTTTCAGCTTAAAACCCTTCCCCCTCGTCCCACGGCTCCCCTCCCTGATCCAGAGTCCCTTCCCGGCTTTCCCGGAGCCCCTTTAGGGACTGGAAGGGGCTCCGAGGTCTCCCCGGAGCCTTCTCTTCTCCAGGCTGAACCCCCCCAGCTCAGCGCGGCCCCACAGCAGAGGGGCTCCAGCCCTCCCGGCATCTACGGGGCCTCCTCCGGCCCCGCTCCCGCAGCTCCGCGTCCTTCCCATGGCCCCAGAGGTAAAACAGGACGGGGAGGCGTTGGGTTACGCCTCAGGAGGAGGGAAGCTCCTCCTGCCCCCCCCTTACCTGTACTCCCTCTCCTGCAGGATTTCCACCGGGTCGAGCCCTCGGGGTTTCTGGATGGGCGTGATGCGGTTCTGCTTCTGGTGGAGCTGCACCATGGGGGCGGGCTGGGCCGGCTGCCCGGGAGACTGCGTCTGGGGCGGCATCACCGGCGAGGCGGCGGGAGGCACCGCCGGGGGGGCCGGGGAGGGCCGGCCGGTGGGCTGGGGGGGAATCAGTTTCTGAGGTGTGCTAGTGGGGGCTGCAGCATTCGCCATTGGTCCTGCGGTGGGGGGGGGGAAGAACCAAAAAACAACACGGCGCTGTCAAGAAAACGGCGAGGAAAAACACCCCGAATTCCCTCCCGGCGTGAAGAAGCGGCTCTGTGTACGTGCAAGCCTGGCTGCGGCACAGCCCGCCGGCTTTCCCTCGCGCCGGGAGCCGCCACCGCTCTGCCACGCCATAAACGTAGCGGCGAATAAACCCCAGGGGCTCCTTCCCCAGGCAAACGCGATAAACTCTGAGCGGCGGGTGGCGGAAAGCGCGCACGCCGCCTCCTAAAGCTCCGGCGGAACAACGCGCCCATCGAGGCAACTCTTCTGTCCCCATTTACAGGATTTTAAGCAGGAATCTCCGCGTGGCGGCGGGATTTCCCCCGACCCCGGCAGGTCGCTTCGTGAACCGCCAGCGTCCTAACGAGCTCACGGTTCCGCGTCAGGGTTTAAAGCGGTTTTGCTGACGACGAGCTCCGGGTCTCACCTTCCGGCCAGGGCTTGGGGGGGCCGCCGGGGGGTTGCCCAGGCATTCCTGGGGGAACTCCTGAGGGTCCGGGAGGGGGCATGTTAGGCCCTCCTATACCTACAGAAGGGCCAAAAAAAAAAAGGCAAAAAGGAAAAAAGAAGGGGGGAGGGGGGGAAAGAAGAAGATTAAAAACACCCCACATGAAGATGTTGATCTTTGCGTGTAAACACCAGGAACAAAGTCTTTCCTCCCGTTTGGGAGACCTGACCAGCAGGTACATGGTTTTCCAAGCACGCAACCCCCCAAACGGGCCCCCCTCCCCATCAGATGACCTTAAAGGCCACCCAATGCCACCCCCCTGCCCTGGGCAGGGCCACCTCCCACCAGACCAGGTTGCCCAAAGCCCCGTCCAACCTGGCCTTGGACCCCTCCAGGGATGGGGCAGCCACAGCTTCTCTGTTCCGGTGTCTCACCACCCTCCCAGCCACGAATTTCTTCTAACATCTCCCCTAAATCTGCCCTTTTTCAGCTTAAAACCCATCCCCCCCTCATCCCACGGCTCCCCTCCCTGACCCAGAGTCCCTCCCGAGCTTTCCCGGAGCCCCTTTAGGGACTGGAAGGGGCTCCGAGGTCTCCCCGGAGCCTTTTCTTCTCCAGGCTGAACCCCCCCACACCCCACCCCACCCAAGGTGGGCCATGAGCCGCGCAAACGCCAAACCCAAACTGGGCGACAGCAGGGCAGCGGGGAGGGTCAAACCCCGCCAAACGGGGTCACAACCCCGGTGCCACCGCGAAGAAGCGGCGACGGCGGCGGCGGCACTCACCGTGAGGTCTGTTATAGTTTGGAGGTGTCGGTCCCGGTCCAGGCCCTTGCACTGGTCCTTGCACTGGTCCTGTCCCGGACACGGAAGGGGGAGGTAGTGTCGGCATTTGCTGCTGCATTCCAGGCATGGGTCGCTTTCCCTGCACCGCCATCTGAAGGTGGTCGGGCAATGGCTGGCCCCTGGCCAGCATCTTGTAGGCCATGATCTGCGCCCTCAGCTGGTGCAGCTGGTTCTGGTTAAAAGGGGTCGGCCCCCGGTTCTGCTGCCCCAACGCTTGGGGGTCGGCGCCGTCCAAGGGGACTCCCGCCGGGCCCGAGGACATGGGAGGGCCGGAGGACGGACCGTTGGCCGGGACCGGGCTGGAGGCGTGCTCGGAGCCGCCCAGCGGAGAAGGGTAACCTGGAGGGAGAGAGGAGAAGACGGGTCAGACGGGAGCCAGGCGCTCGCGGCGACGGGGATGGGAAGGACCGAGCCAAAGGACAAGGAAAAACGACAGAAACCTCCTCCCCGGCGGAGCCCGCAGCTGCTTCAAACGCGGAAACCCCGGGAGCGCTACAGCCTTCCCAAAAATCAAGGATTTAAAGCAAACGCGAGCGGAGGCGTAGGAAACGGTGCGCGCGGCGGGTGACGCCGCACCAATCCCCATACAGGAGACGCCAGGAGGGACAAACTTCTCCCAGTTTGACCTTTTTATGTGATTCGTTTTCCCAACTATCCTAAGGGACACCCGATACGTGCGGAAGAGAGGAGCAACCAGCCACAGACGCTTCTGGGAGCCCCGGACCGATCCACGGCCCCATCCCCGTGAAAAAAAAGCTTCATTTTTCTTCAAGAAAACCAACCTTGCGAGTGTTGATCCATGGGGCTGGGGGGAGGCCCCATTCCCGCGTGCCCGCCGGGCCGCATCGCCATCCCTTTCATCTGGCTGTAGCGAGGATCGTCGGTTATTCCCTTCTCGTGCATGGAGTCCATGGGCTGCGGGAGGAAAACATCCCAAAAAAAATCAGCGAGCCGGCGACGCCGGAGAGGAAGGGAAGCGAACGATGGCGGCTCGGCGGAGCCCAGAGGGGCTCCAAGGTGCTAAGGGTTCGCCCTTGGCGGCCAGGAGATGCCATCGACCTCCCTAAAAAACCCAAACCTTTTCGGCTGGGTAAGACGCCGCGCGCCGCCGCGAACCACCCGCGTTGGGGGGGGCGGGGAGGGGAATCGGGGCCGGGGAGCGTTGGAAGAGAAACTCGAAATCGCTCCGAGGTTCGGTTCTTCCCCGGGTGACGCTGAGGATGATCAAAAAAAAAAAAACCAGCTGAGACGCAGGGGGTTTGGATGATAAAATGAAACAAAAAAAACCAAACGCAACCGCTTGGATGGGACAAACGGAAAGGGAGAAGCTGCTTTTCCCTGAGCTCCAAATTCCCAAGGAGAGAAACCTTCCCTAGATGTTTCACTCTCCTTAATTCGGAATTAAACTCCTCCGCCCCCACCGTGGCAATCCAGGAGCGAGGTTGAGAGACAGGTACCAAACCCTGGTAGCCGTGGTAATAAAAATCATGGAATCACGGAACGGTTTGGGTTGGGAGGGACCTTAAAGGCCACCCAGTGCCACCCCCCACCCCCAGCAGGGCCATCCCCACCTCAGAGCCCCCTCCAACCTGGGGTGTCCCCAAGGATGGGGCACCCCCCGCCTCTCTGGGCAACCTGGAAGGGGGGGGTCTCCCCACCCTCCCAGCCACAATTTCTTCCAATCTCTCCCCCAAATCTCCCCTCTTTGATGCCCCGGCAACGTTCAAGCTCAGGCTGGACGGGGCTTTGAGCCACCTGGGCTGGGCGCAGACGTCCCTGCGCGTAGAATCATCCAACCGTGGAACGGTTTGGGTTGGGAGGGACCCCAAAGACCCTCCAGCGGGCAGGGCCACCTCCCGCCAGCCCAGGTTGCCCAAAGCCCCGTCCAACCTGGCCTTGAAGGCACCAACCCGGCCCCAAAATAAACCATTAACTTCTCAGACTTCCCTCAAGGGCAACGTGATACACGAGCACCCAAAAAAAAAAAAAAAAAAGAAATAAATTAAGACAAAAACTAAGCCGCCTAACCCGTTTTTCCCTCATTTTACCGCAGCGGAATGTACTCCCCGCCCCCCCCGGCCCCTCACCTTGTGCATCTGATGCATGTTGTCCTGAGCGTAGCCCCCCGGGCCCTGGGGGGGCAGCGGGTGTCCCGCCGAGGGTGGCCCGGGGCTGGGTCCCATCATACTGTGTGCGGAGCCGGGCGAGGGGCCGGGGCTGGGGCCCAGCATGGCCCCCGGCGAGGGGCCGGGTCCCGGGGAGGGTCCCGGGCGGGGGGTTCCCCCCATGGGAGGATCCGGAGTCGACATCTTTCAGCGCCGGGAGCTGGGTCCTGCCGTCGGGGAACTCGTCTCAGGTGCCGCTCCTGGGAAAAGCGTGTCCCCTCCCCCCCCCAAAAAAAAAACGGGGACGGAAAAGGGAAATTAGGATTAGGGACGGGCAGTGCGGGACGCCTTGCCCCAAGCAGAGCCCTTGCTAATGAACCCTGAGCTCGTTAGAGACCCCCAGCCTCGCGGCCTTTGCAAAAACCGGAGGCTTGAGGAACGAGAAAGCCACTCCCAAATCCGTCGTCCTCGCAGCAGGCACTGAATATTCCCGGGATACCACGTTGCTATCCACTCCGGGCAGAAAGTTAGGAGTTTTTTGGGTCAATTTAAGTGGTTTTATACCAGTTCTGGGAGCGATATTTTTGCGCAGACCTTGAAATCGATTTGAGTGTCTTCTCCCGGCAAACGTTAACTCCGGAGACGTGGGTAAAGCCAAAATATCCATCGAAATCCAGCACCCGAACGCTCCAGAGACTCGTTCCAGTTCAGCGGGGCAATTTGCGTGGAAAAGTGCGGCTCTTGCGCAAGAAACTAGAATTTCTGGTTAATTCAGGGCTCTTAAAGAAAAAAAAAAAAAAAAATCGAATTGAGACACCCGTCCCCGTTTGGAAACGTATTTGCGGCTACAACCAAGAGGCTGGGGGGGATGGGAGAATCCATCCTCCGGTCCCAAAGCGGGATGAATTCTACCCAAAAGCGGTGTTCCCGCTGCGGGAAATCTCACTCCGATTTCCCAGACGCGAATCCAAACCGGGGCGGGGGGGGGGGGAATAAAAGTCAATAATGAAAGTGCGCTTCATCCGTCTGATTTATTTCCCCTTTAAAACGAGGTTTGACGAAAGTCGCGGGGGGAGGGCGGGAATTTTCGCCTCCTGGGATTTGCTCGGGGAACGGATCTCGTTTGGACCAATTAATTAGGACCGACGTCGCTTTCGGCGGGCAGCGGGGGCTTCCGTATCTCCGTCGACGCGTGGGGGGTTAACCCACCAGTTTGCCGCTGGTGTTAAACCGGGAGGCGCCGTCAGCTGTGGGGGCCGGGCAGAAGGAGGCGGATAGATTATCGGGAGCTCGTCAAGGGCGTGAAAATTAACGAGAGCCAAGGCCGGGAACGCAGGGACGTCGGGAAGGGGCACGGATCGGGACGGTCCTCGCCGCTCCCTTCCCGCCGAGCGGCTCCCCTCTCCAGGAGGAGGGCTGGGAAATGGCAGAAACGGGGCTGATTTGATTATTTTGACTTCAAAACACGGTGAAAAGTGGAAACGTGGGGGTTTCGGTTTGGTTTGGTTTTTTTTTTCCCCAAGCCTGCGGGTGGCTGCGGTGAACACAAACCCCGGTTATCGCAGGAGAACGGCTACCGCCCGCATTTCGCTGCTCAGAGCCTGGTGGGATGAGCCGCGGGGCCGGGAAGCCGCAGCGTCACCCCATTTTTCGCTTAAAAAAAAAAAAAAACAAAAAAAAAAACAACAAAAAACAAACAACGCAGCTTCTGCGGGATATAAACACCCCCCCCCGCCACCACCCCGGTTCCCCGCCTGAGCCAGAGGAAGGGATCCCCGCGCCGGCGAGGCGGGCGACGGAAGCTAAACCCAACGTCAAACAGGGACGCGGAGTTCTCCGGTCGGATGCTGGTGGTTTTCTGAGCCGGGGAGACGCGCGCGTGATTGTTGTCACCGGCACCCGGAAAAAAACACCCGCAGCCGCCCGGGAAGGCAAATCCCCGCAATCCCCCGCAAATCCCAGGCGTATTTTGGCTGTGAGAGCCAAAGGAGGATCCGACGGCAGCGGCGCGGCCGGGAGGAGGAGACGGGGCGGAGAAGACGGAAAACGGGTTAAATTGGCAGAAATCCCAGGCTCCGGGGGGACAAAAAAAAAAAAATCCGCGAGGCTCGCGCTCACCAGCAGCGCTCAGAGGGTGATGGAAGGATGAAAAAAAACTCCCTTTTGGTTTGGTTTTTTGGTTTTTTTGTTTTTGTTTTTTTTTTTTAAGGCCGGGCGATATCGCAGCTCCTCCCGGATTCATCCCGAGCGCCGCCTCCTTGTTTCCAGCTTCCCCGCCAACACCAAGGCACGAGTCGGGGACGTTTCCCGTGAATTAAACGCGTTTTAAGCGGTGGCGCGGAGAGGCTTCCCAGCCGCGCAGGGCATCCAGAACAACCGCAATTAAGGCGCCGCTCGTTGCCTAACGAGCGCGGGGCAGACGGTCCCTCGCCGAGCCGCTAACTCTCCCTCCCGAAGCCGGGTTGGTGTTTCATCCCCATTTCTTCTGGCAATTTGCGGTTGTGGGTGTTTATTTTCCCCTTTTCCTCCCGTGCCGTTGGAAAACACGCCGGAGCCAAGCGTTCCCAATCCGAGGGGAACGATCCCGCAGCCGCTCGCGGATCCGCGCTCGTCCTAGTGCCGGGTGGGGGGAATTCAGGCGCTCGTGTTTTCACACTAAAAAGGTGCAAAGCGTCTGGGAAAAGGCCCAACGCGCCTAAAAAACTTCCTTTTCCCCTCATCCTAAACCTATCCGTCTCCGCAGCAGCGCCAAATCCACGGATTTAATCATCTTCGGGACCGGCGGGCTGCCAAAAGGGTAAGCGTCCTCCAAAGTTCAGGCTCGTTTCCTGCTGGAAAGCCCAGACTCGAGCAAAACGGCGGCGATTCCCAGGATGCGGAGCGGCCGTCGAGGGAGGGAAACTTCCCGAAATATCGGCGCGGGGCGTCCCGCGCTCGCGCCGGAGGCAGGAAAGCTCTTCGAAAGCGCCCTTCGTCTATTGAAACATCTTCCGGGTGCTGGCGAAACACACTTTTTTAGGTGCTCTGCTCCGGGGATGGCTTTTTCTCGGGCGATCCCGGTCCCGAAGCGGCTTTGAAAGGATCCCGGTGCATCCCTTGTCCTGGAACAACCCCCCCCGTCCTGCGGCTCTTCAGGCTTTACGTTTCCCCGTTTAAAAAGCCAAGAACGTTCCATACTCGCTGCTCGGGTCGCCGCCGGGGAAGGGGAAGAGGGAGGCTTTGGGCGCTCACGGGCAAAGGGCAGAGGAACGCGGCGGGCGGCCCATTCCGCTCGGTTTTTTAACGCGGTTTTGAGCAGCCCGTGAAAATTCAGCTTTTACGGCTGCAGAGCACCCGCGGCGGAAGGCAGGGATTTATCCCCCAGTTACGTTCCTTCCAGCCCTCGGGAATCTTCCTCCTTCCACCCCCGCCAGGGGAAAAACAAGGGCTGCGGGAGCCGCTTCCCGCTCCTCCCGCCACCACTAACGAGGAAGCGAGGACTAACGAAGCATTTTGGAGAGAGGGATGCCGCCCCACAGCCCTGTCCGAGCAGGAGCCGCGCTCCCGGCACCGGCTTTTCCAGGAGAAAACCGAAATAAAGAGCGTTTAAAGGGACGTTAGAGAATTGTGAAGCGCTTTTCTATGAAAAACCCAGATCTGCGCGTCTCCGGCGCTGCGGGAGACGCCAGCACCGGTATCACCTCTCTGCCGTAATTTTATTCTTATTTTTAAGGGGAAAAACCCATCTGATCCCCTAAAACGTCACCCCCGGGGATGCGTCCGCCCAGCGCCCAGTGCTCCCGAGGCGAGGAAATCCCGAAATCCCGGCACCTACCTCTGGGCATGGAGCTCTGCGCGGCGGCCGGGGGAGGTCTGGGCACGGCGAGCTTTTAACCCAACGCTGCAGGGACGGAGGGGGGGGGGGAAAAAAAGGCAATTAGTCGGCCCCCGTTCGTTATCGGGCGCGAGGGAGAGGGGGACTCCCCATCCCCGAGTCTAGGGGCGGGGGGGGGGGGGGAAGGGTGTCAGCAAGCCGTAACGACGCGCGCCGCTCGTCAGCCTGTTATTAAAAATGTAAAATTCGAGAAAACCCGCTAGAATTCAAAAAATCCTGCTAGAATTCAGAAAAAAAACCCCGCTAGAATTAAAAAACACCTGCTAGAATTCAGAAAAAAAAACACTAGAATTTGAAAAACACCTGCCAGAATTCAGAAAAAACCCACCAGAATTCGGAAAACACCTGCTAGAATACAAAAAACACCTCCAGAATAGAAAAAAAATCTTGAATTAAAAAAAATCTTGGGGGGGGGGGGGGGGGGGGGGGGGCGCTGGGTGGATTCAGAATAATATTAAAAAATTATCCAGAATCCGGAAAAATAAACCACCCAGAATCCGGGAAAACAAAATTCCAGAATTCAAAACGTAAAAAAATTCAAAATGCAGCCAATCAATTTGATGGTTTGAGGTGTTGGTTTTTTTTTTGGGGGGGGGGGGAGGAATTTGCTTACTTACAGGTAAGTTATCACCTCTCAAAAGGTGTTGGGGGGGGACACGACACACCGCACCGCTCCCCCCCTGCCCCGTCTCACCCCATCCGTCCATCTGGCAAGTGGTTGCCGCTGGCACGTGCCAGCGAGGCCACCGGCACGCAGAGGCCACCGTGGCGATTGCCGTCCCCTCCCCGCGGCGAGCCCTGGACCCCCCGCCCAAGGTGGTGGTTGTGGTGGGGGGAATTTTGGGGGGGGGGGTGGGACGAGGGCACGGGGACAGCCCGGTGACAGTCGGCGCCGTAAACACACGGCAATCAATTAAAGAATTAAAATTAGGAACCGACGCCTTGGCTCCGGCAACGGCGACTCGGGGCGCTCCCGCGCGGAAATACATCTCCCTCTTTCCCACGACCGTAATTTGATTATTTTTTACTATATTTAAAAAAAAACAAACCAAAACCAAAACACCTAAATCATAGGCTGGGATTCGTTATTAAGTCCTTGAGTGCAGGAGGTAAAAAAACCCAAACCACCCGCCCCGTCCTTAATTAACTGGAGCCATTTGTCGGGGCGGCGGGCGCCGTTTGCCTATCGATGAGGCTTTTCGGCCGCTTCCCTAAAAAAACCGGTTTATTTTCTTCCCTTTTTGTCGCTTAAAATCATCCCCCACACACACACCCCCCTCCCCCGAGCTCGGGGCAGGCTCAGCCCAGAGTTTTCTTGTTTCGGGAGAAAAGGTTTTCAGGGTTTTTGGGGTTTTTTTGTTTTTGGGTTTTTTTTTTTTGCAGCTTTTCGAAACTTTTAGCGGCCAAAGGAGCCCAAGAAGCCCGAGGTAAATGAAAGAGGCTCCTCGTTTCTTCGTTAGCGCGGCGCAGCTCGTGAATTTTAAGCGGCAGCTGCACAAATCCCTTAATTAGGCCCCCCCCCCGCCAATCTCCCACCTCCTTCAGACTCCGATCTCCCAAGGAGGAAAATAGAAATTATTCTAACGGGGGGAAATTAGCAGCAGAGTCTCCCGCTTTCCTTCCCATCCCAAAGGTTGGGGGTGGGGGGGTGGCAGAGCCGGAGCAGCTCCGGATAGCGCCCACCGATTGGAGGAAAACAAGGAAAAAATTGGGGGGGGGGAAGCGAAACCCTAAAATACATAAAACCTTTGTCACATCGCTGGGGGAAAGCTAAAAATCCCGCTCTGCCGGCGCAGGAAAACGCCGTGTTTCATCTCAGAAAGATCCAAACGCCACCGCAGGAAAAGAATTTCGGATTATTTCCGCCCACCCCCCCGACAAAAAAAAAAAAAAATCAGGAGCTTATTCCGAAAAATCATCTCCGAGGTGTTTCTCAGCAGCCCGGCGCCGCAGGGATTCTCCCCGCAGGATGATGTTCGTTGCCTGGCTTTAAGGCGTCGGAAAAAGGGGACAGTTTGGGTGACTGCGCCCCCAAAAATCCCCCCCCCCCCCAATGATGGCTGGGACTCCCAGGAGCAGCCCCAGAGACCCCAGCACCCCCCGACACCCCCCAGGGACACCCCCCCCCCGACAGCCCCGATGGCGACGCTGCCACAAAACAAAGGACGGCGGCGCCGCCAACAAAGGGGAGGCAGATTCGCCCCCCCCCCCCCCCCCAAGAATGGAAGATGCTGGCGGAGACACCCCCCCGCCCCCCCAAATTCTGACGGCGGCTCCTGGTCCCTGTCATCGTTGGGTTCCTCCGGCTTTGTGCGGCACCGGGGGGGGGGTTTCTGCGGGGTTTTTTCACTAATGAGCATCGTGATAATAAACAAAGCCCCCCCCCCGCCTTCTCTGCGACATCACCCCCCCCCCAATGGAGCCCTCGCTGCGCCCCCCGTTCCCCCCGATCCCAGGGTGATGCCGGGAAGGTGATGAATTCCCAGAGGGACGGAGGCCGGGGCAGCTCCGGGAGGCGCCCGTCGAAGGGAGCCTGTCCTCGGGCACCGTGACCCCCCCTCAACTGCCTCCCACCGCCCCCCAAAAAGGGGGAAAATCCATTAATTTTAGGGGTGGGGAGGAGGCGACGGAGGGAGGTTGATCCCGGCGTCTGAGGAATGAGGTGAAGCCGCCGCAGCCCGAGGAAGGGGATGCTGAGACCCCCCAGAGCACCCCAAAACCGGCTGGGGGGGGGGGAGTGGGGGGGAGGCTGTGACAGTGACAGCAGCTGGGGGGGGGGGAGGGGGGGGGCCTGGATAGGAGGAGGGGGACGAGCACCCCGGGAGGGGGCGACATGGGGAGGGGGGGGACGGTGTCCTCCAGAAGGACAAAGACGAATCGCTGGGGAGAATGAGGAGGATGGGGCTGGGGGGGGGGCGCAAAATGCCCCGGGGAGGGGGGAGGGGGGAAGGAACACT
This sequence comes from Sterna hirundo, assembly GCA_009819605.1. Classification (NCBI taxonomy): domain Eukaryota; kingdom Metazoa; phylum Chordata; class Aves; order Charadriiformes; family Laridae; genus Sterna; species Sterna hirundo. The sequence continues at coordinate 17,876 of WNMW01000059.1, forward strand.
GCCCCAAAGAGAGGGGGGAATGGGGGGGTTTAAAGGCGGGGGGGGGGGGGGATGGGGGCACGGGACACCCGGCAAGGTGGGGGAAAACGGCTGGATTTGGGGGGAGGGCGCCCCTCCCTTTTGAAGGGGGACGGGGAAGGAGGCTGGGGGTTGAGGGGGGGACACGGGACTGCGGTGCCCCTGATCCCCCCCCAGCAGCAAAGGTGGGGGACAAGAAGGAGGGGGCGGGGGGGGGGGGGGAGGGGGGCAGAGTCCAGCCTTGCCTGTTCCACGGTGGGGAGATGGGGGGGGGGGGGGGGGGGGGGGGTTGGAAAGTGGGGTGCCGATGGGGAAGGAATGATGGAGGGGTGAAAGGCAGGAGAATGCTGAGGGGGGGCTTGAAAGGGGACGGGGGGCGAGAAGGGCGACTGGGGAGCGATGATAAGGGGGTTGAAAAATGGGGGGGCAGATGCTGGGGGGGGCTGAAAAGGGGGACTGAGAGCGGAGATGGATACTGAGGGGGGGTGAAAATGGGGGGGGGGGGGTGCTGTGGGAGACGCTGAAAGCCGGGGGTGCTGTTGGGGGGGGGGGCCTGAAAGGGGGGGTCGAGAAGGGCGACGGAAGAGGGGGGGATGATAAAGGGGTGAAAAAAGGGGGCTTTAAGGGGGGATAGATGCTGCGGGGGGGCTGAAAAGGGGGACTGAGAGATGGATCCTGAGGGGGGATGAAGGGGGGGGGGGGGATGGCGGGGGAGACGCTGAGGGGCTGAAAAGCGGGGGGTGCTGGGGGGGCCAAAAGAGGGAGCGAAATACGGGGGCAGGGGCTGAAAACGGGGGGGGGGGGGGAGCCGAAACGGGGGGGAGGCGGGGAAAAGGGGGGGGCAAGCCAGGCTGAGGAGGAGGATGATGATGACGGGGGGAGGAAGAGGAGGCACGGAGTCCGTCCCGTCGTCCCTCCCCCCCCCCCCGGCCACGAACAATAGCGCGACCGGCGGCAGCGCTCCGCCGAGCTCCCGTGGCCCTCCCGGGCCGCCGTACCCACCCCCCCCGTCCATCCATCCATCCATCCATCCATCCCCCTAAACCCCCCCCCCCCGCCTCCCTCCATCCATCCCGCCCCTCCCGGCCCCGTCCCGCCGGGCCCCGCCCGCCCTTACCGCGCTGGCCGCCGCAGGAGCCGCTGGCAGGGTCCATCCCCGCCGGGCGGCCCCGTCTCGCCGGGCGCTGAGGGGGAACAAAGGAGCCGCCGCCGCCGCCGCCGCCGCCGCCGCCGCCTGAGGGAGCGACGGAGACGCGCGCGCTCCCGCCACACAGGCCGCCCGCGCGCGC
>WNMW01000060.1:0-18371 GCA_009819605.1 Sterna hirundo
ATGGGTACTTGAAAGATAGAGAAGGGAGGCTGGGATGATCCCGTAGGAACAGTCTGTCTCCTTCCTCACTTGCTGCTGCTTCTAAGAAGCCCAAAGGAAACTTACCTCACTTTTCCTTGGTATCAGTGTTCTGCAGTTTTGAGCAGTGTCTTTGCACAGACCAGGCTGGTGGGGGACCTTCAGCGGCTGAGTATTGCTTCACTGGGAAGTAAGGAATTCGGTTGCTGTCGTGGGCCCCAAGACATTCGGATCATCTTATGGCCTCTAATGGTAAGCCAGCAGTTAGAGGTCTTGGTGCTGACACCTTCCTTTCGTGAGGACAATTGACCTTTGTTAATGGTTCAGATTTGTGTTCTCTCTGTACTCCTCACCTTGATGTCCACCAGTTGTGTGTCAGTATCAGTCTTGGCTTTTGCTCAGGACATCATACCCAAGTCATCTACTACAGTCACCTTCTAGGCTGTAGATCTGGTAACAAAGTCACCTAAGAGGAAATGCTTTCTTCAGGCACCTGCAAACAACTGCTTTCTCTGTCTTTACCTAACCTAGCCCGCGGACCTGGGATAGGGATGAGTTTCTTTGGGAAGAGGTGTTCTTTCAGCAGATTGGGAGAACATCAACATTTCTTATCTCCGTGGTTTGGGTGGAGCTGTGGGAACTACTTCTCCTTTCTGAATGCTGCGCCTCCAGTCACTTCTGGAGACTCCTGCTGCTTTGTTCACTGCCTCTTAATCGTCATGGCCACCCTAACATCCGTAATAACATTACTACATCTTTCCGCATAGTTTGCTGCTCACTCCGTGAGTATTTAATGCTTCTGCCTGTGTGGTTCAGAGAAGGGTGGGGCTTCTTTGTAATTCCAAATAGCTTTCTGCTAGTACAGAGTCCTTATCAACACTTGGTAGTATTTTAACAATTTTTTTTCCTGATGGTGGCTGCAAGTTTGTATAGCCTGCAGGTTAAATTATACTCCTTCATAGGCAGCTGCCTCAAGGATTTCCCCTAAATGGGTAAGGATTTATTTCACCTGCAGTCACTTCATTTCCCCAGCTTACAAGGAAATTGGTATGAATTCATCCTGATTTCAGATCAGGAGTCTATTAGCTTGCAAGTTGGTGTCTTTATAGATCACGGTGGGTATTTGAGAGCCAGATCTTCATTCATGTAATTTAAAACACTGGTGAAAACTTTCCTTAGATTTCTGGGTCTGTGCTGACGGGCACTAAGATTATACACCATGCCAGCTCCTGCAGCAGTTGTCTTGAAACACGCGTTTTTCACAGCAGACGCACTTGTGGCTAGATAGACTGAAAACAATTGTCAAATTGTCCTGTCCTTTAGGGTTGTGGACAGATCTGCTGTTACGACGTGGAATTCTGTTCCGTTAGCGCCAACCTGCACTGTGGTGGGGGCACGTGGGCTTGAGTGTTGGAATTGGGTTTTGGCAGCTTTAGATTCAGGGGCTGCAATATATCAAGATCACACTGTGTAGAAGCATCTTGATAAGTTAAAACCATCTGAATTGGAAGGTTTTTTTAAAATATATTTTATTGTCTCTTTTGTCTGGGATCTGTGTGTGTGTTACAGCTGCAAGGTATGTATGTTATCAGCAGGTGGGGAGAAACAAGACTTGCCCTGCTGTGTGAAGACGTGGTATTGGTTTGTATTGGTTAGGCACCTGCGATGCCAGTAGCTAGTTAGCTGCCTGAGGCCTGTGGGCAGGACCACCACAGGACTTGCTGTACAGCAGAGCTGGGAAAGCTTGCCAAAACTCCCTGACACTCATTTCTTCACTTGCGAACTTGCAGCTGTTCAACTTTCTTGCCATCTTAATAAGTGGTAGTGTGCTCAAGCAGACTGGGTCTGTTCTGTCTCATCTCGACAGTCCCGGTATGGACCAGGAGTTTCTGGTCTCCTGAGTATTATGAGTTTAATCTGTCAGTTAGCAGCCCTCTAGTTTCTTTGTGATCGATCTCCTTTTTCAACTCTATGGCCTTGTGTTCCAGCGAAGCCAAGAGCTGTGCTGCCTGGCATCAGTGTCCTGGTTACTGGCAGACTTGACAGCTCTGGAGAAAGAGTCCCCATTTGAGGTGGAAGAAGACGGTGCATGTGAGCCCTGGGGCTTTGAGACGCAAGATGTTATTCCTCTAGGTGACTCAGTAGCTCAACGTCTTGGATTTTCTGTTCTCCAGGCTGTGGCCGAGGATTCCTGTGCTGTTGAAGTGCATGTTACGGCACTGCAATCAGTACATGGCTGCATGTAGTTATTTCCAGGGGCTGAGGGAACAGTTATAACGTCCTCTCCATCGCTTACCGAGTCCTCCGTGCCTTGCTGCAGCTTCTCTGTCTAGCCAACTGCTTGAGAACTTTTCTCCTGTTCGCTGCCCTCGCTCTGGTAATAAGATTTCTCTGTTGTTCTCAAAGACAGTCTGTTGTGGTGTTACTGGAACCTGAAAAATCTACGAAATGCAAGTCCTTAATAGTGTTGCCTCATGTACCCTGTGGTGGGTTAAGTTACTGCCTGCTCCCCAGCCTTGCCCTGCCAAGGCAGGAGTAGACTAGACACAGGGGCAGCTCTGGAAGGAGAATATAGGAGTTACGTACCCAGTAGACAGTCTTTCAAGCGTCTTGAGGTTCAAGAGAAGTATTTTAAGTGGTAATTAGCACACTTCACATTGTTATGCTGTGTTTGCATGAACTGTGGTAAATTGCAAGCTGTGCAAGTCCTACCAGCTGAAACACAGAACAAACACCCAAGAAGCACTGTGCAGCGTAAAAGTCACATACGATGTAAGTGCATATAGCAGCACAACTCAGAAGATCCGGTCTCCCTCAGGAGAGAAACCAGGAGAATTCCTTTGGAGCAAATAGATTGAAGATGCCTTGGTCCAGCTACTGTGATGAGAGCTGGATGAATACTCCCAAGTAAAAGCCTGCTGACCTTGATATCAGGAGATGCAGGTGGAGGCTGCTGGAATTGGAAGTGGTTGTATTTGAAAAAAACTTTTTTTTCTTTTCTCCCTCGTAGGACTTTGTTTAAAGTTGAAGTCTGCTGTTGGGAAATGCAGATCTGTTCCATAGCAACTTTTCTTCCTTCTCCTAATTTAAGATAACTGTCAAAATGATTCCACAAAAGCAATGCCAGCTTCTTTTTGAAGGCTGGTTGTTGCCAGTGTTCATCATGTTGCAGGTGTGCAGTTGTCATAAACTCATCAATCTGCCTGTAACTTTTATCCTGTGTCTTACCAGCAAGAGGTGGAGCTGTTGTTCATTTGTTCTTCCAGCTGTCACCTTTCCTCTGTAAAGTCCACCCTCCCTCCCTCCCTCCCTGCCTCCCTCCCTAGTTGGAACCTTTTGTTTGTCTGGTTTTAACTTCTCTGTTGGCCCAAGGATTGGCTAGGGTGGCTACCTGTTTGCTCGGCACCTTTGTGTAAAATTTTTTGGTGAAATGATCAAACTTGTACTTGCATATTGAATTTCATAGCGTCTGGGTACATTTCAGGCTATCACGGTATCATATAATGGTTTGGGCTGGAAGGGATCTTTAAAAGGTCCTATGTCTGCAAAGCTGTTAAATTCTTGGGACGTCTTTTGCTGCCAGGGCCTCATAGGTTCAGTCCCTATGACTCAACAGCCTTTGTATTTCAGTACTTAATTCCTTACATTGTCACTATTGTAGAAGTCCAGAATGGTTTAGTGCTGGTGTTCTTTTGGAGACACTGTTGTTTTAACACCAGTTATTATACTGGTGCCGTTTGCAAGTAACGTGACTGCTAATGTGCATAAACTGTGAGGCTGATCATTTGGGTACGCTGTAGTGGTTTGTCACGGAGCAGCCTTTTTTCCTCCAACTTAATAATAGGCTTCCAGCCTTGTCTGGGTGTGTGCTGCATCTTGTCCCGCTGTTTTACTAGGGAAGCAGCTGATCTTTAAAGATAGGATCAAAACCCTCTTATAGCCTTATAGTCATCTGCTCCCACTGCTGGAGACAGAAGTGGTGTGGGGAACTCAGGGAAATACTTGATACCACTGACTTGGTTTTTGAACAGCACTTTTTCCGTCCTAGGTATTTCTGCTTCTGTGAAAGTCTCTCTAAAAAAAGACAGGCTTTGATAGGAAGCTTAAGAAATGTATGGTACATCTGAAGAGTAGTACTTGGTAGTGTCTATACATATCACCCATATGCTATTTCAAAGCATAGGTGGCAGTATTATTTCCTGCTCATCCTAACTCTACAAGAAGTTACCGCTTTAGTCCTTTGGAAGAACACAGTGGCACGAAACAAACTGTTAGTGCTGTTAGATGGGCCAAAAGGCTGAACTTTGGTTTTTGAAAATGTAAAACATTTTCTAGTCAGAGCGTACGGACAGACCAGCATGTTGTGTTAATATCTTAATACTATGCTTCGGGGCATTTATGAAGTTAATCTTTTGACATTTTTATTTGCTTTTTGGCTCAACATCACGATTCGTTTTTTATCTTTTAGAAGTTCCATTTAGGACTGTCATTTAATTGATGGTAACTACAAATTACACTAGCTGGAAAGGAATAAGTAAAAGAAATGCAAGCGTTGACGCGGAAGCTTCGGCCCACACTCTATGTTCTAATGGATAGAGTATAGTTCCATTGTGATTTAATCCTAGTGCTACGATTGGGTATATGGTGCATACCAAAGCATTGCGTATTGTTAGGACAAAAGCTGTAGCCTTGTTGTTGATGGGGTTGTAAGTAAAATTGACTAAATACCACCAGGATTGAAATGCCCTTTCAAATTCAGTTGCATTATCCCAGATTACTTTTCGAATTTCAGTGGGTAAGGTACCTTCTTCACCTTCTCGTACAATTGCTGCTACCGTAGGTTGCATCCACAGCTGAGCTTGGATACAACTAAGAGCTAGAGAAACGTTGGTTTGGGCTACGCCAAGGGCATCCACAGTCAATTGGTGATCCCTCATTAATTCTTTCCCACTGAGGCAATACATCAGATAAGAGCCATTGGTTAGTTCCCAGTGCTAATAGGGAAGATCGCAATGGGTGTTCCAATTTGTTTAAATCACTTATTGTTGTGCTTAGTTTATTTGCAAGTACTTCAGCATCTATACTATTTAAGACTCCCAGTCCTGTCCCTATGATACCAGCCGCATCTCTCCTTGTTCGTCTTGGAGAGGTGAATGTTCGCCCCTGTAACCATGCTAACCATCCGGCATAGGACGTACTCGGGAATGATGAACAGGCTGGTTTGATGGTGGAGATGTTAATTTGCATCACTAATTCTACTCGTTTAAGAGACCATGATGGGTTAAATAACACTCGTTGTTGGCCTGTATATTTGATCACATATGGTCCAATTTCAGAAATTTGTGGGGATAGAGTTTTCTCATCGTTTACAATCGGTGCGGAAGTTTTCGTATGAGGCTCAGTAATGTCAAATTTGAATTTAAATGATAGCCCCACACTATGGCGAGCCCAGAGACAGACTACAAAAACAGGTTGTACTAAGGTAAAATTGTACCAACAGTCCAATTTTTCAGAGGCGCACTGTTTTGTACCATTGATTATTGGGTTTGATACAGTGTTCTACACTGAAATCTGAGATGCTTTCTCATGGGTAGACCCATTGATCATCCGGCACCCTATTTGAATTTTTTTTCCCTGCTCTTCCCTGAAGTCGGAGAACTCCATTAGTTCCATCTGTATCCCAGCTCCATTCCTTTTCTAAGTATACTTTGTCTTCATGCATGACTACAGTGGAAAGATTTAAGTCTCCCTTCTCCCTTCCTAGAGTGTATTCCCATACTCCCGGTATACTTAACACGAGCTTGAGACCGTGGCCACTCTTGAGTTCTTTGACCACAGGTTAAAAGCAGCATTGCTGAGGTTTGGAATATTAACACGAACACAGCGCTTCCTTTTGCCATCCTGCAGGCTGCTGTAAGAGAAAACAAAGACTTGTTTCGGTGGGGAGAGGCCGAACAGGTTACCCCATTAATAAGACGGAAAAATCCATCGTGCGCTAATTCTGTGTTTTGCACCACTGCTATCAGTAGCTTCCCAGGCAAGTGGGCCACGAGGTTTAGTTAAGGTCATAGGCACAATACCTATGGCTGGCAAATTGACCATCACAGGCTGTCCTGGCTGCAATGTTGTCGAATATTCTTTTTCCTCTTTGGATGGGACGCTGAGATCAGTTTTTACAAAGAATGCTCGGCTTACAGGGCTTCCAGCGGGCCCATATCGATTATTTAATTGATGGACTACTTTGGAAAGTCTCCCTCCTATCCCATTGAGCCTCGTGTGGTTTGAGATTTTTTTTCAATAAACCATTAGCTCTTTCTACCATCCCATTTGATGGAGGGTAGTATGGAGTGTGGAATATCCACTTAATTCCCTCTTGCTTTGCCCAATTTTGTACTTCTTTACATGAAAAATGTGAACCATTATCACTTTGGATAACATCAGGAGTAGGTAGATTTGAGAACCATAATGATAATCCTAGGATTGTATTTTTTCCATCAGCTCTCCGACATTTAGTGGCCACAAGCAAGCCAGAGACGACCTCCACTCCTGTGAGGATATATCGATATCCTGCAGAGGATTTGAATGGTCCAATATAATCAATTTGCCATGTAGACCATAAAGTTTTCCCTTCATTGATATGTAGAGGTGGTGCTTTAGCAGGATGATCTGTCTGCAATCTCAGCCTACACTGGGGACGTTCTGTAAGAATAGTTTCACGAGTTTTACGGCTTATAGGCCAGCCTTTACTCTGTGCAGCAAAGTGAAGTGCTTCTTTACCTGTGTGGCCTAAGTTTTCATGTAACCACTCTCCCAGTCGATACCACTCCGAATCTAAGGTGATTTTTCTAATTTTGGTTAGCTCATCTACCTTTTGATTCCACTTTGTAGCAGGTTGATTATCCTTAGCATGAGCTTTAACCCATCCAATCCTAAAAGGTGTTTTTCTGGCTATATCCAGCAACAGTTGCCAGTCTGTCTTTCTCCAAACTGGGGATCCATTTACTTTGCAGTTTAAGGTTTCCCATTGGCAGAGCCACTGTGTGGCACCGGCCCATACAGCATAAGAGTCTCCATATATAATTCTTGCTCCATTCTGTGCCGCCAAAACAACTGCTCTTATCTCTCCTACTTGTGCGCTACCTTCACCTTCCTCTACTACTTGTTTGCCAGAGGTAATATCTAATGCAACAGCTTTATATTGCAATTTACCATTTACTCTTTTCGCAGAAGCATCTGTAAACCAAATGTTTTCCGTCGGAGTATTCTCAGTAAGGGGTGGTGCATCCAGAATGGGTGAAGGTTTAAAAGGTTGCTGTAACGCTAAAGGATCTGTGTTTACTGGCATCTGCAGTTTGGAAGCCTTGGTGTGTCCCTCAGTTAATTGCGTATTTTCTGCTACTCCTGTTAGGTAGGCATATCATTTTCTGATAGTGGGTTTCTGTGCGACTCCTTCTGGGGGAGCAGGCCCCTTAAGGATTGCTTCTAGTAAATTAAAAGGTCCTCTGGTTTGCACAGGTTGTCCCTGATGTATTTTCTCAACGTGTTTAACTGCTCGGACTAAAGACAAAAGTCCCTTTTCCCATTCAGAGTACCGTCCTTCTGTTTCCTTAAATGCAGTTGAGCTAAACAATAGAGGTCTTTTTGGTCCATCGGGGCCAGTTTGGAACAGATTACAATAAGTAGCATGTTCTGCGAAACCCCATTGGGCTATGATAGGGTCGTGGGGGTGTACCGGTCCCAGTGACTGGTATGTTTTTAATTCCTCGATTAGAGTGTTTACTGCCTCGTTATGTTCTGATCTCCACTCCCAGGATTTGCCTTTCCGTAGAAGTGAATATAATGGACGGGAAATTATAGAAAATCCAGGCACATGCTTCCTCCAATATCCTGAAGTTCCCATTAATTGTTGTAACTCCTTCCTTGATTGGGGCATTTGCAGCTCTTCGATTTTTCTTAAGGTATCCGGAGGAATCACAGCACTGCCTGCTATCCAGCAAGTACCTAAAAATTTTACTTCTTTACTTGGTCCCTGACATTTTCCAGGTGGAACCTCAATTTCTGCCTTATGTAGTGCTTGCCACACTGCTGCTGCTGCTTCCCCCACTATCTTAGGAGAAGTCCCTCCAATCAGAATATCATCTATATATTGGTACAGTTTTACACCTCGGGGGAGTGAAACTGTCTGCAAAAGTTCGGCAAGCGCGGCATGAGCAATTGTGGGTGAGTGTTTATACCCCTGTGGGAGTCTGTTAAAGGTATATTGTATTCCCTCCCAAGTGAACGCAAGCTTCTTCAAGCTTCTTCTTCTCCTCCTTCAAGGGAACCATAAAGAACAGATCCTTTACATCTAATGCCGCCATCCACGGTGGGCAGCTGCTTGCAGAGTAGCTGTTAAAGTCGCAATGTTTGGTACAGCGGCCGTTAGCGGGGCTGTATTAGCATTTAGACGGCGGTAATCGACTGTTAAACGCCACCTCCCATCAGGTTTCCGAACCGGCCAGGCAGGTGAGTTATATGGGGAGTGGGTTCTGAAGATAATTGTCTTTTCTCTAAATCAGCTATGACTTCAGAAATGCCCTTTCGTGCCTCAGCAGAGATCGGGTACTGCGGTACGTTTGTAATCTTTGACTCGGGGAGCGCAGGGGCTGAGCGGAGCACCCGCACTGCAGCTTCCCGGTTTCTGCACGGGTTAAGGTCAGTGCTTGAGCCGAAGGACCGCACGCTGCCGTCCGGCAGACACCAGGTTCGGCCGTTTAAAATATCAAAACCTAAAATATTTTCATGATGAACTTTAATTGCAAAGCGAGTAGACGACACGCGCTTCTCGCCCGGGAGCCATAAACTAACCTTAGCAGTTTGACATAGATCAGTTCCCCCGTTCACACCTGTAATTCTAACTCTTTGCCGTCCGGATCACACGCCCAGCTTCTCGGCATCTTGTTGTGTTAGTATGGAAATTTGTGCCCCCGTATCTATTAAAAACTTTACTAATTGTCTTCGAGGACCAACTGGAATTAATATGTATGGGCCATCATCACTTATCCACTGATAAGCCTCCACTTTCCGGACAGGCAGGCCCAATTGCCTTCCGGACATTACTCGTTTTTTGACTTGGTGTCCTGCAATTCCTCCTTAAGAGGGAGAAAGGGATTATTCTCCCTTAAAGAAGTTGAAACACAGTCTCTGTTTCCACCACTATCTCGTTTCAGGAATGCTTCAATCAGACTCAAGATAATGCCAGTAGGCCGACCTTGAATCGCGGCTCTGGGAATGCCTAGTGCTAATGCTTTCCTCCACAATTCAGTCCTCTTTTCTCGAGACTCTGTTTGCAAGTTTTTATTGTCCTTTGATTTAATTCCTGTTCCCTGTTTCACGGGTCTTACTTTGTGATCTCCTCCCCGGGATTTCTGGCTTTGTTTTTCAACTGCTGCACCGTCGTCCCAGCCCATTTCACGGCAGTAGTTAACAACGCTGTGCATTAATTCTGCCCAGGTAGGGATCTGTCTGGGGGGACGATTGCCCTGTGTATTAAATTCGGTATCTCTTCTAATCTCATCCCGTTTTGCAACTAGATGAGGTTTAAGAACTGCTGGGGCTCCTCTGACCAGTGGCTTTAATATTGCAAAATCTACCGCAGCAGATAGTGGGACATCGTGGCGTCCTCGTTCGTGCATGGCTTGTATGCAAGCGGCTTCTGTGACGGCTGTGGATAACTCACGTAGAGATTTGATGGGGATTATAGAGGGCTCACCCCGTTCCATGGTGTCGATTCCTCCCGCCCAATAAGCTACTCGGCTGGTGATGGAATGGGGGGTATCTGCCGGATCAGGTCCTAAATTTAAGAAAACTCCTGGACCCCAGTAACCACTGGCTTCATCCCGGCTTAACATGATTCGGTCGCTGCCAGTTAAGCATACTCGCCACAAGTATTCAGTTTCAGTTTCACCGGGGTTTCTGCTACATCTCTCTTGCAAATTTGTCAATTGCAACGGATCCCAGGGACTGGTTCGTGTAGTATGCCGTGGATTAGTACCCCGAGGTCCCGCAGTTACTTCTGTTTTAACAATGGGTCTGGCTTCATATTCGGGAGGATTTGTGGGGAACAAAGGAACATCTTCTGACTCGCTATCATCGGGATCACCCCAAATGTTTCTGTCCCAGGGGATACTTCAGGGGATACTATCAGTTTCCTAATCTGTACAATGTCAGGGGGGTGGGGAGCCTGCAGAAGCATCATTTCGACCTTTTCTCCCAATTTCCGCCTTTTCACCTTTTCTTCCTGCATTTGTTTTTGCAGCTGTTCATTCTTAAAAGATATCAGTAACTCAGTTGCCTTCCTGCTCTCTATTTCCTTCTCTAGTTCCTTCTCTCTCCTATTTCGGTCATATTTAAAGCACCCGTTGCGTGTTTATTTTATTAATTGGTGCTTATTTGCAGAAATTAACGCGGCGTTTGGGAGGGAACGTGGAGAGTTTGATTAGTTGAAGGGAGGAAATGGAAAGAAAGGCGTCTTGCCTCTACCGAGGGTATAAAAAAGGCTGATTTGATTTTTCTGTTTCTGGGCCACCGCATTTTCATGACTTTGTTTAATTTTTGCTGAATATTCCTGTCCAGTAGAGGGAAAAAGAAAAATCTCTGTTTTGGTTCTGTTTTTCTCTTGAAAGGACCAATGCTCAGGTCTGGGCCTCCATCAGCTCCTTTCCCCAGAGCAGAAGGCGGGTGGGAACGTTCTCCTTTGGCTTCTCAAGGCTTGTATTTTTCAAAAGAAACCTCAAAGTAACGTTTTTATCTAGCCCTTAAGGATTCCCAAGGGAAAGCGGCTGCCTTCCGAAAACGGAGGCGGGCCTCCCAGGAAGGCCGGAGTCGGCGGCAGCCCTGCCAGCTGGGAGGACTGGGAGTTTTTAAATTTTTTAAAACCAAAAAAACCTGGGGGCTGTTTCCCTTTCAAAAAAGAACAAGAGGTGGGCTGTTGCAGCGCTGAGTGATTTTTTTTTTTTTTTTTTTTTTTTTTTATTTATTCTGTCTAAGGGAGGAGTTCTGAGCAGTTTGGCTCCGGAGAGGGGGTGAGAAAAAGCGAGTGGCGGGAGGTGGCGGTGCGTTCACGCTGTAATAAATAAAATCATGTTTGTTAATCAGATCAGGCTTTCTTAAAGGCTGGTGAAAAATTACAATGTTTTGACCCTTCACATACCTAAATCATAGGCATCCGGTGTGCTATCTGATGTGCTTTGACACCTCAATACCTAAATCACAGGCATCTGGTGTGCTTTAACACTTCAAAGGGAAGAGCTAAGTTGTGCGATAAACTGAAGAGAGTCACCCAAAGGACACCGATAAAGATGAGGAGCCTTCAGCCTCACGACCATCAGGAGGCGGGACAAGACCGACCCCCTAGCAACACGTCGCTCAGACACAGAATATACCAGGATTGACACATATACGGGAACCAGAAGAGTATATAATCAGCTACTTTCGGGAAGTGGGTGCGCGCCGTTGGCAGAGCAAAGACTCCCCGGCCGCCCAGTGCTGTTTTGCTTGCTGCCGCTTGCTTCATAAACTAATTTGATTAATTGGACTGGTTCCTGTCAATTATTGGGCCACAATCTATAACAAATTTGGTGCCGTGACTCGGATGGAGGCAATTTGGCTGTAAACCTCACGGGGGGGGCGCCCCGCTAAGTAAGCGGCCCCTGTTGGGGGTTTTTACACCCAAAACCTCTACCGACGAGCTCGAAATTCGGCAGCAAGCAAATAAAAGCCGGCAACCCCGTAAACTTTGTGCACGAAGACCCGAACGAAGACTCAGGAGTGAGTAAGTATAGGCCGGCGATCCGTTCGGTTGGGGTTGGGTATCCCGGAGTGTGCCTGTGTGAGACGTCCACTTGAGGACGAAGCAAGTGCGGACCCCTTAGTAGTGCGGTTCCCATCTCCCGCGAGGGACTGGGCCACGAACAGGGGGAAAAGATTGTGTGTGTGTGTGAAGGCACTCCGGAAGATGGGACAGAAGAAAAGCAAGCCTTCTGATCCCATGGGTGGGTCGGTGCCTAAGGTTAGGTTACCCCAGATACCGCCAGACAGTCCGTTAGGATTAATGATTAAATATTGGGATGATTACCCTTCTAGGCAGGGTAAGGATAAAGCAAAAATGATAGATTATTGCATGGAAGTTTGGGGTGGGAAACAAATTAGAAGTGACCACCTGCATTGGCCCATTTTTGGGTCCTTTGAAGATTGGATATGCCAGGCTTTACATATTCTAAGGAAGCCTTTAGCCTGGAGGAGAGTGAATATGCACACTTGTGGATAAGGTCAGAGACTAGAGTAAATCTATATCACTTGAGAGAGATTGAGAAAGAACCTCCAATTGTATTCAGGGCTGGACCCTAGTACACCGGTAGGGCAAGCCTTGTTAAAAACCCAATTTGTAGCTAAATGATGGACGGACATTAGAAAGAAGCTGGAGAAAATGGAGGATTGGCAGGATAGGGGTTTGGATAAATTGTTAAGGGAAGCCCAGAAAGTGTATGTCCGCAGGGAGGAGGAAATACATAAGAAACAAGCCGGAATGTTGGTAGCTGCAGTCAGAGAAGGGCAAAGGACGTCAACCCCTGGAAAAGGGTTTGAAGCTCGCCAGATAAGACAGGAGACCCGAAAACCTTTAAGAGGGAGAGAGTGGGGAACTGTGGTTTGTTTTTATTGTGGAGGAAAAGGGCATGTTAAAAAGGACTGCAGAAAGAGAATGATGGATGAGAAAATGTTCAAAGAAGACTAGGGGTGTCAGGGGCTCTACTTGCTGGGAACCCGAGAGAAAAAAAAGAAAAAAAAAAAAACCAAAAAAAACCAGAGCCCTTGATAAAACTAAAAGTGAGTCCCCAGCAACAAGAAATTGAGTTCCCAGTGGACTCGGGAGCAGAAAGATCTACCGTTCAAAAATTGCCCCAAGGATGTAAAATATCCTCGGCGACTATACAGGTTATTGGAGCAAAAGGAGAACCTTTTGGAGTACCCGTAATAAAGGATGTGTTTTTTGAAACCCATTCTAAGGTAGGGATGGGGTCCCTGCTACTCATGCCTGAAGCAGACTATAATTTATTGTGCCGAGATTTGATGATTGAATTAGGAATTGGCTTAGAAATAAAAAAAAATGAAACACTAAAAATTAAACTGTGTCCCTTATGAGTAATAGATGAAGAGAAAATAAATCCTGAAGTCTGGTACACCCCGGAAACAGTAGGTAAGTTAGATATTGAACCCTTTTCAGTAACAATAAGGAACCCAGAAATACCAGTCAGGCTAAAACAATACCCCCTTCCTAGAGAAGGGAGGCTGGGTTTGAAACCTGAGATCCAAAGATTACTTGAAAAGGGGTTGCTAGAACCCTGTATGTCTCCTTTTAATACTCCCATCCTGCCTGTAAAAAAGCCGGATGGAAAATATAGGTTAGTACATGACTTACGAGAAATTAACCAGGGAACAATAGCTAGATTCCCGGTGGTGGCGAATCCACACACCCTCCTGAGTCAAATAGGGCCCGATAATCAATGGTATAGCGTAATAGATCTGAAGGATGCATTCTGGGCATGCCCTCTCAAAGAAGATTGCCGAGATTACTTTGCTTTTGAATGGGAAGACCCAGATAACCATCGGAAACAACAATTACGGTGGACGGTATTGCCCCAAGGGTTTACCGAATCTCCGAACTTGTTCGGACAAGCCTTAGAACAAATCCTGAAGGGGTATGAGTTAAGTGAAGGAGTCACACTGGTCCAGTATGTGGATGATTTGCTCCTAGCTGGTGATAGCGAAGAAAAAGTGAGGCAGGAGAGTATTAAGTTACTAAGTTTTTTGAGTTTACAAGGATTGAAGGTATCAAAATCAAAACTACAATTTGTTGAGAAAGAAGTAAAATCTCTGGGACACAGATTAAGCAAGGGAACTAAGAAATTAGACCCTGAAAGGGTGAATGGCATATTGTCATTACCGGCTCCTAGAACTAAAAGACAGGTTAGGCAATTATTAGGTCTCTTTGGCTATTGCAGGCAATGGATTGAGAACTATAGCAAAAAGGTGAAGTTCCTCTATACCAAATTAACTAAGGATGGATTACTGAAATGGTCGGAGGATGATGATAAACAATTAGAAACACTAAAAACTGATTTAGTAAATGCCCCAGTTTTGAGCCTGCCAGATGTAAAGAAACCATTTTATCAATTTATCAGTGTTGATGAAGGGACCGCATTTGGGGTATTAGCACAAGAATGGGCAGGAAGAAAGAAACCTGTGGGATACTTATCTAAACTCCTGGACCCCATAAGTAGGGGTTGGCCTACCTGCCTTCAAGCGATAGTAGCCGCAGCCCTTTTGGTAGAGGAAGCCCATAAAATTACCTTTGGAGGAGAATTGAGGGTATTATCACCTCACAACATCAGGGGAATTTTGCAACAAAAAGCTGACAAATGGATAACAGACGCCCGGCTCCTAAAATATGAAGGCATCCTAATCTCCTCTCCCAAACTGGAACTCGAGGTAACAAGCGTGCAGAATCCAGCACAGTTTTTGTATGGGGAGCTGAGTGACAAAATAAATCATGATTGTCTTTACAACATTGAGGAGCAAACGAAAATCAGACCAGATTTAGATGAGGAAGACCTTGGAGAAGGAGAAAAGCTATTTGTAGATGGATCATCCCGGGTAGTTGAAGGAAAGAGAAAATCGGGATTTGCAATCATTGATGGAAAAACATTTAGTGTAATAGAATCAGGACCTCTGAGTCCTAGTTGGTCTGCACAGGCTTGTGAACTATATGCTGTATTAAGAGCCTTGCAACTTTTAAAAGGTAAAATTGGAACCATATATACGGATTCAAAATATGCCTTTGGCGTAGTGCATACTTTTGGAAAAATTTGGGAAGAAAGGGGTTTAATAAATTCTCAAGGAAAAGGATTAATACACCAGGAATTAACAATCCAGGTCTTACAAGCATTACGAGGACCAGCGGGAATAGCCGTAGTACATTTAAAAGGACACCAAAAAGGATTAAGCCCATTAGTCAGAGGAAACAATCTTGCTGACCAAGAAGCAAAAAGAGCGGCATTAATGGTGATCCAGACTAAAAGAACTCGGGAGGACTGTATAACTTGTGGAAAGGAATCAGACGAATTCCCATGTTATGAGTGTTGGAAGGATTTTGGAATCGATGCAGTCCCTTGCAGATGTCTAATTTATGATGAATGTGACAACCCCAAGTATAGCCATTGCCATCTACACGGAAAAATTCACTCAATCCTGAGTTTTACAGTGCAGGATAAAGATAAGCTGACTCAGATGGGAATCAGGGAGACAGAAGAAGGAAAGTGGAAACTCCCGGATGGCCGGGAAGTTCTCCCAAAACCTCTGGCTTTGAAAGTCATGCAAAAATTCCATGAGAACACCCATTGGGGAACTCAGGCGTTAGTGGATCAGTTTGCCACAAAGTATATGTGCATTGGTGTATACAATATAGCAAAGGGAATAGTTAGCGACTGTATGACATGCAAAAGGGTCAATAAACATCAGTTACGGGAAAAACCCCTGGGGGGAAGAGAACTGGCTCACAGACCATTTGCTAAAATCCAGCTAGACTTCACTGAACTTCCAAAGGTGGGACGATATAAATACTTATTAGTAATCATAGACCACCTAACCCATTTTGTGGAAGTATTCCCGACAGCTAGAGCCACCGCTCAAACCGTAGTGAAGACTTTGCTGGAAAATATAATCCCTAGGTATGGATCCATTGAGGTAATAGACTCTGATAGGGGCTCCCATTTTGTTTCAAAAATAGCAAGGGAAGCTCTCTCCTCTTTGGGGACAAAATGGGAATATCATACTCCCTGGCATCCACAAAGCTCAGGAAAGGTAGAAGGAGTAAATGGGGAAATAAAGAAACAGCTCACAAAATTGATGTTAGAAACTAAGATGTCATGGGTAAAGTGCCTCCCCTTAGCACTATTGAATATAAGGACACAGCCCCGAACTGATGTAGGAATTTCCCCCTTTGAAATGTTATATGGGATGCCATACGATTTAGAAATTCCGCAGGACCACCCCCAACTTGAAAATTCACAAATTAGACCTTATATAATTCAACTCATGGTTAGGAGAGTAAAGCTGCGGAATAAGGGCTTAGTAGTACAGAGACCCCCCTTGGATGTAGCCATGCATAACATAAAGCCAGGAGACAAAGTGCTAATCAAATCATGGAAAGAGTCCTCATTAACCCCCCGTTGGGAAGGGCCCTATGTCGTTTTACTCACCACAGGAACAGCCATCCGGACAGCAGAGAGAGGCTGGACCCATGGGAGCCGCGTAAAAGGACCATTAAAAGACTATTCTTGGGAAGTGACAAGCCCGCCTGGAGATCTGAAGATTGCCTTCAGGAGGTTGTAAATGGACACACATATAACTGTGGTACAAGTGAGCGACTACAGCGTATCGGTGGGGTACGGTTACGGTGATACAGGGGACGTAAGAATCAAGTGTGACATTCTGAGCTGTAACTGTTATCCTTTTTATTTGTTTTATTTGTAAAGGGTGTCGAGAACGGTGGGGGACCCATTGCCGTTACGGGATACCCCCTCGAGGGGTTTGCCAGCCTTGTGGGGACAAAGAGCGTGAGCTCACCAAATTGGCTCTAGACATAAAAAGATTTAATGGTGAAATCCAGGAGCAATCTAGTGAATGGCGGGAGATATTTGCACGGGGTATTAAACCCGAGTACTATTGCTATCACCCTAGCGAACCTGCTCCATTTGTAATTGACATTATTAAAGTGTGTTGTCGCAAGACACTTAAAGGGGTTCAGTGCGATTCACCTGAAATGCACAGAAGCAAGCGACTAAAAATTGCATTTATTCTCCTGAAGACTACCCCTGCTGCCGAGAAGATGATACCCCTCGTGGCTCGAAACAACCGAGTCGACGAGCGAGGCAGAGGAGTAAAAAGCTGTGGAGAACAGAACCCAAAGAGTGGGACTGTACCAAGACACTGGGAGGACTGCCTCAGTGTTAACCAAGGGAATCGCACGAAATGCCCCGGGAGGAGTGATAGCACTGAAAAGGACTGGGTAACTGGAGTGAGAGTTCAAACTAAACTTATCAACCGGCCGGGTTTCCACCCTTCTCGCCACACTCTAATTCTAATTCTACTAAATCTTGTAGGTGTCACAGCAAGGGGGGTTGTGTGTTGCTCTAGATGAGGAATGCTGCGTATATGCAGATCACACTGGAGTAGTTAGAGACACCATGACAAAACTACGAGAAGGATTAGAAAAAAGAAAGAAAGAGAAGCACAGCAAAGTTGGTATGAATCTTGGTTCAATTATTCCCCATGGATGACTACACTATTGTCTACCATCGCGGGACCTATGATACTATTAATTTTGGGATTAACATTTGGCCCTTGTATATTGAACAAAGTAATTGAAATTGTAAAGGGCAGACTGGAAGCTGCCCATTTAATGCTTATCAGGGCTAAATACGAGCCATTAGATAAGGAATCAGCAATAGAAGAAACATTAGCTTTAAGTCACGCTGAACTCCAAAGATTTGATGAACAAAATGGTAAAAGAAAAAGGGGGGATTGTAATAAATAAAATCATGTTTGTTAATCAAATCAGGCTTTCTTAAAGGCTGGTGAAAAATTACAATGTTTTGACCCTTCACATACCTAAATCATAGGCATCCGGTGTGCTATCTGATGTGCTTTGACACCTCAATACCTAAATCACAGGCATCTGGTGTGCTTTAACACTTCAAAGGGAAGAGCTAAGTTGTGCGATAAACTGAAGAGAGTCACCCAAAGGACACCGATAAAGATGAGGAGCCTTCAGCCTCACGACCATCAGGAGGCGGGACAAGACCGACCCCCTAGCAACACGTCGCTCAGACACAGAATATACCAGGATTGACACATATACGGGAACCAGAAGAGTATATAATCAGCTACTTTCGGGAAGTGGGTGCGCGCCGTTGGCAGAGCAAAGACTCCCCGGCCGCCCAGCGCTGTTTTGCTTGCTGCCGCTTGCTTAATAAACTAATTTGATTAATTGGACTGGTTCCTGTCAATTATTGGGCCACGATCTATAACAACGCCTCCTCGCTGCCAAAGCCATGCCGAATCCGCAGGAATTTGGCAAAATGCTCGTCGTCCCAGATCCCTGCCGCGGGTCTCGATTTAAACCCCCGCCGAGCCCCGGCAAGGCTGGGCGTGGGGATTCCTGCTCCGCGCCTCGTTGCTGTTCCTGATGGCTTCTGAAATCTCCAAGTTTTGGCGCAAGCAGAGCGTTTGGTGCAGGTTCTGCGGCGCCAGGACGG
>WNMW01000061.1:0-18089 GCA_009819605.1 Sterna hirundo
CTGAGGGAGCTGGGCATGTTTAGCTTGGAGAAGGGGAGGCTGAGGGGAGACCTCATTGCCCTCTACAGCTACTTGAGGGGATGTTGTAGAGAAATGGGGGTTGGCCTCTTCTCCCAGGTGGATAATGACAGGACCAGAGGAAATGGCCTGAAGCTGCGGCAGGGCAGGTTTAGGGTAGATATTCGGAAGAATGACTTTACTGAACGAGTGGTCAGGCACTGGAACAGCCTGCCCAGGGAGGGGGTTGAGTCACCATCCCTAGAGGTATTTCAGAAACGTCTGGATGTGGCACTTCAGGGCATGCTGTAGTGGCAGAGTCTGTAGGTTGTTTGGTTGGACTCGATGATCTCAAAGGTCCTTTCCAACCATGAAGATTCTATGATTCTATGACTACTTCAGATCTCTGCAACCCACATCTCTCCCATTGTTTCTCATGCTTTTACCCCAAGACCTTTCTTCCCATCACTTCAGCACGCCCTGGAGCCTCTTGTTTATCTGGGTGAAGTCAGGCTACTCTCTCGCACAGCCTGGCCTAAAAATCTTCTCTGGGTCATGATCCCACTTGTATCACCTCATGTTCTGTACAGCTCCAGCCCCCTTCTGCAGAGCTCCAGTGATTGGGCAGGTTTCCTTTTTTCCTGCTTATTCAACCTTATTCCCATTTTTTACTCTATTCATACCAATTATTGTCTGACGCAACACATTTATCCCCTCACAACTTCACCCATTTCCAGCTGCAGACTGAGACATCTCCTCTCTTGGAGCAGACATTGTGCAAAATACGATGGAAGCCCACTTTCCATGCTATGGAATGTCACTTGAGTGCTGCATGTTCATTTGGGTTAAAACGAACAAAAACAAACCTAGAAAAAACCACGCTGGGCTGGTTTTTTGGAGAGGCAGTTTCAAAGTGGCAAAGCAGTTCAATACATAAATATTGAGAGCCAAGTTCCCATTTCCAGCAAGGGAAAATGTCCCAATTTGCTAATTAAACTCAGACCCTGAGCTGGCAGGACAACACTGGCCGCAGTCCGACACAGGTCACCGGAGACAACTGTGAGTTCAGACCACGGGCGTGGAGGATGCACAAACCTCTTGAAGCCCCATCTTGGCAGGGGAAGAGGAAGGGTTTGTGAGAGACATGGGCATGCAGGGAAAGAGCAGTGTGTGTGTAGCAATGAGTGTGTGAAAGGCAGGAGAAGGACCTCAAATAGCAAGGGGTGTCATGCTGAAATGTCACAGGTTGAATTTTCACTCTGAGGCAGCAGGAGGAGGAGGAGATGCACTTCAGCGCTGGCTTGTGGAGCTAAAGTGAGGATTCTAGCATGTCTGGGGCTTGCAAATGTTGGGTGATAAATAAGCATTGACAAGGCTTTTGGAAGAAACCAAATAGGTTGGGGAGCTACTCACAGGAACTGGCAAATCCACAGAACTCCACAGCTTTTTTTTGGAGCTAAAGAAGCCGGCACAGGCATGGGACAGTGTAGCTGCGGTGGGGATGGCCGTGGGCCTTGACACCCCAACAGACCTGAGTAGGCTTCTGTCTCTTCTACTGAGACCCATGAGAGGTCACTCGTTCCTTAAAGCTCCAGCACCTCGTTGCCTCCTCACCCACCCGCCACAGAGCCTGCAAAGTGTCCTCCTGCTGACCAGTGCCCGGCTTCACACACTCACACGTTACACACAGCCTTGAGCATTCCAAGAGGGAAAGGAGCTCCCTCCCCAAAGAATGGGGGTCAGGGCTTGGCCATCCTGCTTGGGGAAGCAAATCAAGGGCTTTCACAGTGACTTCCACGTTCAAGTTTCTTCCTGTAGCAAGTGTCTCTGACATCCTTTCCTGCTTCACCAGCCCCCAGGGATGGGACCTTTGTCTGCTCAGTCCCTCCTCGGTCTCTTCAGAGGCAGAGATCAGCAGGGCCTGCTCCCACCCTCAGAAACCTGGAGGTTTGCTTCTGACTTTTACTTCTCTGGGGGCTTGCTCAGCCTTTCAGATCTGCAGTGCAGGAACTCGGCACCAGAGGGCTTGTTCACACGCCAAACGCCCTAAGGAGCCAGGTCTCAGCCTGATTCTCCTTTACTCTTCGATTCTTATGTGGTTCATGAGAGAGGTTTCAGGAGTGGAGTCCAAGTGAAAAGATGCCAAAGCCAAGAGCCCAAGGGAATGAAATACTGGATTTTCAATAGCCAGTTCTGCGTTCATACAGTGCTGCAGCTGGGTTACAGCACTGTCCTCTTTCTGATATTAGTGACAGTACCACAAATTCCAGAACACCCTTGAGAGCTGCTTTAGTTTTCCTTCTCTCCAACGTTCAGCCTGCTCAGACCTTGAAAGGATTACTTCTAATCTCTGTAACTCAAATCTCTCCAACCTTCTGCCATCCACCCTTCCTCTCTTACCCCAGAGCACTTCTCCCCAGCCCTTCAGCACATTACAAGGCCTCTGCTTTTTAGCTGCATGAAGTCAGGGTAGTCCCTTGCAAAGTCACAGAATCACAGAATGGTAAGGGTTGGGAGGGACCTCTGGAGATCGTCTAGTCCAAGCCCCCTGCCAGAGCAGGGTCACCTAGAGCCGGTGAAAGTCTTCCCTACAGAAGTCTTCTCTAGGTGCTGATCCCAGTGATATCACCTCATGTTATGTATGGCTCCATCCTCCTTCTGCAGAGCTTCATTGATGGGCAGTTTTCCTGTTTCTTTCATGGTGGTTAGCCTTCCCTGCCTTTTTGTATTGTATGCATATCAAATACCGTCAGAAGCAATACATTTAACCTCCGAACCTTCACCCATTTCCAGCTGCAGTGTGAGATATTTCCCCTCTTGGAGCAGACATTGTGCAAAGCTGTTCCATGTAGGGAAACCCACTTTAGTGCTGCATATTCATTTGGGTTCGAAAGAAGCACCAAAGACACGCTGAGCTAGTTTTTCAAACAGTTTTACACTGGTGTAAAAGATTAAATCCAGAAAAGCCAAGTTAAAAAAAGGGAGGAAAAAATGGGCAAAGCTGTATATTCTGACCTCACAAATTCTCCGGCAGTGAAGAGAAAGTCCCACAGCCTATGGGATGCTTTCATTAGTTGGCCCTGTGGAAACTGGGTTTCTTGGGCCTTGACCAAGAGTGCAGCTTGACCCTGCTGCACTCACATTTCCAGCAAGAGGAAAAGCTCTGGCTGAGGCATCAAACTGTTGCCCATCCTGCCTGGAGAGCCAGCACAGTTGTGTCACACAATACCCAGTGTCAGAGGCGAGAGGGAGGCAGTGCAAATTGAAATTGTTTGGGCTCAAATGTGGGAAATACTGTTTCCCACAGTATTCTCCTGGAGAAACTAGCTGCTCATGGCTTGGACGGGTGACCGATTCACCGGGTGAAAAACTGGCTGGAAGGTTGGGTGCAAAGAGTGGTGGTGAATGGAGTTCCATCCACTTGGCAGCCCGTCACAAGTGGTGTTCCCCAGGGCTCTGTACTGGGGACGATTCTCTTTAATGTCTTTATCAATTATGTGGACGAATGGAACGAGTGAACCCTCAGTAAGTTCGCAGATGACACCAAGTTGGGTGGGAGTGTTGACATGGTCGAGGGTAGGAAGGCTCTGCAGAGGGATCTGCACAGGCTGGGTCGATGGGCCGAGGCCAATGGTATGAGGTTCAACAAGGCCAAGTGCCAGGTCCTGTACTAAGGTCACAACAACCCCACGCAGTGCTACAGGCCTGGGGAGGAGTGGCTGGAGAGCTGGCCGGCAAAAAAGGACCTGGGGGTGTTGGTCAACAGCTGGCTGACTACGAGCCAGCAGTGTGCCCAGGTGGCCAAGAAGGCCAACAGCATCCTGGCCTTTATCAGGAACAGTGCAGTGAGTTGGACCATGGAAGTGATCGTCCCCCTGTACTGGGCACTGGGAGCCCCCACCTCGAGTGCTGTGTCCAGTTTTAGGCCCCTCACCAAAGGAAAGACGTTGAGGGGCTGGAGCGGGTGCAGAGAAGGGCAAGGGAGCTGGTGAGGGGTCTGGAGCACAAGTGCTGTGAGGCGCGTCTGAGGGAAATGGGGGTGTTCAGCCCGGAGACAAGGAGGCTGAGGGGAGACCTTCTCGCTCTCTGCAACTCCCTGACAGGAGGGTGTAGAGAGGTGGGGGTCGGTCTCTTCTCCCAAGGAACAAGCAACAGGACAAGAGGGAATGGCCTGAAGTTGTGCCAGAGGAAGTTTAGATTGGATATTAGGAAAAATTTTTACACTGAAAGGGCTATCAAATATCGGAAGAGGCTGCCCAGGGAAGTGGTGGAATGGCCATCCCTGGAGGTATTTCAAATTAGACGGGTAGAGGTAGTGCTTAGCGACATGGTTCAGTGATGGTTTTTGTCAGTGTTAGGTTGATGGTTGGACTTGCTGATCTGAAAGGTCCCTTCCAACCTCGACAATTCTGATTCTGTGACCCCCCCAATTTCTCAGGTGTCCCAGGGCGTCTCAGGGAGATGAGTGAGGCAGAGAGAGAGCTTAAAGGTATCAGGATTGGGAGGATGACTGAGAGCTCACTGGAGGAGAAATCTTTGCGGCCCTTCACAGGGCAAGTCTCTGGGTGCAGGGCAATGCAGGTGGAGTTCCTGGAGGCATCTCCTAAAGCTGGTACAGCCACAGCTTATGGGATCTGTAAGGGGATGAGGTGGGGGGTGGGGGGCGGCACAGGGGTCTTGTCAGGCAATTTGAGTAGCTGTAAGGCCAGGGTGTGCAGCCAGGAGTGCCCAGGGCTGTCCTTCAGAGTAGGGTCCGTGCACCCCAGAGGGCTGTGTGCCAGGGAAGGGACTCTGCTGCCTGCCAGGGTCATCTCTCAGCCTGCCAGCGGAGATCCCCACGGGCATATGAGAAGAAGCTTTGGAGAAGGAGCAACCGCTGGTCCTGCTGTTGAGAGGGTGCTGCGTGGGTGAGGGCTGATCACAGCCGCAGATCACTGCAGGATTGTCGGAGTGGGAGCCGGACCCGGAGTAACGACGAGATCTCAGTATGAGTATGATCGTTCTCCCTTTATTCAAGTTTTCACAGCATATTTATAGACAGAGAGTAAAAGACAGTAAAAGCACACGCTGGCAAAAGTGATTGGTTTACAACCTATGTTTATGTGACTAAAACAGTTCATTGGCACACATCTTGGGAGTTCATTGGTACACCTCTTGTGAGTTCATTGGTACACCTCCTGGGAATTCATTGGTACACCTCTTGTGCCCACCCATCGCTACACAAGACAGCTTCTCCCTCTCTCCACAGGTGTGGTTCTGTTTACGGTTTTGTTACTTCTACTTTTTTCAGGACTTCAAGGAGAGTTCGCGGTCACATACAAGCCTGTAACTAAGGCTTCTCCTTGAGGCTCCTATCAGAGGCTGGATTGTTCATCGCAATCAGATCATGTCCCTTCTCACTCAGCCATTCCTCCACAATTCCCCCTTCTTGTTTTTGAACAATCCAGGCTCGGTTTATGACTTTTAACATAGCTTTCTTAACACACGAAAAGGCTACACATAAACACAAACCTATGATTACAAGAATTACTATAATACGTAAGTCTTCGACAAACAATCCTAATAACCAATGCGGCAGCGTTCCAAACAAGTTAGTTAACCACTCATCCAAAAACCCATGACTTTGACGGATCTTGCTCGCATGTTCTTTTAACCACTGCAACTGTTTGTGAATTGATTCGCCTTGATCGGACAGGTTCATACAGCACATCCCTTCAAAATCTTCGCAACCATGTCCTTGGGCTAATAACAAAAAGTCAATTGCTGCTCTGTTTTGCAAAATTGCATGGCGCAGGCTATTTTGATCTTCCAACAAATTCGCTATAATCTCCGTGGTGACCTTCGCTTGTTTCTCAGCCCAGCAAGCCAACCGTCCTATGTCCTTCAAAGCCCTGCCTGCCGCTGCTCCAGGCATAAATAAAGACAAGAACACTCTTTCAGTAGCACTAAGTAAGGTTACCTCATCATTACAAACTGGTTTAAGACCCCTAATGTCATGCTTTGAGCGCCTGGGATGGGAATTCTTTGTCAGGTTCTTCCACCAATTTTTATTTGGGGCTAATAGTGTTAGTTTACCAAGATAGCATGGACCACCCACCACGTTTTTCGGAATTCCCTGCCATGCTCGATCACCACATATCAAGAACACATTTGATGGCAGAGCTTTTGCGGTGCCATTGTTCCAGAGGGGCATTGGGTGTCTCCTTTCAGCCCCATAGGTTCCCAGGCCATCGTTGAGGCTGGTATCATTTGTACCGCAAAAGGAATTTGGGTTTTGATAGTCATAATAGTGTGCCTTAGATGTAACATTTGTCCATGCTGTCCAATTTAATGTTCGGTGAGCGTTCAATCCCTTAACACCAGGTCCTCCAAAAAATATACAAGTGAGTCCAATTTTTTGAAGTGTTGCCAATTCTCATAGACCCTAACAGATTCAATTCTTGGGGGTCCCAGGGCAGCGTAACATTCAAACCATTAATAAGTCTAGCACTACATCTGCTAACACTTGGGGAGACACTACAATTATTGGTACTATAGGAACAAAATTCTTCTACTCTAAAGCCGGGTACCCCTATCAAGCATGTTCTAAAAGGCTCTGCAGCAGAGGCAAGCGATAACCAAAAAACCTGTTGTCCTGTCCTATTCGCCCAGGTGACCCACATGTTTTCCCTGGGTTCAATGTTGTGAAGGGTCATTACCGCCGGGATCATCAACCCTAGGATCAGGATCTTGAGCATCTTGATTGTCAGGTGGCCCCTGTTGAGTCAGAGCAGGTTTCACGGACCGACTGGGCACCCACACTGGACCGTGATCTGTGGAAACACACATATATCCTCGACCATTAACTATAACTGGGACAGGTCCCATCCAGACTCCAGAAACTGGGTCTCTATACACTACTTTAAGTTGCAGGATTGCTGTTGTGCTGTTAAACTTAAGATTCTGGTGGTGGACTACCACTGGTGGCTCTTCCCTATCACCCATAAGACAGAGAAAGTTCAGTGTAAAGAGTACACAATGTAACCTTTGCTGAGCGTCTGTTTTTCTATTCCTCTTTGTCTAACTAAATAGTCTTTCAATACCTGATGTTTACGTTCCACCAACCCTTGTCCTGTAGGTGAGTGCAGGATTCCTGTTGTGTGCTCGACCCCCCACCTTTGCAAAAACGCCCTAACCTTCTGGCTAACATAAGCAGGTCCGTTGTCGGTCTTAATGCGTTCAGGCACACCCAATACTGCAAAGCAGGCAAGCAAATGTTTACATACGTGATGCGCCTTTTCTCCAGGTAATGCGGTTGCCCAAATCATTTTTGAGAAGGTATCAATGGTCACATGCACATACCTCAAACGACCAAATTCTGGTATATGCGTAACATCCATCTGCCACAACTCTAAGGCTTTCAGCCCTTTCGGATTCACTCCTATCCCTATCCCTGGACCATGATTCCCGCATTTTGGACAAGCTTGAATGATACCTCGAGCCTCATTGTCTGTTAACTTAAATTGTCTTTTTAACCCTTTAGCATTCTGGTGAAAATTCTCATGACTTTGCCTAGCTTGCTGGAACTTATCTGTTGGAGGCACATGGCAAGCTGAACTGACCAGGCTGTCATCAAGTTGGTTGCCCTGGCCTAGTCCTAAGTTCAACTGATGGCTACGAATATGTCTAACACAACAGGCGGCTGTCCGTTGGTCAAGGACAGATCTCATCTGAATAAATAAATTCCCCAGCCGATGATTAGTGGTTTCCCTAAGTAGAGCATCTTCCAGGCGTGGCACTACTCCTGCCACATATAGAGAATCTGTTACCACATTCAAGGGAACGTTCAGCCAATTGTTCAAGGCCCAAACTACTGCGGCCAGTTCCAATGTTTGAAGGGAATCTCGAGTGTCTCCACTGATGATATGCTGACACCATTGATCTTTTTCCTGCCAAACACAGGCTGCACGCCACAAGCGTTTACCGGCGTCTGTATATACAGTGATACCATCTGACAGTGGGTCTCCCTGTACTTTAGGTTTTTCTATCCACTGATTTCTTTTTAAAACTTGCCATAGTTTTCCCTGTGGCTGTTGTGAATGGACTCTCCCACTATACCCTAACAAAGCCTCTTGTATGGCAACGTCATTGCGCAGCCACCATTCTAAGTGTCCGACATTGACAGGTATGCTAATATCCTCTGGTTCTTTACCACTGATTTCTACAATTCGGGATCGACCTTTCCGTATCAGTTCCCCTATTGCCTCAGTTCTCGTTTGAATACTCGTTTTTGGTTGTACCCCTAGAAATACCCATTCCAGAACATGAAACACATCCTCTTTTGTTCTCTTTCCTTCGCATTTGTCAGTGGCATCACCCACAGAGGCGCCGGGAGGAGCAATGTCCCCCTTTCTGTTTTGCCACTGACAAATGACGGCATATGGTGACTCTTTGGTATTACAAATAAGTAAAGATACGGCTAACAGTAAGAGGCGCCGAGACGACCATGTCGATTGCAGCTTCTGCGCGATGCGTTGTAGTGCTGCTTGCTGCACCGGCGTTAAGGTGACTCTATCCGCTGGATGATTGCCTCTCAGCAATTCTGTCAAGGGGGCAATGTCAGTGTTTGAGATGCCTACGCAGTTGCGCACCCATTGAACGTCTCCCAACAGTGTCTGGACATCAGTTAAAGTGCGCAACTGGGTAGCTATTTCCGTTTTTTGAGGTCGAATTTTGGAGTCTATAATAGACCAACCAAGATATCTCCAAGGAGGCATATGCTGCACTTTTTCGGGGGCAATGACAAGTCCTTTTTTTAACAATATGTTGGTGAGCTGTTGCAGAGATTCATCAGTAAAGGGCTCTTTTTGACAACAGAGAATGTCATCCATATAGTGATAGATGATTGTCTCTGGCCACTGACTCCGCAGTGGTTGCAATGCCCATGCCACATAAAGTTGACATAGCGTGGGTGAATTCTTCATCCCTTGTGGCAATACAGTCCATTCATAACGGTCTGCAGGTGACGCTTTATTAACTGCTGGTACTGAGAAGGCAAATCGCTGAGTGTCTTGAGGATGCAAGGGAATGGTGAAGAAACAGTCTTTTAAATCTACTATCAAAATGTGCCAGCCATTTGGCAACATGCTGGGAGATGGCATCCCAGGCTGTAATGCACCCATAGCTTGCATTTGTGCATTAACTTTGCGTAAATCATGTCGCCATTTTCCACTCCTCTTTGGGATTACAAAGATGGGTGTATTCCAAGGGCTAACAGAGGGTTTGATATGACCAGCTGTAAGTTGCTCAGCAACTAGCTGCCTGGCGATTTGCAGTCGCTCTTCCGTCATGGGCCACTGGTCAACCCACACGGGTGCATCAGAGATCCAAGTTAACGGTGGGTTGGGCGACTGCTCACCAGTGCCCGTGACGGAAAATGGTTTGTTGTCAACACTGCTCCAATCTGACTTAATACATCACGACCAATCAAGGCGTCCAATACCCCTGGCAAGGGTAGGACATAAACTTTCAGGCTTACTAGTTGACCTTCTGGGAATTGCATCCGTACTGGCTGTTTGCTGATCCAGGGTGTAGAGTGCCCTCCAATGCCAGAAATAGCTGACGTTGGCAGTTCTACGGACCAACTTGCTGGCCATATAGCTCGACTTATGATTGTGACATCAGCTCCTGTATCTAACATGGCGATAATCTCCTTAGTTTGACCATTCTGTGAAATGGTCATATTTATCTCAGGGCGTTGGTTCATCTGTGTAGTAAAGCAAACAGCAGGTCCCGTAGATCCAAAATCTTGATTGCCACGATAAGGTTGTGATTCTGGAGGATCGCCTAATGAATTACCAATGGCAAGTATTTGAGCAATTCGGCTACCTTTAGGAATAAACAAGGGAGGGCAGACAGTGTAGACCATAATGTAAATGCGGCCTGTGTAATCAGCGTCAATTATGCTGGGTAATACAATCAGTCCTTTAATTCCTGCTGATGATCGACCTAGTAACAGTCCCCCAATAGCACTGGTGTGGTGGAACAAAGGCCCTATTGCGTTACTGGGAATTTTTTGGACGTTAGAGTCGATAAGAGTAATGTCTGCTATGGTCTCCACGTCGACCCCCATACTCCCTCGGGTTGCTGGTTGGTGTCGTTGTAGAAAGCCTTTGTCTCGTTCTGCGGGTTTATTTATGTCTGCACGCGGCCGCTCTCCGCGCTCGCTTTCCAGTTTCCCGTACAGGATCTTGTGGTCTGTTGGCACTTGTCGCACCATACGGCTTTGCGGCAGTTGCGTTTAACGTGGCCGGGCTCCCCGCAACGGTAACAGTTCCCGCGGAAGGGTCCACTGGATGATCGCGATGGCTTCTTTTGGACGAGTGCGGCCAAAGGCTGCATGACTTCTCAGACAGCTCCTTGCACGGCGGCGGCAACTGTTGAGGTCTGCCGCTGAGCTTCAGCTCTTTCTACTCTCATCAACATTTCTTCAACACCTGCTCCTTTAGGCAGACTGACTAAGATTTGCTTGGTCGTTTTATTGGCATTGTCAAAAGCCAGTATTTTAAACATTTGTTGTTTGTTATGATCGTCTAGATCAGGGTGATTCATGACAGCGTCCCACAACCGGTCAACAAAGTGACTATATTTTTCGGTGGTTCCCTGCGTCACCGTACTAAATGATGGGCTGGCAGATCCGGGAAGGCCGAGAAAGGCTTCCAGTGCTAACTGCGCGGATCGCTGTAACAGGTTTGCTGGGAACGTCAATTGTACATTCAAGTTGCTATACGGTCCAGTTCCTGTGAACATATCAGCTGTTACTCCTCTCAGGGGGTCACCATCTCCCTGCTGACGAGCGGCTTCATTCATGGCTCGCTGTTGCCAGGACGACTCCCACAAAAGAAATTGCGTTGGCGTGAGTAACAGTCTCATCAGGTTACGACAGTCATACGGACACATAAGGTCAGCCGAAAAAATCCAGCTAACAATTTGTCGGGTAGCTTCAGATTTTACTCCATAAGTCAAAACAGTAGTGCGTGCTTGTTGCAGGATCTTCCAGTCATGTGGTTCCCATTTTCCGGCGTCGCTAGTTTGCACAACGGGACAGGCAAGTGGTGGAACCCCGCCCAAACTAGCAGCTGCCCCCCATTGTCCTTCTAGTATAGCATCTCTAATGACCCCACTCCATCGCGCAGTTGTTGGTGGCACTGTAGAGTTCATTAACCAGGAGGGTCTGTTATCTGCTGGCTTATTAGTTGTTTCTAACTTCTCAAGCCGCTGTAGCACCGACTGCAACAGTCTATTCGTGGCATCAGATGCCGATGTCCTATTCCCGCCAGCAGATGGAGTCGGCGGCCTGGATGATTCGGTCGATGAGGGCAACGGCGGATAGAAAGGGACCGGAGTCGGCAGAAGAGGTGGCGCCGCGGGCGGAGCTGACGAGATTGGCAGGGGCGGCGCCGTGGGCGGAGCTGACGAGATTGGCAGGCTGCCTGGGGAGGTGGTGGATTCACCATCCCTGGAGGTGTTTAAAAAAAGGGTAGATGTGGAACTTAGGGACATGGTTTAGAAGTGGCTTTTGTCAGCGTAGGTTAAAGGTTGGACTTGATGATCTTAAAGGTCCCTTCCAACATCAGCAGATCTATGATTCTATGATTCTATGAATTTCCTGGTGGGCACCTGATAGCCAGCCAAGTTTAACCCACCACAGTCATCCTGCTCACCTCTCCTGCTCTAGGCACTGTTAACTACGTGAGATTGCTCAAGGACTTCCCACAATTTGGCTTCATCCACAAATGACATGAAAGTGAACTTTCTCCCATTGTGGTTGTCAAGGGCTAGTCACTGAGGGACGCCACTACTAAGTGGCTTCTAGGTGGAGTTTGTACCACAGATGATATTTTTCTATTTTTGTTCGGCCATTGTCCCATACAAGTATGGTGGGAAGAGCGGGTTGAGAAGCCTTCTGTCTGCCAACGTTGGGCCGGAGAGCCATCCCTGGGTGGCAGCTCTGATGCACACACAGGACTCCTGCATGAACAGGAAGGAGAAGACTGGATCTCAACAGCACGTTTTGAAAGCAAAGTCCTTGAGTGTCACGGTTTCAGTGCACGGGAGTTCCAGCACTGGGACAAACCCACAGAAGTGATCCAGACTGTGGGGCCACACAAAATGTATCTGGGACAAGAATGAAATGATTGCTGTAGATGACAGAAATCCCCCTAGCCAAGGTGCAGCCTTCTTCTGGAGACAACCCTTCCAGGTCACGATTCTTGCAGAGAGCAAGGGGTGGCATACAGCCCAGTACCCATCGTAGGATGTGGCCACCAGCAGGAAACACTCCCTACATGCCAAAGGTGCAGGAAAGAGCACTACCATTGCTGTGAGCAGAGATTGTGCTGTCCCCAGCCAGTGGGAAGCCAGGGTGTGGAGCTGGAGCAGGTTTCACAGCTTTCCAGGAGCAGCCCCATGATGAGGAGGGTGTTCCCAACCACAGTCACAGGGCAGGTCATGAGAGAGAGGAGGAAGAGCGTTTCCTGAAGGTTAGGGACATTCCCCATTCCCATTATGGGAAACTCCTTTGATGATATCTGATTGTCCTCATCCCTTTTTTCCCATGGAAAGTTTTAGGTCTTCATGTCCCCGCTCTCCTGGGAGGACACCTAGGAGTGAGAGCCTTTGTGTCTCTCTTTGGTGCTTAAAGCCATTGGGAAGGACATTCAGAGAGGTGAAACATGGAGGGGTGTGTGCCTCTGGCTGCATTCCCACTCCCTAGACATGCTCCGTGCTTCGTGAAAGGTGAGAAATGCCATCTTCTAGAGGGCAATGCCGCTCACGCCTGCAGAGCCCTTTCTGACTGCACAGGTGAGGTGCTCCACAGAGGCGCTTCTGTCACACCGTGGAATAAAAGGGACAGGCCATGAAGAGAGGGGAGGGTGAGGCAGCACACAGGCTGTTCCTGGTGTCACACCCAGCACTGTCAGGGCTCTGGCAGGGCTGTTCAGAGACACGAGTCCTTCCCTGGCACGGGCAGAGGCCCTGCAGCAGACTCCCTGGCCTCCTCTTGCCACTGCCAGAGGCTGGCAGCACCTCAGCCCTGCGCTGTGTCTCCCTGCTCGGCACCTCTCTGAGATGCCCCACGGCGTGAGGAATGGACACAGGGACCTGGGGTCAAGGAAGCCCATCCCAGTGCTGCATTCAGGGGGTTTCCCAGGGGACGTTACTCTCCAAGTGAAGTGACACTGCCTGTCCCACAGCACTTTCGGGCATTTCTACAAACAGCTGATGGCGTTTGTGCTCTCTCGGGTTCATGTCCCCACATGCACACGGTGTGCATGCCTAGGTCTCCTCTGACCGATGCAAACAGGGTCTTCTGACCTCGTTATTCGGTGTCTCGCCACAGATGGACAAACATCCCTTCTGAGTCTGCGTAGGCGTCCAGTTCTGCAAATGTGGTTTCAGGTGGCTGTTCTGTGACGATTGCCCTGGGACAGCTTCCCCGGGGTGTCCAGCAAACAAAGGCCCAGACCAGACCCTGCTCTGCTGGTCCTTCAATTCTGTCCCTGGAGGTGTGGCTGTGCAAGGACACTGCTGTGTGTGCCCTCACCCTGCACACGCACACTCTTTACCTGTTTCCTGGGCATCCCTCACCAGGGCTTGTTGGAAGGAACGCTCTTGACAGCAACTGCGGAAGAAGACCTAATCCTTCCTGCACTGCCCTGAGTACATCCCCTTTCTTGATGGAAACTCTGTTATGCAGACAAGCTTTTTCTCAGAGGTGCCCATTGCTTCTCCTTGCCTGTGATCACAGAGCTGCTACACAGCAGGACCACAACAAGCTGCCAGAGCACTCAGGCCTTAGATCAACACAAGGACTCAGAAGGAGAGTGTGGAAGTGAAAAAAGACCAAGTGCTGGTGCTCTGCAAGTACTGGGATTCTTTCCCCTCCACCTCTGCACTCAGGCTCTACCCCTGCAGCTCCAGAAAAGGCCTGAGAGGAAGGATTTTGGGCATGAGTCTGTGAGACTCATAAATTTGGATAGATAGGTAGTAAAAAAAAATCACAGACAATGCCATTTCTTTTTGTGGACAGCATTATATAATTAAAAAAAAAAAAAAAGGCAATAAAACCCAAAAACCCTCAACGAAACTTAACATAAGGTTACCTAACCCCTAACCAAACCTACAGAAGACGGGCTTGGCGTATAATTAGTTACATTATGAGTGATTTGCAGGAGACAGTTTCTTGCTTCAGAAAATAACCTGGTCATTAATTTCCACAGGGCGCCCTTGAGCTCTTTGTTCCTCATGCTGTAGATGAGGGGGTTCACTGCTGGAGGCACCACTGAGTACAGCACTGCCACCACCAGATCCAGCGATGGGGAGGAGATGGAGGAGGGCTTCAGGTAGGCAAACATGGCAGTGTTGAGAAACAGGGAGACCACGGCCAGGTGAGGGAGGCACGTGGAAAAGGCTTTGTGCCGTCCCTGCTCAGAGGGGATCCTCAGCACGGCCCTGAAGATCTGCACATAGGACAGCACGATGAAAACAAACCAACCAAAAGCAACCAAGGCACTAACCACAAGAAGCCCAACTTCCCTGAGGGAGTCTGAGTCTGAGCAGGAGAGCTTGAGGATCTGGGGGATCTCACAGAAGAACTGGTCCACAGCATTGCCCTGGCAGAGGGGCAGGGAAAATGTACTGGCCGTGTGCAGGAGAGCAGTGAGAAACCCACTGCCCCAGGCAGCTGCTGCCATGTGGACACAAGCTCTGCTGCCCATCAGGGTCCCGTAGTGCAGGGGTTTGCAGATGGCAACGTAGCGGTCATAGGACATGACGGTGAGAAGATAAAACTCTGCTGTGATCGAGATGAGGAAGAAAAAGGCCTGTGCAACACATCCCCAGTAGGAGATGGCCCTGGTGTCCCACAGGGAATTGGCCATGGATTTGGGGAGAGTGGTGGAGATGGAGCCCAGGTCAACGACAGAGAGGTTGAGGAGGAAGAAGTACATGGGGGTGTGGAGGCGGTGGTCACAGGCGATGGTGGTGATGATGAGGCTGTTGCCCAGGAGGGCAGCCAGGTAGATGCCCAGGAAGAGCCCAAAGTGCAAGAGCTGCAGCTCCCGTGTGTCTGCGAATGCCAGGAGGAGGAACTGGCTGATGGAGCTGCTGTTGGACATTTGTTCACTCTGGGCATGACAAACTGTTGAAAGAGAAGACATTGACAAGTTAAGTTAAGGTGAAGTACTCTGAGCCCATCCTATGCTGTTTCCCAAAAAAATTCTGCCAAAATGACTTCTCTTTCTTTGGAGTAATTTAATTCAGCTCCTTTTTGTGAGGTCAGGTTTGTGCTGCTGAGGGCACTTTCTTTGCAGGGGCAGAAATCCTTCTCTTTCCCATTGCCTTTAGCCTGAACACTGCTGAGCCCTGAGGGACAAAAGGGCTCTCTGTGCCCTAGTGCAGGGTCAGGAGAGCTGCTCCGCACACCAGTGACCTGCTGGGCACCACGCAGGTGTCCTGTGCTTAGACCACTCTGTGGGAGAACGGTCTCCCTGGCAATGTACTTGAAGATGAAATTTGCTTTTTGTGAGTGTGGAAGAGTCCAGATCCAAAGTCGGTTTCTCCCGTCTGCAGAGGGGGATGCAGCCAGGTGGAGTGGCTCTCTGCTGCCTGGAGCTGCCCCTACCAGGAGCTGCTTCTCTGTGCCCAGGTCTCCTCCCTGTCACTGCTCCCACAGCCCATCCCACCCGCTGGGGGCTCAGCTCTGCCCTGCAGACCCCTCCTGGCAGCAGGCCACTGCCCAGGGCCATCTCCCTCTTGGTGGCTCCTAAGGAGGAGATGAGAGAAAGCCTGATGCTGGAAGCAAAGGTGCTGCTGGTGCTGTGTGTAGGGAGAGGAGGGGGTGAAGGCACTTTTTATGAGGTTTCTGGCAGATCTGATGATCCCTCAGTGGAACAGTGACAGCTCCTTTCCCTCAGGAGACAGCTGAGAGCACAGACCCTGCAATGTCTTCATCTTCCAGGCAGCCCCTGTCTTGACTTTCCTCTGCAAATGCTGCCCCTGCCAGTGTTCTGGGGGTGATCTTCAGCTGTGGGCAGCCCTGACCCACACAGCACACTCTCAAAAGAGCCAAAGGACCCTGCCCTGAGGGGGAGTCTCTCATTTTACCCAGAGCTTCTCCCCACAGAAGCTCGGGGGGGAACTCCTTGGGCAGGCTGAGAGCTGAGCCTGGCAAGCAGCAGAGTCCCTGCCCCGGCACACAGACCCCTGGGGTGCAGGGACCCTGCTCTCAAGGACAGCCCTGGGCACCCCTGCCTGCACACCCACCTGTCTTCAAAACCCTGCCACAGTCCCTCGCAGAAGGCAGCCGTCCTTTATTGTCGCTGCCATGGTGCAGCAGGGCATCCCTGCTCTGAAGCACGTCCTCCTTCTCCACACCAGAGAAGCCAGGAGAGCCGTCCTGACAGCTCCTCTCAGCCAGCCCTAGAACATCCCTCCAGGAGACTCCCCTGCCTTGCCCTACAGCCACAGACTTACTGTGTCAACAGGTGTGAAAATGAACAGGCTCAGAACTCTCCTCCCACTCCCGGCTGCCTTTATCCTCTCTGTGCCTGGCTCCTCTCGGGTGCCTGCAGGCAGTGCCCTCAGCCCTGCTGCGCTTGGCAGAGGAGCTGCTCCTGGGCAGAGCTGTCTCTCTGCAGCGCTGCCCGCTTGCCATCAGCTCCCTCCATGCCAGGAGCCCAGCCCAGCTCAGCAGCAGAGGACCAGCCCAAGGCAGCCCTTTCTCTGCCCCCTCGGGGCTCCCTCCAGGTGTCCCTGGGGCTCCAGGGGAACCTGCTGGGAAAGAGGATGAAGTCATCACTGATGTTCCCTCCCTCAGCTGGGCAGAGACACTGCTTTCCTACAGCTGCATTTCTCAATTAGAAAGATATAGGTGCAAGAATACCCTTTTTGTTTCATTCCTTAATAGGATGCCCAGACAATGCTGGGGAAGAATCTCCTTTAACTGTTCTGAGAAAAGCAATTCAGCTGAGTCAATGGAGGGTCCTCATCTTGGGCTTGTAGTCCTTGGGGTAAAAGAGGAGTTAGCTCCATCCCATGCACACCACAAACCCAGTGGAGGTGGGATTCCTCTTGCCTCACTTCAGATGTGCCCAAAATAGGCTCCTGTATGTCAGCTCCTTGTCTCAGCTCCCTTGCTAATGAATGGAGATGGAGGGCAGGAGTCAGATTTTCTGACACAGACACCTGGGGACTTATGTGGTGCCAGAGGTGACCAAGGTGCATGCTGGTCACCTCAAGCTCTAATGCAGCAGTTCATAGAGACAGGGCAGTATCTGGGGGCATCTTCCTGGAGGATGGTCAGAAACTACTTTGGCCAACTTCAATGAGAGGAGACGACCACACGTAGGACAGGGGAACCTGTAACTCTTCCTTATGTCCAGGGCAGCCCTCAGAGGGATTCAGCTGACCAAATGGAGTCATGTGGCACAGGG
Source organism: Sterna hirundo (assembly GCA_009819605.1). Taxonomy (NCBI): domain Eukaryota; kingdom Metazoa; phylum Chordata; class Aves; order Charadriiformes; family Laridae; genus Sterna; species Sterna hirundo. The sequence goes on from WNMW01000061.1 coordinate 17,472, forward strand.
ACAGCTGAGTCTCTCTCTTTCTGATCTCCATCAGCTGTATTTTCCACATGTCTCACATGCCCTGCATTGCCCAACCTAACTCAGGGCAGCTGAATCTTCATTTAATTGACACATTGAGGCCTGTGGTGCTATGGGAGGTGCCAGGGCTCTCCAGCACAACTGCACGCAGCTGACATGGACAGCACAGGTCCTGTACAGGAACCCCGTCCCCATCCAGACTAGCTGTGGGACAGGCATCCCCCAGGGCATCTCAGACAGAGGCGCTGCCTTTGGGCCACTGACTGAATCCCACCACTGCAGTGACGCAAGGGCTGTCCCTTCTCTTTACGGTAGATGCCGGGCAGGGCACGAATACCAAGCACATCCCACCAGGGTCTCCACACGTGTTCCTTAATCAAACTCTGCTGGCTCTTCTCTTCCCTACAGGTTTAACCATCCCCTTGATGATACATCATGGATCAGGCCAATGATTTTAACAGTGGGCCTGAATCACAGGATTTCCACGCTCAAGGACATTGTCAACATCATCTCTTCCTTCCTGAGATCAGCGTCACCTCCAGCACAGGCCCTCAGGGCTGCAGAGACACAACAGACAGCAAAGCCCTCTCCTGCTCAGAC